>CAUDMG010002109.1:202500-500000 GCA_958450375.1 Homarus gammarus
GCTTAATTTACCCAATATAACCAAACTTATCTTACCTAACCTAGTATAACCTAACTGAACTTAACCTAATCTAATCTGACCCCCAGATGGCGTTGGGGAGTCTATTCATCAGGTGAAATAAGCTGGGAGTAACTAATCTTCAGGTGATCCAAATCATTTACGACAGACTACGTATAAATTCGACTTGGTAAGGCATCATTCCCTAAACCTTGGAAGGGAGGAAGGGAGGGAGCGGGCGCCACCCTCTTTCCTGCTCTATTTTGCATGGGTGGATATAAATAGCAGTCCGGACAGCTCCTCTGTTCAGAGCACCAGGGAAGAGGGAGAAGACTGGGGGAGACGATTAGACGAACTGGTAAGAAATTGAATATCCTGGAAGGAGAGGGGAGACATCCGGAGAATATGACAACATCCTTGGAGGAGACAGGAGACATCGGAGGAAACAGAAGAGACGCTGAGAGAATCTGGGAAGAGACGATAAGGATTTGAGACGGACAACAGACAACTAACTGTAAATGGTGTGAGGAAGAGACAGGCAACCATTCGAAGAGCTGTGTGTGTGTGTAATAATAAATAATAATAATAATAATTAACGGTTTATTGAAAGAGCTTGGCAGCCAGAAGGCTGAAAATATACAGTTACATATTTGGGGAATGGGTTACGAATTACAAATAATATACAAGTAACATAAGTGACACAAATAAGACATATAATAAATAGATGGGGAATAGCTCAAACTACAGTTCATTTCAACATAGTGACAGTGCAAGGAGTAGTGTTTACTGGGAGTGAATACACTGATTTATTACAAGTTATTGATAATTTTTACAATGGTTGGGACTGGGCTGTTCTTATAGCGATCAGTTCGTGCACGTATGGGCTGGATGCGGTTGTGGTGTCGAACAGCAATTCTCGGACTAGGGATCTGAGGTGGTAGTAGGAGCCGGTGTCGGGGATGGTGTAGAAGCTTCTTACCAAATTTGCAGATGAGGTCGTGGTGATGGTCAGTGAGAGTCGAAAGGGTCAGTGTGTTGAGCGCTTCTTGATATGTGGAGTTGGAAGGGGAGAGAATAATCTTGCATGCCCTCTTTTGCACTTTTTCTAGGTGTTTACGTTGTGTGGCATTTAGGGAGGAAGACCAGGTGGGGGAGGCATAGGTGAGCTTGGGAAGTATGAATGTTGTATAAACACTGAGGAGCTCGTGTGCAGGAACTCCGAGGGACTTGAGTCGGCGGAGGAGGTGGAGACGGAAACTGGAGGATTTGATTACTTCACTGACGTGTGGTTTCCAATTTAGTTTGTTGTCTATGGTGACGCCAAGGAGCTTCGTGGAATCTACAACCTGAAGTGTGTTCGGAGCTAGAGTAATGGAAGGAGGTGGGACAATGTCGGAGGAGAGGTTGATGTGCATAACCATTAGGGTGTGTCATAGGAGGGAAGATCAGCTAAAACTATTGGCCCATCACTTTTTTGGTAGATTTTAGTGTATATAAACAGAAAATAATTTCAGTTTCAATATTTTGCAACCTTTTGCTTGGTAAATTTTAGCGTGAAATTTATCGAAAATCTAACGTACAGCTGCATTAGTGCATTACAATTAAATAGTGAACATTGCTTTCTGACTTCATTCTTTAACAACCCGACTAACAATATTTTTTTCTGTTTCAGATTCTGATGCATTTATAAGTTGATAATATTTGCGATGGCTGCTTGTGTCAGGACGAGGAACCAAAAATCCAGCCATCTCAGTCACTATCTTGGGTCTGGGAGAGAGCTCCTGAAGTCGGAGTTGCCTACATTGAGAGATGCTTTGAGATACGGTGTTTTAATCAGGCAAATCAGTGAAAAGAACCAAAGAACTTACACAAACAAAGACATTGCCAGTGATATGACCAAAGCTGTCTTGGCACAGTACACTCTGGCTAACGCTCAGTTCAAGCCTCCAGTCATAACAAGTCAGAAGAAGATTAGTGAGAGACTGCTAGCCAGTTGGGAAAAGGCAAGAGATATCTCTCTTGGGAGAGGAAAACTTGCAGTTAAGGACAGCTTTGCCAAGCAACTGGACCAGTTATTTGACATAATTACTTGCAAGTGCCCAATTGTTCTCTGTCCTGAGTTTGGATGCGATCGTGACTGTAAATCCGAGGCCCACATCTCCTGTATTTGCAAGCGTGAACTGAAGATTCCTGTGATCGAACTGGCATTTGTCAAAGCACAGAGAGAGAAGACTGGCAGTATAGGGGCTCTCATGATTTCTAGCCAAGATATTCCGGAGTCCAAGAGACAGGAGGCTGCCACAGAGAGACAGAAGAGGAGAAGAGTTGCCGAGGAAAAGAGACTTGAGAAGGCCCAGGGTGAGGTAAAAAAGGCCGATGATTGGAGTCAAGCTGATTCAGAGTTTAATGACTTCCCCATGGCTGATCCGAGTGCTGACCAGGAGAATGGTGACTTTGTCCCTAACCCAGAAAATAATGATCCCAAACCTTCCAGGCATAAGATTCGAAATAGGAAAGATATCCCGAGCATAGCTCTGGCCAGCATGCGACACCACACTGCTCTCAGAGAAACTGCAGAGATAGCAACAGCTGCCTGGATTGACGGTGGTTTGATAACACCTGATGATGTTCACCTGGTGATAGATCATAACAAAGTAAGGAGAGCTCAGGAGAAACTTGTCAGTAACCTAGAAGAGGAGTTTGATAAGGGATAAGAGAAAATGGAATCAATTGTTTGTTCTTTGATGGGAGAAGGGATGACACTAAAGTGTTCATGAAAGTTGGAGATTCTGACAAGTTGTTCCCTGCCATGGTGAAGGAGGAACACTACTCCTGCTGCAGTGAACCAGGAGGGAAGTATTTGTGGCATTTCACTCCAGAGAAAGATGACATCAGGAAACCAGCTGAGATAGTGGCAGATAACATTGTGAACTGGCTCAGAGAGAGGAACGTAGACCAGACCCTGCAGGCCATTGGAGGGGACAGCACCAACACGAACACAGGGTGGCAAGGGGGGTCATAAAAGTGGATAGAGCGGAAGATTGGGAGGAAGCTGGTCTGGATTGTTTGTGACCTCCACACCAACGAGTTGCCACTCAGACATCTGATCCAGGAGCTGGATGGCAAGACTCTTAAAAACAACAGATGGTCTGGTCCTCTTGGCAAGATGCTGGACTCTGCCACTGAGTTAGAAATAAATCCGAGCTTTGAAAAAATCACAGTTGGCCCTCCACTCGTTGAGCTTGCACATACTGTCATTGACGACCTGAATACTGACCAGTACTATGGTTACATGACTTGCAGTGCCATCAAAACTGGGGTCATGCCTGATAGACTTGCTTACCTGCAGATAGGTCCAGTCTCACATTCTAGGTGGCTCACAACGGCTCTCAGGTTCTGCAGAATTTGGGTCGCTCATCATAAACTGAAAGGGAACCAGCTTCACAACCTGAGACTTATTGTCCAATTCATCGTGAGTGTCTACTTGCCAAATTGGTTCAACACCAAGGTCAAGTCATCGTTCCCCGAAGGTCCGAGGCATGTTCTCTTCCAGCTTGAGCTCCTGAGGAGTCAGCCAAGGAAGGTTGTTCAGATTGTGGAGCTGACTGTGAGGAGATCTTCCTGGTATGCTCATCCCGAGGCAGTTCTGCAGACAATGCTCTTCAGTAAGGATGAGGAGGAGAGAAGAGTGGCAGTCAAAAAGATCTTGGATATGAGACTTATGAGAGGATCTGGGCATGACGAATCAGTTGGTGACGATTCCTTCAGGGTCAGGAAGACTCCTGAAGTCAATCTAGGTGCCAAGACCCTCACTGATTTCATAGATCTGGATAACATCCAGGCTGGCAGTGAGCCCCCTCTTACCTGCAGCCTCACCAATGTTCAAGTCAGAGCTTTCCTGGACAACCCCATGCATGTCCCTGCCTGGCCCTCGCACACCCAGAGTATAGAGCGTTGTGTACAGCAAGTGAGCGAGGCCAGCAGTCACGTGTACAGCCAGGAGAGGGGGGAAGGCTACATCCGAGCTCAGGTGGTCAGCATGGAGGTGATGAGTAGAAACAGAAGCAAGAAAGACATGTTCTCTATGGTGTGCAGCAACACCGGGTCGTAGTAGTAAAACCGGTTTTTGTATTTGATGATTTTGTTTTCTAAAGGAATATTAAATTTTATAAATGTGTCAAGATCATTCGTTTCACTATTCTGGATCATTTTCATCCTAATAAATTCACCTGATACATTTACTTTACTTTAAATAAGCTATTTAGTGGTGTTGGTAAAAGGGTGGGAATACTGAATTTTCATAAGATTTCAAGTTAAAATTTACCTAGAAAAAAATGAAAACTTTTCAAATCTGAAGATATCACATGATTCTGCACATAGAACTACATCATTAATACCATGGGCCGATTTTTCAAACTCAAAAAAAATAATTCGCCTCCGTATGACACCCTAATAACCATGGTCTTGGTATGGTTGATGGTGACATGGTTGCTGGTGGCCCAGTTTTGGAGACTGTTCAATAAATCCTGAAGGGCGGTATAGTTGGGAGCAGAATTGTTGACGCTGATCCCAATGGTGGAGTCGTCGACATATTTCCAGCGAGCAGGGGTTTCTCTTAGGGCATCATTGATGAGCATAAGGAAGCAGAGTGGTCCCATCTTGGTGCCTTGGGGGACGCCACAGGTGAGCGACTGAAAGGTGGAGACAGCCCCTCGGAAGCGTACAGCTTGGCGTCGGTCATTGAGGAAGTCTGTAAGCCATGGTATAAGACTTCTCCAAAGCCCGAGGTCAATAGCTTTGTTGATGATTATATTGTGGTCGACTAGGTCGAACGCTTTAGTGAAATCAATGAAGGCGACAGCTACAGACGTTTTTCGTTTCTCGAGATGGCGGTATATGTAATCGAGAAAGCTGACAAGACAGTGAGTGATGGAGGAAGTTTTCATGTTGCCAAATTGCTGAGGGTCTACGACTCCTGCAATATCAGCATAAGCCCAGTCGAACACAAAACTTTCACAGATTAGGCTGGGTATTAGGGTGATTGCAATAGGTCGTAGCTGATTTAAGGATTGTGGGCTGGTTGACTTGGGCACTGGTGATACATAAGAGGTCTTCCAGTCAGCTGGGCATTTGGCTTGACTGAGAGAAGCATTGATGATGGAGCATAGAGGTTTAGCAAGCTCCGGGGAGAATTCCTTGAAGAGTTTCATTGGTAAATCAATGGGGGTGACAGAGCGTTTTAATTTTAGTTTGTCCAGGCGTTTTGCTACTTCAAATTCTTCTACTAAGTCAGTGGGAAGGGGGGCTGGTAGGTAAGCAGGGAGAGTGGTTGTGTCAAGCCGGGGGAGCCTCTGGCATATAGTAGCGAAATGGTTATTTGTTGCTCAGCTGCATCAACATTAGTGAGATGGCTAAGGAAGGGGAGGGGGTGTGTCTTATTGTTTAGTCCACAGAGTTCTTTAAGCTTACCATACCACTGACTGATGTTGGTCTGCTTCAGGTGTTGTAATTTGGTTGGGTAGTGTGTGTGTGTGTGTGTGTGTGTTACGCTAAGTAGGGATAAAGCCTAAAAAACAATTGATGTTTTTGCCTAATAAGGATATTTCTTGCTTTTATTGCTAAAACTCAGTGAATATTAATTCGTGTATGGTAAAATTTGCTGTTTAATTTAAGGTGTCGTTTACCATCATAAGATAGCCAATTAATTCCTTAAGTAGGTTAGGTAAGGTTAGGCTATGTGTAATGATTGATTGTCAGACCAAAGTTTACAGCCCAGAATTATGTCACATATAACAGCAAGTACACTACAGACCTCGTGGTACCACCACATTCCGGGTTGACGCACCTCCGGTCGACCCTAGGGACTTGACCTATCCGCTAATGACGTGAGTTAGCCGGGTGACCTAGAACCTCACCTAACCAAGACACCTGGGCAGGACCACACCTGCACACAGCTATCCAGATCAAACCAGTTTAGTGATAATTGGTTAGAGGTCAGAAGCCGGCTGGGCCGACCCCATATAAAGGCCCGACAGTCCCCTCCACGGGCATTATCATTCTAGTTCTGATTATGATTCTGATCCTGGTTGCCATTCGAACATTCGAACATTACTCTGGAGATTCTCAGAGTCACACTTGTCCTCTCCCCAGGTCGGGAGGGGGACTTCCCGACCAGACCCCAGCTAAGCAGAAGCCTCCCATAGGAGGCAGCCCAGCCAAGCATCCACTGGGCCTACGTCAGGGTACACGTGAGTCTTGTCAGAACGATTCCTAGGGTGAGTTACCGACTGTGGGAAGTGTATTCATTCAGGTGTGTCCGAGAGTCAGTGTCGAGTAACGTAAAACATAATGTGTTAGTACCCCGATATAATAGTGATATTAATGTGTCCATGTCATTGAGTGAATTAATAAATAAGAACATAAGAACATAAGAAAATAAGAAGTCTGCAATAGGCTGGTTGGCCTGTGCATGGCAGCTCCTGTCGAGAGTTACTACCACTCTCTATCATCCATGAATCTATCTAGCCTCCTTTTGAAACTTTCCAACTTTCATTAGCAATGTCGAGGTAGGGAACGAACTTGCAAACAGGGATCACAAAGAAATTCGATTCCAGTTAGATTTTCAGGGCAGACGTAAGGAAAATTCCACTAAAGTACCAGATTTCAGAAGGGGCAAACTTTGACAGTTTAAAGAGGCAGCTGAGAGAGGGGGTGTCGCGCTTGGCCGTGAACCTGACAGATGACACAGACCTGATAAGGAGATCTGAGATTGCCGAGTTCCACGACAATTTAAATAGTGAGTTACTTAATGCACAAAGGCAGAACATACCATACAAAAAACTCAGATCAGACAACAATGACCCTAAAAGGATAAATAATTATTTAAAGAACATCATTGGCCAAAGGAAGGCTATAGGTAGAAGGATAAATCGTGGCGAAATTCACCTCCGGGACTATTATAGGGTATTGGCGAGTTGGGTTAAAACCGAGATAAGGAAAGCAAAGAGGAATAATGAGGTAAGGATAGCAAGGGAGGCGAAGACAAACCCCAAAGGATTCTACCAAATGTATCAAACTAAAACACGAGAAAAGATTGGACCAATACGGTCAGACTCCGGCGAGCTCACTGATAACGACGGAGAAATGAGCAATAATTTGAATAAATATTTTTCAACAGTTTTCACCACCGAAAATTTAAACATGATACCCGAGGCACCGACTCTATTCAGAGATAGTGAAGAAAACAAATTAAGTGAGATAGTAGTGACTAGTAACGATGTTAGTAAGCAAATAGACAAACTAAAGCCTAATAAGTCACCTGGTCCCGATGAGATATTTGCCAGAGTATTAAAGGAATGTAAGGAAGAGCTTAGTACGCCCTTAGCAAAGTTGTTTAACATGTCCTTAAAAACAGGTGTATAACCAGAATCCTGGAGGATAGCGAATGAAATACCGATTTTCAAGAAGGGGGATAGATCACTATCCTCCAACTACCACCCAATCAGTCTAACATCAATATTAGGCAAATTACTGGAAGCAATCATTTCAAACTCTATTCGAAATCACCTGGAGAAGCACAGATTGATCAATGATTCCCAGCATGGCTTCACAAGCGGACGTTCTTGCCTAACTAATCTATTAACATTCTTTTCATCAGTTTTCGAATGGGTGGACGAGGGGCACAATTATGATGTGGTATATCTCGACTTTAGCAAAGCCTTCGACAGAGTCCCCCACGAAAGACTAATTAGAAAGGTAGAAGCTCATGGCATCAAAGGTGACATCCTTAAATGGATTAGGGCGTGGTTACAGGACAGGAAACAGCGAGTGAGCATTAACGGCACTAAGTCCCATTGGAGCAACGTCACAAGTGGAGTTCCCCAAGGCTCAGTACTTGGACCAATATTATTTATTATATACATAAACGACATAGATATCTGCATAGACAGCAACATAAGTAAATTTGCTGATGACACTAAAATAGGACGTGTTATCAAATCTGACGAGGACTCGGCAAAACTACAGGAAGATCTAAACAAATTTTTCGAATGGTCTGAGAAATGGCAGATGAAATTCAACGTGGACAAATGTAAAGTACTCAGTATAGGAGATGTAAACAGGGAAACCAGATACCAGATGAACAACGATGCCATAGAGAAATCCGACTGAGAGAGAGATGTAGGAGTAATGATAAGTAGGAACCTTAAGCCAAGTAAACAATGTGTTTTTGCTCGTAACAAGACTAATAAGGTACTTGGGTTCATCCAAAGGAGTGTTAGTTACAAGACTAGTGAGGTCATCCTAAAACTGTATCTTGCTCTTGTGAGACCACACCTGGATTAAGCAGTTCAGTTCTGGTCACCGTATTACAGAATGGATATAGAATCATTGGAAAGAATTCAGAGGAGAATGACAAGACTAATCCCGGGCATTAGGAACCTAGAGTATAGAGACAGGTTAAAGCATCTTAATTTGCACTCCCTCGAGAGACGTAGAGCGAGGGGCGACCTGATAGAGGTGTATAAGTGGAAGTCAGGGCTAAACAAAGGGGACATTACAAAGGTACTCAAATTATCCAACCAGGAGCGAACTCGTAACAATGGTCTTAAATTAGACAAATTTAGATTTAGGCTTGAAATAGGTAAACACTGGTTTGGAAATAGAGTAGTGGATGAATGGAACAAGTTACCAAATATCATCATTAACTCGAATACGCTGAATAGCTTCAAACATAGGTTGGATGCTTATATGAGCAATAGGGGTTGGGTGTAAAGGGGGCTGCCCAGTATCCGCCAATAGGCCCGCTGCAGTTTCCTCCATTCTTATGTTCTTATGTTCTTAGGTGGTGTAATGGTCAGCATGCTCGCCTCACAAGGGAGTGGACCCGGGTTCGATTCCTGGGCAAGTTTCTGTACGCCATTTGCCTCTATTTACCGAGCAGTAATTTGCTGAGTGTGTTCCTGGGTAATGGTCACACAGCGCTGTTGGCTAGTTGTCCGGACTTCTCGAATTATTTCTTGACACTGGATCATGCAACTCGTTAACTTAGGGTGTGGTTGTTGTGTTGGCGACAGCTTCTATACCTTAAACAAATTCACGCCTAAGTGCCCTTAATAGGCCCTCGTCATCCTTGAAAACTTTATAGGGGCAACCATTATTATTACATGGTAAGCAGAGGTCAGGTTTTCTATCCAATATGGTGATTTACTTGGTCGTTTATGGCCAGTGAGAAAAACACATATATAAGTACATATAATATTATAGAGCATACGGAAGCTATCACCATTAGGCAATTATCCCTATTTAGAGTAATATATTTATATATTCTTGCCATCTCTTTTATCTCCTTGACTGATGCCTCTGTCTCTCTACGTATCTGCTATATCTGTTATCTCTTTCTGTTTATTTCTTCGGCCAGTAGAGTTGTGCTTGGCCCTTCATTTATTTGTTCTTACCTCTCTTTCTCTCTCTCTCTCTCTCCGTCATCACCGTAACATGAACCCGTGTGACAGTTAAGGTAAGGCAACACCATCCACTTGAAGGTTCACTAATGCAGGTCTTGCTCCCTCACACACGACTATCTCACTGTAGTGCCAGGGAGATGAAGAGAGAGAGAGAGAGAGAGAGAGAGAGAGAGAGAGAGAGAGAGAGAGAGAGAGAGAGAGAGAGAGAGAGAGCGTTCACCCCAAAGCATATATTTAGACCAAATACTGCCTACAGTATAATTCATGCAAAACCGTAAATGAAGTGTGTTGCCTGAGGAGCTTCTGTCGTGACGTATATCTCCCAAAGACACGAGGGACAGAGGAATGTCTTAATGTGATGCAATTTCCTACTCTGTAACTTGTGCAGTGATTGGATGTACTATATTAAGATTCATTTATATATGGTGTTGAATTATAGATCAAATTCCATCTATTGAATATATCAGTACTAACTAACCTATTGTAATGGGTATTTAATGTTGCTGATTCGTAATATTTAGTATGGTGATTTAGGACAAGCTTCATGAGTGGATGTTAGTGAAGTAGGCAAACATATATGACCTCAGACAATTAAGAATTCATTAGCTTACTAAATACACTTAGATGGTTCTAGTTGGGAGAAGTTAATAAGTCATTAATTCATACTGAGAGAAGTTAGTTGAGAGAAGTGGTGTAAGTGACAGCTGGTGCTGGGCGGGCAGAGTTGGACGCGAGCGGGGCCCTGTAATCTCCGCAACTTTAAATTAAGTATTAATCATCTAAATACTCACTAAATCTTCCTTATAAGTTTGTGTTCGATAAAGTCAATCAGGATTAAGAGCGAGAGTGTCAGCAGGACTGGCACTCGGCTTCTTAACTAATAAGTGACAACGAGATCAGCTGCTGCATCCTATATACAAATGTAACACAAAAATTAATTGTTCAGAACTATAGTTAAATATATTATATATTATTTCAAAACATTTGTCAAAACAACTTAATGTCGGCCTTTCTTATGGTGAAGTCCCCCTCAGTAGCTGTTGCCGTACTGTAACGTCGCACTCACATCTGCATCCACCAGGACGGTGGTCATTTTCAACACGTGAGGCAATTATCAGTCCTCGAATTTTTTGTATGATTGTAATTATTTTGTTCTTACTGATACAAAACACCCTTTAATATATTACAGAATAATCATAATATACTGATATACTGTATACCGAAACAGGTTACGTAAGAGTTATTAAGAATGACTATTAAGATAAAAGCAATTACTCCGTCACTAGATACAGTACAACAGTGTAAGTCACATTACAGAATTTTGTTATTCATGTTTTTCATACATATCAGACCGGTATACATCACAGCTTGCTTAGTACAGGAGAATGACTATAAAAAGGATATATCTGTAATTTGCCTCTGCGTCAAGCATCCGTGAACTTTCGTTCTCTCCACACGTATGACATGCTAACATTATCTTGTCCTTCCTGCCTGTATCAAATCAGGCAGGATATTATGCATCAAAACGAACATTTGTGTTTGTGAATATCCTGTTAAAAGAGAAAAGAGCGAACTCCGTGTGATAAGATGATACTGCAGCTCTACATTTTTATATAATTTTTATGTTTTTTGTTCTTGGTAATACAACAGGTCGCCTCACCGATGTATCTGTTGACCGATGGTAAGTAACTCTGCTACTCACTTTAATTCTTGTACTGATGCGTTTGTCAACTTAATACTAACACCTAAAATTCCATCACGCAATTTTGACTTTAGATTCAGATCCCTCGTGTATTTAATACCACCTTAGCTGTTCCATCGACCTCATAATTCCTTCATGAAAGTTATAATAAAAATTGGACGCCTATAGTAATGCAATTTCTTTTCATTATAATTTTTAGAATCTTCACTTTTGTCACCCCTCAACATCACAAAGTCCTGGTCATATCAGACACCTATTTTGCAGACCGTCTAATTGTTTATATATGCTCTTAAGTTAAAGTGTATTTCGTATGTTGATATGAACAACTAGTATATTTTATTCCCCAAATTCATAAATACAAGCCAATTATTGTTGACATTTAGAATAATGAAACCCGTAAAATGTATCTATAATCATAATACTAAAAGAAAATCAAAGTTGTAAGACTTACATGAGGAAATAATTAAACGAAAAGAGTTATATATATACGGGTAACGTTGATGGTATTGTTGATATACTGGCAGGAGGTTACAGCGCCCTTACCTCCTCGCTAACCCATGAGACCACAACTGAATTATGAATCATCAAACATCGCTTATAACATTAGAAAAACAATGAGTGTGTACTGAATAATTCACCCCCGCCTTTACAACCTTGACTACTTTCCAACACAAAGCGAATGTGGTATTGTGTTGATGTTATAATGTGTTACTGCGTTTTAACAAACTACTGTACTGTAGGTCTTTAGGCGCGTATTCTAGGTTAGTATATGTACTAATCGGATCATCCGAAGATTAGTCATCCACGGCTTCTTAAACCATAAGATTACCCACCCTAACGCAAACTTAAACTAAGCTAGCCTGAGAAAAGTTATGCTAACCTAACCTAACTTCTCTCTAACGTTAGCTTCACTAACCTAACCTAACCTAACCTAACCTAACCTAACCTAACCTAACATAATCTAACCTAACCTAATCCTTTCAGATAGCGTTAGGGGTGTTTAACCTTCAGGTAAAATTTGCCGTGAGTTGAACCTTGAGGCGATCTCCTTATTCATCAACAGTTAAAGATTAAGAAGATACAGAATAACGAAATTTCAGGCTCCAGATTGAAAAAAAAATTAAACAGATTGACGCAAAAAGAAAAACAAAAACAAATCAAGAAATCTCAGTTGTGGCCAATGTTAAGGTACATCCACCTACACACACACTACTACTACTACTACTTTGCTGTCACTCGGAATCGAGTATGACGATCATCCAACTATGGTAAAATGATATGGGTTAATAGGGATGTCTCCAAGGCTAGTGAGTTTTGAGGTGACTAAACAACCCGATACGGGACCGGCAGCGTCGTCCACATTCGTTGCACATGTGGAGGGCTCCATCTACTGTGGGAGGGGTGGTGGCAGTGTCTTTCGATGTTGGAGTTTATCTGCCTTGGTTTGCAGTCGGACTAACTAGAAAGTATTGACACCTTCTCGGGTGGTGCTCCTCCAAGCGTTACGATGTGGAGTAATTGGCTCCCAGGTGAGGGGATCGATTTGGCACCTTTAAAGGTTTGTCTTAAGACTATCCTTATGGCTTATACCTTTTCAATTGCCTGCCAGCGTTACGTTTACTATTCGTTAGGTCACTGTAAAGTAGCTGGTTTGGCAGTCTACTGTCGTCCATGCAGGTAACATGGCCAGTCCAACGAAGTTGTTCATGGATACTGGTAGCCTTGATGCTCCTACAATTGGTGTCAGCAAGAATGCTGGCATTTGTTCTCGTGTCTTCCCAGTGAACTTAGAGGATGGAACGTAGACTACGTTGGTGAAAGTTTTCAAGTGCACTGTGGTGCCTCCTGTATGTGACCCATGTCTCACTGCCAAAGAGTTGGGTGGGCAGGACCACTGCTCGATATACTTGCAGATTTGTGGATAATTTCAGCTCCCGACAGCTGAAGACACGATTTCGGAGTCCGCCCAAGGCTTGAGATGCACATCTGATCCGATGCTGAATCTCTTCATCGATGTCTGCTGTGGTGGACAGGTGGGAGCCGAGATACCAAAAGTGGGCAACCATAGAGATGGTAGTACCGTTAACCAGGATGGATGGTGGAAGTGTGTCTGAACCAGGGGCAGGTTGAAAGAGAATCTGAGTCTTATGTACATTCACCTTAAGACCAAAGTGTGCATACGCGTCTGCATAGCTGTTCAGGATCTACTGTAGGTCGTATTCAGTGTTAGCAACAAGGGTGAGGTAGTCTGCATACTGAAGTTTAGTAATGGAAGCTGCCGACACCTTTGTTCATGCCTGAAGTCATCTTACGTTTAAAAGACCCCCCTTCACCCAGTACTCGATGTTCACCCCACTAGCTAAAATGGCACTGGCACGAGTAAGGAAAGCAGCCAAGAAGATGGAAAAGAGGGTTGGTGCCAGTACAAACCCTTGTTTAACCCCTATTTGGATGGGGAAGAACTCTGACTGGGTGCTGTTGTGCAAAACCCTGCCGTTCATGCGGTCGTCGAGTTGCCACACAATGGCGATGAATTTTGGTGGGGAGCCAAAACGGCTGAGGGTCCAGCAGAAGGCTTCCCTGTTGACCGAGTAGAAGGCCTTGGTTAGGTCGAAGAAAGCCATGTACAGGTCACGATGTTCTTCTCTGCACTTTTCCTTTATCTGGAGGGCAGCAAAGATCATGTCAGTGGTGCCACATGATGGTCTAAAACTACATTGAGTTTCTGGGAGAAAGTTGTCCGGCTCATGAAGAAGTCTGTTTAGGAGGAATCGGGCGATAATCTGTTGCCAGGTACAGAGAGCAGCGAGATCCCACGGTAGTTGCCACACTCTGACCGGTCCCCCTTATTCTTATAAATATTGACAATGGAAGCATCTTTAAGAGCTTGGGGGATTTCCTCCTTTTCCCATCTATTCTCCAGGAGAGAGTGAGGACGGCTGGTAATTAGAGGTTCTCCTGCTTTATACACATAGGTTGGGATTCCATCAGGCACTGAGGTTGCTATTTTTCATCTGTTTGATGGCAGTAGCTATCTTATACAGGGATGGAGGCAAGCTAAGATAGGTCAGCTCTGGATGCTGAGGGACCTGCTGGGTAGTCAGGACATCCACATCGGTGTTTCGGTTGAGCAATAAATGGTAGTGCTCTTTCTAGCACTGAAGGAGGCCTTCATCGTCTTTAATTATGTGGTTACCGTCAGGTGAGTGAAGGGGGGCTGCGCCACAAGTGACTGGCCCATAAAATGTTTTAGTAGAAATGAAAAATTTGCGCATCTTGTGCGTATATGCATGTTTTTGTGCTTCACATGCTTTATTTTTAAGACAGTCGTTCTTTAGATTGCGAAGTTCCCTCTGGGCTACAGCTTCCTTCTTGGGGAAGGTATCAGCTTTGGTCCGAGACTGAGGGTTGTTCTGCCAGTCAGTAAAAGCAGCACGTTTATCAGTGATGAATACTTTGATTGTCAGGTCATTTTCATCAAACCAGTCCTGGTGTATTCTTTTGAAGTGGCTGAGGGTCTCTCTGCAGGTCTTTGTCATAACAGTATTAAGAGTATACATTCGGCAATGGGATTCACGTTGTTTGCTGTTGGGTTGTTTATAAGCCCATGTTCATGCAGCTCTCTGGAAGCATGTGCTACCTCTGGATCCTCCAGATGCTTAGTATTAAAACCTCTTCTGGAGGCTTGCTGCCTTCGCCGTTTTGGGGAAACGTGAAGCGAGAGTGAAGTGATCTAAGAAGTTGATGATCTGTGTCACACATGTCTGAGCCACGCATGGCACGGGTGATGAGGACATCTCGGCGATCTCTTTCTCTGACAATGATGAAGTCAATGAGATGCCAGTGTTTGGATCGTGGGTGTTGCCACTATCCCTTGAACTTGTGGGCCTGCCTAAACTAGGTATTGGTGGTAGTGAGGTTGTGAGCAGCACGCTTGCTGAGAAGTAGTAGGCCATTGGGATTACACTTCCCTAGTCCATTTCTCCCTATGGTTCCATTGCCAAATGTTAGTTTCTCTGCCAACTCTGGCATTGAAGTCGCCAAGGAGCACAACTTTGTCTTCTCTGGGGATAGAGGTTAGCTCTCTATCGAGGTCTGCATAAAAGGCCTCCTTGATGTCATCCTATGCATCCAGTGTTGGGGCGTATGCACTGATGAAGAAGGCATGACGTGAGGTATTCAATGGGACTCGAAGTGTCATGAGGCGCTCGTTGATCCCAATAGGCATTTCAGTTATCCTGTGTGGGATGCTTTGGAGGATGGCAAAGCCAACTCCGTAAATGCAGTTTCTCTCCACAGCAGGCATACCCTTTCAGAAGAAGGTCTAGCCAGATCCTTATTCTGTGAGTTGGCCCTCATCTGGAAGCTGGGACTCGCTGATACCTGCTATGTCAATGTTATACTTAGCCAGCTCTTTTGCCACAAGGGCAGTTCTTCTTTCAGGACGCGCATTTGTGCCAGTATCCAGAAGGGTCCTGACACTCCATGCAGCAACCATAAGAGGTTGTATGGTTTGTTTTTGTTTGGATCTGTGATTTTGATTGTGTTTTCGACCGCATAAGGATGACCTTACTGGGTGCGGTTGCCGTGTCAGGTTGGGATTTTTGGCAGGCTCTGTTTAGGGCACCTTTTCTAGCCGCCTCCCAGTGTGGGGTGAGCAGAGTGGCTCCTCGTAAGGGCTGCTAAGTCAGACAGATAGGTCAGGATTGCTCTGCTGCCTAGATCCCAGTGCATAAACGACCATCTTATCTGTGCCGCTTATGTGCAGAGTTGTGACTAGAGACTCCCGGCAGTCATCTCTGCCTGTCCCCGTCGCCACTCGTCAGTCTCCATAGGGCTTTTGGGGAGTATAAGGGGTTTGATGATGATGAGAGGTATGATGAGCTGGGCAATGGCTGCGCGTGAGTTGATTTATGTGGTGAGGCAGGAGCGCAGGCTGCAATCACACATCTTGGCTCTCCCTTTTCTTGATCCAGTTGTGCAAGTTTTGCAACGACTAGGGAGAGGGAGAGTTGCAAAGGACTGCCGATAGCCCAGTTTGTTGGGTTTCGCCTTAGTAGCTTGTCCATCAGCTATTGCCTTCGTCTGCCTGTGTAGTCGTTGGGTTTCCTTGGTGGTCACCTCTTCTGCCTACACTGCCGTTCGTGTCTTGTTGGAGCTCTGTAAGCATGTTTGCCTTATGCGAGGCTCCACCTCAGATCTTTCATTTGGGGTTTACTTCCGTAGCCTTATACCTGCCAAGGTTAATCCGCGAGGCAGCGAGCCGGTGGTTGGCAGGTGCCATGACGTGTCCACCTGCCAGTGAGCCTATGCGCCATCCTTCTGGGGCCCACTACTACTCCGTGATCCCCTGCTGATCTATCCTGGGCCCAGGAGGTACCCGGTTACCGTGTGTTGCCATGAGGAGGCACAGCAGGAGTCTTTGTGGTGAGGAGGCTGTGTACTGGCAGGGGAAGACAAGTTGTTTCCCTGTTTGCCATGAGGGCTAGCCAACGGCGGCAGCTGAAAGTGAGAGGGGACAAGCAGTGCTTGCACTTTAACACTAGCATAATGCTGCCACACAAGACGCATTTCACCACCCTGTGTAGTGTGTGTACACACACACACACACTCTATCGGACACGCCTCACAGGTGGAAGTACGTGGATGACTGCACTGTGGGGTTTTCAGTGGACAACACCGCACCAGACTACTCATCGCTACACGGCACCCTGGACAGGCTATAGGCATGGACTACTGAGAACAAGGTCACCATCAACCACACCAAAACTGCAGTAATGCACATCAATAACGCCACCACTCCAGTGCAAGCTCCAGCAGTCATAGTGGGTGCCCATCCTCTCCAGCTGGTGAAGTCTGCTAAACTCCTGGGTGTAACTATAGACAACAAACTTGACTGGAAGGCCCATGTAAAGAACACAGTCAAGGCAGCCTCTTACCGTCTCTACATGCTACAACGACTTAGGTCACTTGGGACACCCACGCCAGAGCTGAGGACCATCTACAACACCTTTTTCTCCCCAAACTAACGTATGAGCCACCAGCCTGGTCGTCTTCTCTCAACTCCACCCAACAACGTCAGCTAGAGAAGGTACAGAAAAGGGCCTGCAGAATCATACTCGGCGCAGAATACGCAGGCTACTCCAACCCTCTCTCCACCCTGGAAATGCCATCCCTCAGTGACCTCCACCACCAAGCACTGGAAAAGTTTGGCAGCCAACTAATGCACCACCCTCGTCATCGCCACCTCCTGCCACAGGCAGCCCCCCACCCACCTCACACAGTCCGCCACAACAACAAAATTCAGCCCATAAGAGCCCGCACCGATAGATATAAGAATAGCACCATCCCATCTATTCTTAAAATGATAAACAACTCCTGATTTATGTACTGTACAACCCTGTAAATGCATTCAATGCATATTATATCATTATGTCTAAATCAAATGTAAGTCTGTATATTTTCAGCCACCGGCTGCAACTCTATTAATAAATCGTTTATTATTATTATTATTATTATTATTATTATTATCATTATTATTAGTATTACACACACACATACACCCACCCACACATACACACACACACACACACACACACACACGTGTGCACTCGAGATGAAAACCAGGAATATACAGGTAAGAATCACGTATGTTCCGAGTTCATGTTAAGACTAAGTGGATCATGGAACAGTAGTACAGAATGTCGGAACAGAGGGGGGGGGGGGGGGCTTTGATTAGAAGGGCGTGAATCGAACCAGCATAAGAATGATCGACCCAAGGCAGATGGGTCGGCTCAAGGTAAAATGATCGACCCAGGCTAGAATAATAAGCTCAGGGTAGAATGATCGACTCAAGTCACAATGATTGACCCAAGGTAGAATGATCGACCTGATGTAGAATGATCGTCGCAAGGTAGAATTATCGTCCCAAGGTAGAATGAATGGTAGACTCAAAGTAAAATGAATGACCAGAGGTAAAATGATCGACCCAAATTAGAATGATCGACCTGTAACATAGAAGGGTCACATTTCCCTATACAAACACGGCACCATCACCTCTATCTGCGCCGCTTACTCCCCGACCACCAAACCACCAGTTACCAACAGGCAAAGGAGAAAAACAACGAGACAGGAGTTGGGTCCTGTTTGGTGGAAAACCTTGCCGGCTTTTGAGGGGCAGGTGATGTCTCTTCTGAGCACCTGGCAGTTCATCTCTCACCACCATTGGCTCCTGTCCTCCCTGTTGCTCTGTCGTGGAGTGATCCACTGTTTCCGCACTAACCTGTACACGAGGAATCTACTGGCCATCTAGTTGCAACGTGTATTAGTACAGTTGAGTATATTATTTTTCACCCTTGTATATATATATTTTTGTGTGTTTATTTGGGTCATAGTATTTAAAAATCACTTGCATATTTTTCATGGCCTACTACTTATACTGTGTCGGGTACTGTCATGTCAACCATGAGTGTGGTACTGTATCAACTATTCAATTAAGCCAAGTAATGCTGTAATAACTAAACCTACAGTGAAACGTAAGTAGAAAAGTTTACAATACAAACCGAATGTCATTTGTTACGTAATTGGGCATGAGTTTCACAAGGTATTATAACTAAATCATTTCAACCAAAATGCCCCTAGACACACACAGGTAAAGAAATCATTTTAATATTGCGATTAAAATAAAAGTAAAAGTTAAAGTAAAGTAACTTAAGACATTTGCCTTCTTGATTGCTCAGTTTCCGTAACTTAAAACGATCGTCTAAGTTAGAATGATCAACCCGAGGTAAAATGATCGACTCAAGGTAGAATGATCGACCCAGACTGGAATGACGAACCCGAAGTAGAATGAACGACCCGAGGTAGATTGAACGACCCGAGGTAGAATGATCGAACCAGGCTAGAATGATCGACTGAAGGCAGAATGAACGACTCGAGGTTGAATGAACAAGTCGAGGTACTGTAGAATAAAAGACCCGAGGTAGAATGATCGATTCAAGGTAGAATGATCGACTCAAGGTAGAATGATTGACCCGAGGTAGAATGATCGACCCGAGGTAGAATGATCGATTCAAGGTAGAATGATCGACTCAAGGTAGAATGATCGACCCGAGGTAGAATGATCGTCCCGAGTTAGAATGATCGACCCGAGGTTGATTGAACAACCAGAGATAGAATGAACGACCCGAAGTAGAATGAACGACCCGAGGTAGAATGAACGACCCGAGGTAGAATGATCGACCCGAGGTAGAATGAACGACGCGAGGTAGGATGATCGACCTTGGGGTTGAGCGCCCGGAAATAAACTTTTTCTCCTCGTATTTACATAAACCCGAAAAGGTTCTATTATAGTGCAAACTCAGCCCAAGTTCAAGAGGAGAGGGAAGAGGAGGGGAATGGACATAAAGAAAGGGATAGAAAGGGAGAGAGGAAAAGAGAGTTTAGTTAGTTTAACAAATTTAATGACAAAGCTTGGAGTACAGTTTGCCTATTCTTGACACTGAGGGTGGTATAACTTCTCACTTCAGAGAGGTATGGAGTGAGGATACGGATAGTAGAGGTAAAAATGAGAAGGGAGAGGTGGTAGGGATTGGAGTGGAAAAAAATAGTAAGAAAAGATGGGGAGAGGGATGGAGAGAGGAGAGAGATAGACGAGGTGAGAGAGAGAAAGGAGATAAGGAGAGAGAGAGAGTGAAAGAGGAGGGGAAAATAGACTCTACAAGAAAGAAACGAGGAAGAGAGATGAGAGAAGGAAAGAGGAGAGAAAGGAGTAGAAAGAGGAGGGGAGAAAATAAAGAAAAGGATAGATAAGGGAAAGTGACTAAGGAAGTGTAGAAAGTCTTACACAGGAACTGAATATCCGATTAATAAAAATACAACGTGATTTCATTTTGCCGAAAAATTTCGTTTGACTTTCAGAGACTATACTATATCTTTCTCTCTGTCTGTCGTTCTATCTCTGTCATCCTGTTTATCTGCCTGTCTCCATTTTTTCATAAACTTTCTCTGTCTGTCTTTCTGTCTGTCTCTTTCTTCCTCTCTATCTTTCATCATAAACTTCAACTCCTCCTATATCTATCCTTGCGTCGCAGTGTTTGGGTCAGCGTTCTAAAACTCTCGGCCGTCATGGATATCCGATTGTCAAATGTCCTTCCGAGACAATATGTCTCTCTTACTGTATTATCATGTTTACTAAAACTACAGCCAGCGTCCTATATACCCTATGCTAACCTCTTATGCAGCGGTAGAGGTGACAGTTAATCCGAAGAATGGATATGGCAGGTATATCTATCTGACGAAATTTTGTTTTCGTTTGAGCTTCCATATTGGCGTAATATTGGAACTATTTTGAAGTTTTACCGAAAATAACATTTCATTAAAAATAACATGATTTGGGGATTTGCTTGCGATAAGGTGTGAAAAACAAATAAACAAACAATAGCAATAATAAAAATGATAATAAAAATAATAATAATATCCTTCATTATCAATATAATATCGGCCGATGAGGCAAAACTTCATTTGTGTAATAAGATGCCAAAAATCTACTTTTCCTCTGTCTGTCTCGATATTCTCTCTATTTGGCTTGCTATCTTTGTTTATAGCCTCTCTCTCTCTCTCTCTCTCTCTCTCTCTCTCTCTCTCTCTCTCTCTCTCTCTCTCTCTCTTGTATCTTTCCTCGACTCTTTTCAGTTTTCTCTTCTCACCCTCTTATTTTTTTCTTTTTGTTCTATCTCTCTTTCATCCTACCCTCTTTTACTTTTCCTACGCTCTTTCCTTCTTTGTGTACGAACCTCTGTCCTGCATGGCAATGAACAGTGGCATGAATCTGACCTATATATAGTGTCAATGAATATGATGCATTCTTTGTGTACGAACCTCTGTCCTGTATGGCAGTGAAGAGTGACATTACCTACATGAATCTGACCGACGTATATGTATGTATGTATGTGTGTATGCGTGCATATGTGTATATATATGTACATGTATATGTGTATGTATATATGTATATGTATGTATATGTGTATGGGTGTGTGTACATGTATGTATATGTACTGTCAATGAATATGATGCATCTCTTTGTGCACGAACCTCTGTCCTGCATGGCAGTGAACAGTGACATTACCCATATCAATCTGACCTCTATACATTTATAGCTGTTAATGAATATGATGTGTTTCTTTGTGTATGAACCTCTGTCCTGCGTGGCAGTGAGAAGTGATACCACCCTCAGTGTCAAGACCTGACTGAATTACTCAGAATAGGCAAACTGTACTACAAGCTTTGTCAATAAATTTGTTAAAATAAAAAAGCTCTCTTTTTTCCTCTCTTCTCTATCCTGTTTCTCATTTTTTTCTTTTCCTCTTCTATTTTTCTTTCCTTATCCCATCCTTTATATCTTCCTCTCTCTTTTTTCTCTCTTTCCCCCTCTCTGGCTTCTTCGCCGGTTCTCCTTACATCATTTCTCTCTTACTTGCTTCCTCTTCTCCATCCTTTCCCTCTTCCTCGTCTCCATCCCCCTTGCTCCCTTTCCCTCTTCGTCTTCTCTATCTTCCTTTCTCTCTTTACCTATTCCTCTTCTTCCTCTTTTCTCTTTTCCTCCTCCTCCTTTTCCAATTGACAAACAGAAGCAGAAAAAAACATGACCATATTAAAGGAATTGAGAAATAATAACACTTGAAAGGAAACTAGTGAATCAGAGGTAGTGGTGAGGAGGAGGAAGAGGAGAGGTGGAGGAGAAGATAAGGCGGCGAACGAGGAAAAGATGGAGAAAAGGGAGGAGGAAAAGTAGGGGGGGGGGAGAAGAAGAGTAAGAGGATATGAAAGAAAAAGTAATGACAAAGAGGAGGAGGAGGATGAGGTTACGAGATGATTTTAACACTGAGAGTCGGAGAGGAAGAGGATGTACCCTATGTGTGTTAACGTCACTGTGGAGTTTTACAAACTTTGGATTGACAAGAAGAACCCAGATAACGACGGCTTATTTACACACACACACAAACACACACACACACACACACAGAAACACACACACACACACACTGGCCGTTGCCCTTGTGGACTTCAGGAAGGCCTTTGACCTTGTTGATCACTGCACTGTTATCAACAAGGCTATTGCACTAGGGCTGCCCACCAACCTGATCTCATGGCTCACTGATTTCTTGAGTGGACGTCGCCAGGCAGTGAGGTATCAGGGCCTGGTCTTTACATTCCAACACCTCACCTGCGGTGTTCCCCAGGGGACCAAGATGGGACCACTGTGCTTCCTCATCCTGATCAACGGCGCTCTATCGGACACTCCTCACGTGGATGACTGCACTGTAGGGGTTTCAGTGGACAACACCGCACCAGACTACTCATCGCTACAAGGCACCCTGGACAGGCTGCAGGCATGGACTACGGAGAACACGGTCACCATCAACCACACCAAAACCGTAGTCATGCACTTCAATACTGCCACCACTCCAGTGCAAGCCCCAGCAGTCACAGTGGGTGCCCATCCTCTCCAGCTGGTGTAATCTGCCAAACTCCTGGGTGCAACTATAGACAACAAACTTGACTGGAAGGCCCATGTAAATAACACAGTCAAGGCAGCTTCGTACCGTCTCTACGTGCTACAACGACTTAGGTCACTTGGGACACCCACGCCAGAGCTGAGGACCATCTACAATGCCTATATTTTCCCCAAACTTACATATGCGTCACCACCCTGGTCGTCTTCTCTCAACTCCACCCAACAACGTCTGCTAGAGAAGGTACAGAAAGCACTGGACTACTGCACCACCCTCGTCATCGCCACCTCCTGCCACCTGCAGCCCCCTACCCAACTGGCGCAGTCCACCACCACAACAAAATACAGCCCATAAGAGCCCGTACCAATAGATATAAGAACTGCACCATCCCATCTATTGTGAAAATAATAAACAACTCCTGATGTATGTACTGTACAGCCCTGTAAATGTATTCAATGCATATTATATCATTATGTCTAAATCAAATGTAAGTCTGTATATTTTCAGCCACAGGTTGCAACTCTATTAATAAACCGTTTATTATTATTATTATTATTATTACATACTACTACTACTACTACTTTGCTGTCACTCGGAATCGAGTATGATGATCATCCAGCTATGATACAATGATGTGAATTTTTAAGGATGTCACCTAGGTTGGTGAACTCTGAGGTGACTAAAAAGGCCGATACGGAACCGGCAGGAACGATCACAGATGTTGTGCATGTAGGGTGCCTACATCTAGTGCGGGAGGGGCAACGGCGGCATCTTTCTGGCGTTGGCGCTTGCCTGCTCAGATTAGTTACGACATCTTCCTGCTCGTGACCGCCAATATAAGGCCCTGCAGCTCCTTTCATTAGCATTCGGATTGCTATTATAACAGGGAAGGGGCCGACAAAGACGGAACTCAGAAGAAGAAAGAGGTAACGCTCGTCACTAGTCGAGGTCGGGAGGGAAACTTCCCTCCCCAGCACCGAGCCCCAGCTCGCAGAGTCTCCCACAGGTGACATAGTCTAACACTCTCTTCAGCAGCACCTGCTGGGCCTCCCTCAGGTCACACATGAGTCTTTTTTTTATTGGGTACTCCCCTACATTCTTGTGTAAGGTGAAGCGCAGAAGCGTTTACAGTGCCCAACAGGGAAGCATGCTAAGTTTATGCTTGCCTTTATGTCTCATGAGTTAAGGGCGTAGAAGCCTGAAGAGTCAAGGGCATAGAAGCCTGAAGAGTCAATGGTTTATGTCATCAAGTTATTGGAAGCTCCAACAACTTGTCCCTGAATACGAATTCGCAACTTTCGATTTACACCAGGTACCTACTTTACTGCTAGGTGAACAGGGACTAATGGGGGCTAGGAAGTATGTCCTAACAACTTCCACCGGCCCGGGAATCGAACCCGTGACATCTCGCTTGCTAAGGCAAGAGCGGTACCACTCTAACACCAGCACTCCCACGAGTCATTGTCAGAGCTATCCTTTGTGTGAGTTACTTATGGTGAGAAGTATATCCATTTTATGTTTATTGTCCGAGAGTCATTGTATAGTAACGTAAATATAATGATCTATTAATGTGGCCATGCCATTGAGTTAAATAATATATAGCTGCACTTAGAATTGGTGTTTAGAAAATTCCCCCAAAGAATATATATTAACAGTTAAATAACTAATCGGCCACGCTACCAAACTTCCTCACTTTACAATCCTACAACTATAAATTCTTCCTGTATCTTCTATACGAGTTTCGACTTGTTACACTGGTGGCATCGGTGTGATTCGAACCCACGTCTCCGTAGGGAAGTTTCCCTCCCGACCTCGACTAGTGACGAGCGTTACTTCTGTCTTCTTCTGAGTTCTGTTTCTGGGAAGGAGCTGTCGGTCCTGTTACAATAGTAATCCGAATGCTAAATGGAAGGAGCTGCAGGGCCCTTATATTGGAGATGTCCAGCCGGAAGATGTCATCAGTAATCTGGGTGTGTCTGGCCAGGTGATAAGTGTACTGGCTGGAGGGTAGCTTCTTCAGTAACACAATCATGTCGCCAGGTTAGCTAATGACGCCACGGTGAGAACTCTGGGTCATTGAGACTGTGACCTCTACTTGGGTCAGCTGTGTTTGCCCAGGTGCGTGGTCATGTCGCCGGTCGGCAATGCTTCCTAATTATTACCACCCAGGTGTGTCTTGGCCAGGTGTAGTTTTTTAACACTGTCATAACACCGGGTTAACTCAGGTACCTTGCGGCCGTCAGTTCTCCTGGGTGAGGTCTTACTCTCACTGTAGGGTGTGTCAACTTATGTGGGTTACCATGTGGGCATCTACTTACTGTTATGTGTATTGTATTTATCTGGGCTGTAGCTGTGGTATGATAAACAATCATTACACCTCCTGCCAAGACCAAAGCTTCCATACCAGAGAATTGATGATACATGTAGACAGTGATCATGGTAATATCAAATATAGCCCCTGAAAAAATAAGAACATAAGAACATAAGAAAATAAGGAGTCTGCAATAGGCCGGTTGGCCTGTGCATGGCAGCTCCTGTCGAGAGTTACTACCACTCTCTATCATCCATGAATCTATCTAGCCTCCTTTTGAAACTTTGCAGAGTTCCCGCACTTACTACAAAGTTGCTAAGCTTGTTCCACTCGTCCACCACCCTATTTGTGAACCAGTTTCTTCCTATCTCCCTCCTAAACCTAAACTTATCCAACTTGAATCCGTTGCTCCGAGTCCTATCCTGCTCGGATATTATAACAACTTTAGCTATATCCCCTTTATTGATTCCTTTCACCCACTTAAATACTTCTATCATATCTCCCCGCACTCTTCGTCTTTCTAGGGAATGCAAGTTAAGTTTCTTTAACCTATCCTGATATGTAAGGTTTCTAAGTCCCGGAATCATTTTTGTCATTCTTCGCTGCACCGACTCTAGTGAATTTATATCCATTCTATAATAGGGGCACCAGAACTGAACCGCATAATCGAGGTGTGGCCTGACTAGCGGAAGATATAGTTGCAATAAGACCTCTGCACTCTTGTTATTTACACTTCTAGATATAAAACCCAATACTCTATTTGCCTTATTTGGAACATTAACGCACTGTTTTCTAGGCCGTAGGTCCGGGCTTACAAGTACCCCTAGGTCTCTTTCACAAGTCGACTTCTCTTGGTTGATGTTGTTAAGGCTGTATACATTATAAGTATTTGTTCTTCCAATATTAAGTACGCTGCACTTGCTGGTGTTGAATTTCATTTGCCATTTTTCAGACCTCCCCTGCAGTTTATTTAGATCCTCCTGTAATGCATTTGCATCCTGCCCTGAATTAATTTGCCGCCCTATTTTGGTGTCATCCGCAAACTTGCTTATGTTACTGCTGATCCCAGTATCTAGATCGTTTATGTAGATTATGAACAAGAGTGGGCCTAGTACTGACCCCTGGGGAACCCCACTGGTTACACGGCCCCACTCGGATTTAACACCATACACGGCCACACTTGTTGACTACATTGCTACATTTGTTGAGTACACTGCTACAGTTGTTGGCTGTGTGGCTACTCTTTTTGGTTACACAGACACACGTATTGGCTACACGACTACACTTGTTAGCTATTCTGCTACTCTTATTGGTTACGCTGTCACACGTGTTGGCTACACGGCTACACTTGTTGACAGCACAGCTACACTTGTTGGCTACACTGTTATATTTCTTGATTATACAGCTACAATTTTTGGCTATATTGTTACGATCTTTGGCTACATTGCTTCACTCCGGATATAAACATAACCAATGTCATTAATAAAAAAATCTTGGAACACACTAAATTGAACTTCCATTCACCAGTAGAAAATAGCAACACGATGAAAGGCTTTTGTTGGCGGCCCTCTCTACAGGCGCCTCTGAGAACAGCTACACAGACTAGGAGAAATTTTTTTTTATTGACTTCCGTGAAACTACAATTTACTTGAAAGCACCTGTGTCCTTCATCACGTCTATCTCTCTCTCTCTATCTCTTTCTTATCTATCTATCTATCTATCTATCTATCTATCTATCTATCTGTCCTTGGAAGACGGACGACAAAATAACACCCGTTTAAACGACGAATTAGAAACGGCCATGGCGGACGATGATAATGGGTAAAAAATTGTCACACCTGCCCCATTAATTTTTTTCTCTCAGTGAAGCTCGACCAAGCATCAGTGGCCACCTCAACAAGCTACAAATATTACTGGAGGGTAGGTTTAACTTTTCTAATTACTTCAACATTTTCCCCGATGGAGTTTACTTTTTCCTATTAACTCGAACTCTGAACCGACGGTGTAATTTCCTCCACCAGGTAAGACCCATGAAAATATTTAGAAGTAACATATATTAATTTTCCTCTCATTTGCCAGATTTTCCTAAGAGAGAAAATGTAAAATATACTTGAGGGTGTTTACGTATGATTCTCTGAGTGTTGTTGACGTGTGTGTGGTGAAGCTGAGAGTTCATATCACCTGAAGATTAGATATTCCAGTTTATTTCACTTGAATATTAGCCATCATAACGCTACCCTGCGGGTGGGGGAGGTTAGGTTTGGCTAGGTTAGGTTAGGTTAAGTGAGCTTAGGTTACGTTAGGTTAAGTTTGGTTGTGATTTTTTTTTTAGGTTATGTTAGATTAGGGTAAGTTAAGTTTGGTTGGGTTAGGTTTGATAAGATTAGTTTAGGATAGTTTACCGTCAGGGTGGTTAACCATAATCTTAGTACAGTATTCTTTAATAATCGGACTTGAGAAACTTGATACTGCGGTTGCTAATGTGTGTGTGAGAGTTGCTTGAACGTGCATATTTGTGGGATTGTCTGAGTTTGTATTTAAATAAAAGCTTTCTGAGTGGCATATACAAACAAAAGTGAACTAACACAGTATATTATGAACTTCTAGAGTCTACTGCAAATACTTCTGAAAGTTTTGAAAAGTGTTAAACAATGAAAGCGAACTGCATGGGTTGATGATGTTTATACCAATAAGAATTTCTTGAGCGTGTACACTTGAGCTTACATACTTGGAAACATCTTGAGTGATCATACATCTGAGATTTTGCGGGTTGTGTGAACTTGTTAGTGGTGGCGAGGGTCAACGATGAATCTAGCTGGAGGAGGGGCGGGTGGCGAATGGGAGGGGTGGCGAATGGGAGGGGTGGCGAGTGGGAGGGGGTGGAGAGTGGGGGGAGGGTGATGAGTGAGGGAGGATGGCGAGTGGAGGAGGGTGGCGAGTGGGGGGAGGATGACGAGGGAGGGGAGGAAGTTGGAGACGGAGGTTGGGGGGGGGGGGGGTAGCTGGCCAGAATTAAGGCACAGCTGGGCACGAATCTCAAAATGTCGGCAGCATTTCTTTGCTATTCTCTCCCATTTAAAATAAACCAAAAAATCATATGACAATCGAATAGTTTCAGTTAGATTTCGACGCCATTATAGTCTCCAGCGTTGTATAGTAGATTAAATGATCTCCTTAAATGCGTTCTCATCAAGAGGTGATAGGCCTCCCAATTTATTTCAATGGATGATTAAACACTGTAATAGAGCCTAATGGGATTAATGTGTTTAATTGCCAAGTAAATTAAACTGGGATGCCTAATCTTCACGTGATCCGGAACGAATTCTAGTGTCTATTTCTTCGAAAATATCAGTTTTGGACTCGCCATTATCTCCTCTGGGCTCTTGCAATGGATAACACAAAAACAAAACTCTGAGAGATAATGAAACACAACAAACACTCGCTTGAAGACTCCATATGGCTATTAAACATGTATATTATCAGTGGAGATCATCCAACTTACCACGCCTAAAATTCCGACCACTGAGATTTCAAGAGGCAGTGGACCGCAGAAGACTCGTCAGCACGAAGTCAAATCGCGGTTGAGGTTCTCACATCAAAGTCAAGGCACTTCAGAATCTCCATGAAATGTTTCCACCTCGGCGCTCCTCAAAAAGATTGCAGGTCTCGAGCACAAGTTTGACTCCTTCCAACAGTGATTTGTTGATCGGGACGCCATGACGAGCTGACCATCTCTCCCTGAACACCGATCATGCCATTTATCTCTCTTTCTTGATGAGTGACAATTCTTTTTCCTATTATTTTAATTTGTTTTTATCTGCCCATCTCAGCCCACTTCGCCACGTTTTTATCTTTCCCCAAATCATTCTCTCCTAACTTTTCATCACCTCTGCTTTCTTCTCGACCTAAATCTTTCTCAAACTTCCTCCCTCACACTTCCTCTGCATCATTCCCATACCCACATTCTCCCTTCCTCCCTCACTCACACTCTCTTTTCCACTCTCTCCCTCCCACATTCCCTCTTCCTCCCTCCCCTACATTCTCTCCTTCTAACCACACTGTCCCTCTCTCCCTCCTTCCCTCCCTTTCACACACTCCTGCCCCCCTCCCCCTCCCACCACACCCCATATGTACTCTTCAGAGCCAATTCTAAGAATCGATATATTTTCCATAGAGGAATGTCTCCCCCTCACCAGACCAGATTTACCCCTTCCTATCTCCTCCTTCGATTAGATCTTATTGTCGTGCTAGGCCGAGTAAACACGAGGGCATGCTCTCTTGAGGATTATAAAAAAAAAAAAATCTGGATTCTGCACATAGGCGGAGGAAAATACTTTTGTAAAGAGAGAGAGAGAGAGAGAGAGAGAGAGAGAGAGAGAGAGAGAGAGAGAGAGAGAGAGAGAGAGAGAGAGAGACATTTAAGTTATTCCAACACGATGTCTAGCAATGTTTAGTGTTGTAGGGGACACTCTTTCTGACACAAGTACCAGAGGGATGTTTATACCTTACATTGAAGTTATTAGAAATATTGTTATGCCAGAATGTACACCCTCTCTGGAAAAAGATACATTTGTATTTTAAAAATACTTGATTAACGCAACTCTCTATTCTTCCCACCTGTTGATTTTTTTCTGGTTTGTAAAATTGTTTTAATAAATCGAGATTAAACAGGACTATGGTCACAAATTAGCTAACTGTGTTTGTTCGTAATTCAATATATAGCTTATTAAATTAATCATAATACAGATTGCCTGTATTGTACTATAGAATTGGGATAGGAAAATAGATACGAATTTAGACAATATTTCGTTATATTAAAATGTTCTCAACACGATACAAGCAAATTGAAGTTGTATGAGACAGATTCTGGCGGATATTACCCAATACACATTCTCTGTTATATACACGACGCAGATCTCCACACCGAGCGAGGCATAAGAGACATAACTGTACCTTGTCGTTTCGTGCACGAGGTTTTGGGAGACGTAAGAGAGATTATCGCCTTGATCGGATTGTTCCATATCGAGACGAAGGAGAGACTTAAGGAATACACGATGAAAAGATTTCTTCCACTTGAAACAGAAGTTGATGGTCGAGTCTGAGTTCTATTGTCACCATCTCCTCCTCCAGTGTTGTGAGGGAGACTTACTGTATTGGACACGTTATTGATACATTTTTTTTACAGTTGAAGATGGAAAAAAAAATAGCTGCAAAATGTTCTCACACTCCTATATATTATCTTCTGTCCTGTTGAATACAAATTGGAACTATTCTTAAAAGTAATTTGTCAGGATAAAAATTTTACCTGCAGGCTTGCATGATACACTTTTCCCTTTCAAATTGCAGTTGAAGTAGGACATCCGGGTAAACTGTCCCCACTTGTTGTGAGAAAGTGAAAACAACTTTAAGCTTTGTCCAAACAAGTCGTAACTGAAGCTTCTGCCTTCGTAGCTCATTAATACCTTGCTATAATATGGTCTAGTTATTTAATACCTCGCTATAACACGATCTAGTGAGTTAATAGTTCGCTATAACTCGTTCTAGTGAGTTAATAGTTCGCTATAACTCGATCTAGTGAGTTAATACTTCGTTATAATTTGATCTAGTGAGTTAATACTTCGCTATAATGCGATCTAGGTGAGTTAATACTTTGCTATAATGCAATCTATTGAGTTAATACTTCGTTATAGCACGATCTAGTGAGTTAATACTTCGCTATAACACGATGTAGTGAGTTAATACTTCGTTATAATTTGATCTAGTGAGTTAATACTTCGCTATAATGCGATCTAGTGAGTTAATGCTTTGCTATAATGCAATCTATTGAGTTAATACTTCGTTATAACACGATCTAGTGAGTTAATACTTCGTTATAACACGATCTAGTGAGTTAATACTTCGCTATAATACGATCTAGTGAGTTAATACTTCGCTATAGCACGATCTAGTGAGTTAATACTTCGTTATAACACGTTCTAGTGAGTTAATACTTCGTTATAACACGATCTAGTGAGTTAATACTTCGCTATAATACGATCTAGTGAGTTAATACTTCGCTATGGCACGATCTAGTGAGTTAATACTTCGCTATAATACGATCTAGTGAGTTAATACTTCGCTATGGCACGATCTAGTGAGTTAATACTTCGTTATAACACGTTCTAGTGAGTTAATACTTCGTTATAACACGATCTAGTGAGTTAATACTTCGCTATAATACGATCTAGTGAGTTAATACTTCGCTATAGCACGATCTAGTGAGTTAATACTTCGTTATAACACGATCTAGTGAGTTAATACTTCGTTATAACACGATCTAGTGAGTTAATACTTCGCTATAATACGATCTAGTGAGTTAATACTTCGCTATGGCACGATCTAGTGAGTTAATACTTCGCTATAATACGATCTAGTGAGTTAATACTTCGTTATAACACGTTCTAGTGAGTTAATACTTTGTTATAACACGATCTAGTTTTAGGCCGTTCCATTGTAATTCCGAAAAAATGTCATAAAACTTCTCTTAAATCTCCCATCAGACCTGATTACACCCGTCTGCATTATGGAGTCTTGGCAAAAGTTATTACCACCTGAAATTAGTTAAGGGAGGATGAATGACGCTGGAGGTCCGTATCTAATTACAGTGTTCCCTCACCTTCCCCGCCCGTCCCCCGACCAGAGACAGAAGTTATGTGAGAGGCGGTAACTTTGATAAGATCATGGAACATTGTGAGTGTATGGAGACAATATATGATTTTAGATATTTTGTAAGACTATGAGATTTGTGAGGGAAGGTAATTATGATAAGATTGTGATGTTTGATTTTGTAAGGGTTTTAGTTTTTGTTCTAGTCTAGTCTAGTCTACTCTTGCAGTGAGGGATTACATTAGCATTGTTATCAAAGCAGTTCACCTTATGCAGGATGTTTTGAACTGTTAAAAGTAGATATTATGTGGAAAATATATTCTGTGGTAGGAGGGGTGGGGGGGGGGTGCTCAATTGACCCCCCTTCTGAAAACAAATCTCAGACATTATGGCTTCAAAATAAAAATTCTTAACGAGAGGTTTTGACTGGGCAATATATTTCAACAATGTGGATTAGTATGTGGATAACACCGGGTATATTGTTATAGAGATGATTTTTTTTCTGACGTGGTCTCTCACTGGCCAAGAGACATATCCATAATTGGCATAAAACTGTAATTCAACATATAGCAAGCTTCATTACCTCACTCCCATAATGATCATTGAACTTTGGGAATTTACCAACCATTTACTCCACATCTGTGACTGAAAATATTATGAAATGAATGGAATTGGGATTTGAACAATTGGTGGACACTTCACTCCATCAGTCACACGTCAGAGGAGGAGAAAGCCACTGAGAAAACTTGTAAGTGTTAAAGTTGACGACAAGTGGGGAAAGGAATAGCTGAAAAGCGCGAAAACGAACACTGGGAGACACATCTGTAAAAGTATTAGAGGGGAAGAGGTAGTTGAACCCCCCTTCCCTGTCCTCTGCATCACCCATCCCCCCCTGCTCCCTGCCTTCCCTGCCTTACTCAACCTCCTTGCCCCTTGTCTTCCCTGCCTTACTCAACCCCCTTGCCGACTGTCTTCCCTGCCTCACCCATCTTCCTTGCTCCCTGCCTTCCCTGCCCCACCCATCCCCCTTGTCTCCTACCTTTCCTGCCGCCCCTGCCTCCCTTGCTTCACCCATCCCCCTTGCCCCCTGCCTCACCCGTCCCCCCTTGCCTCCTGCCTCAACCGTCCTCTTTGCCTCCTGCCTCCCCTGCCTCACCCATCCCCTTTGCCCACTGTCTTCCCTGCCTTACCCACCCCCTTATCTCCTGCCTCACCCATATATACTTTTAAGTAATCTAATTTTTATCTTGTATTTCCCCACAAATTTCTCTCTCTCTCTCTCTCTCTCTCTCTCTCTCTCTCTCTCTCTCTCTCTCTCTCTCTCTCTCTCTCTCTCTCTCTCTCCTTGAGAATCTATTTTCTCTCTTTCACTTTCTCTTTCCCTTCTTTGTCTCCACAATCTTGACATCTTTATGGCCCGACTTCTTCTCATATACTCTTTGTCTCAACTTCCCGTCATCCACCATTAAGCTCACCACAACTCCAAGTTCTGAGTTAATTTTTGAGAAACTCAAAAATCTCGTCGTCGTGGGGCGAATTCTACACTACGTCGCGCACAGTGGTTTGAAATCGCTAATTTATGGCCAATGTTACGACCCTAGGGTAGATCGTTACATTAACACAAATTACTTAAGTTTTTCAAATATATCCCATGTATTATTATATTCCAAATGCCAAGTTCTCCCAACTAAGGTCAACTTAACAGGTCAAAACCTAAACGTCAATAAAAAATATGAACATTAATAAATTTATTCCCACCACCACATAATATATGTACATATAGTAAAATAAATAACAATAATAATACGAAAAGATGTTTGGAAGTGGCTAAGTAAGGACTAAAGGTCCAACAAGATCACACAAAATCAATATCAAGCTAAACAATTCTCAATAGTCAAATGCCAACTCACAAGACACCAGAGAGAGGGTATACTACTAAACTTAAGACAGCTGTGTCTAGACTGACTAGAGTGTACCAGTAGGTCACCGACGTCACCTCTTTACCGCCAAATACTGACGTAATGCTGACTCACGGCAGTGCCCCAATCACCCGTCTGTCCCATGGGAAATGCCTCCCCGATGGCCGCGTCTACCACAACGCCCACCCCCCCAGTCTACTGGGACCCCTACCTCTGCGTCCTCTCTCCAGCAACGCCTTCTTCTTCACCAACACCTGCCCCTGGCTGGACTCACCTGGCTGTAACACAGCAGTCTCGGCCGTCTCCTAACTCAACTACTACTGGGTCTCCACCCGTCTCTGCTCTGACGCTGTCAGGCCTTCTGCTCCCACCGGTGCCCCCCGAAAACCCCCCTCCAGTGACATGACACAGATCATATCCCTCTTCCAAGAATTTACCAACCGTATTGAAAAACTCTTCGTTATATTCTGTGCCACCATCTCCGATCTACTCTTGCCATCTGTTGCCACCCAGTCACTCCTCTCTTTTGGTTTGACACACGCTGGTAGTCCCCTGTGAGCCCCCCTGCTCAAGGCCTACTCCACCGCCGGCGGCCTTCACTACTGGTGTAGTGCCTACCGGGTCTGCCCTGGTGTGTCCTGCTGTCCCCGAGCGAAGTCCTGCCTCATCTTCAAGACACGTGGTGCCTCAACATGTCCATCCACCGCATGCCGAGCCCGCTCCTGTGTCTGTGCTACCTATTGGACCTGAGGACACCACCCTCGGCTACCCGTATCCCACCGGTATGTCGACGCATACGCCATCACAATCACACTAAAATGTATGTCACTCAATATTGTCAGTGCCTATTTGCCTCCCTTCACCTCTACTGTACCTGTCCTACCACACCATATCACCTCTACCCCCACTGTACTTCGCCACGCCTAGTACATTGGCAACCCTGAGCCTGGCCGCACTGTTTGTAAACTTTGTGGTCAACCCGACTCTCACACCCTCTCTCACTACATCCTCACTTGCCCTATGACCTCCTACAGGTCCCCAGCCGTTACCAAAACCTCTTCCCTCCCTGACCAGATATCCTTCTTCCTAGTGACAGGCCTGGCACTTGACATTATTAGGGACCTGCCACGCTTTGCCATAAACAGATGAAATGTACCAGGAACTTTCCCCCCCCACACTCATCATTCTGTCACTTTATGTAGCTTGCTGACAAAACCAATGACCCTTCAGGCTTGTACGCCCTTGATACATGAGTCATAAAGGCAAGCATGAACTAAGCATGCTTCCCAGATGGGCGCTGTAAACGCCTCTGCACTTCACCTTGCACAGGTTGTAAAGGGGTGCCCAATTAACTAGCCCCCTTCGGGGGCAATCTAATCTACTATATCCAGATTGGACAAAACGTAAACGTTATCTAAATTACCTATTGGCATTAGTTCCACTTATCTAATATACTATAGGACTAGCCGTGTGTCTATCTGTCTGTCTCTCTATCTATCTGTCTGTCTGTCTGTCTGTTTGTGTGTCTGTTCTGGGCAGCCGAAACGGCACAATCGTTTTTCATCAAACTTGGTGGAAAAATCGCAAACAAATCGTAGAGTAGAACAAACTTGGTCCCATGTCAATGGTTTCTTTAGGAAGGCATTAATTAACCATTTTAATTAAGCTGGCAAAAGATGTCGCTGTACGCTGTCAGCGGGACGATTGCAGTTATCGTACGGCTCCCTCCTCCTCCCCCCACTTTTTCTCTTAGCCTACTTTTTTTTCATGTTCTTCGGATTAGTAAAGGTAGGAAGATGAGTAAATAGAAGAATAAAGAAGGGGAGACAGAAAATAGTTAGAGATAACAGGTGGGGGGAGTTGAGTTTCATCATGTGTCTGGATGCTACAGTGTATACTTATTTCTGTGGCTGACTGTACATGGAAAAGGAGAAGAGATAAAAAGATAATAACAGGAATGCATGGAGAAGATATAAAGGGAGAAGAAGAGAGACTGGAGAATTATTATCCTTAAGAGGCGAGCGAGAAAAGGAGATGGGGGAGAGGGATAGTGAGAGGTGGAGGTATGAATGGAGGGATGTGTTTTTTAAAGTTCCCAGAATACCATATTAAAATCACCTATTTAATAAGGAAGAAAAAGTGCGAAATATGATGAATAGTGTAATGGAGAGACATAGAGATATATAAATAAAGATAGAGATAGTACGGATAAAAACGGAGAGAGAGAGAGAGAAGCGGACAAACAAAAGACATAGACATAATACAGACAGATTCAAGGACACACAGAAAGACAGACAGATAGACAGACAGACGGACATGACTACAATAGACACAGGGTGAATATAGACAGTGGAACAGACAGGAGGTTGACAAAAAATAGACAGATTCATACATACACAAATAGACAATATTGCAACTAATATGACAGACAGACAGACTTACAGGTTGACAGCTGACTGACTGGTTCACATTAAACAAACAGGCAGACACACGCCAACAACGGATAAGACAGACAGATTTGACGAGACAAAGAGTACAGACGAGCTTACAGTCAAACACCACGCAGACGAACAGACAGTTGGGATGGCAATAGACAGGACGGATAGGCTTGCGACAGATTAGAAGGCATTTATAAACAAGAATAACACCAAATTGACCATAGCTGCGTCAGTAAGGGTAGCTGGTCTTACATCCACCAGCGTAATTAATAAGACGCATTGAAAACTAATGCCCTCGCACGGAAAGAACATCGATGGTCGGTCAGTCATGTGAGATGGGCCTAAAACTGACTAAAGTAGATGATGACTATGATGACTTAACACAGGTGATGACTTAAGCAGATGGTGACTTATCTAACCAGAATCAAGGTCACTTCTCTTCATAATATAACTTATCTCGGAATGATCATCGGTGATTCATAATAATTTTTTTTTATGATTTTAACCTCTCCTTATGGCGAATATTTCTTTAACTAATTATTCTAACCTTATTCTATTCCTTCCTATAGTATACTAGATACTTACAGTATCCGTAAGACATTAGCTATTGGAAATGTGATTAAATGTTTTGTTATTAATCCAGGGTGATATGTATCGGTATTGGTTGTACAATCCTAATGGTCTCTAATCCTGTTGATTAGGTGAGTTTAATCTGGGTTTATTGAGATTAAAGATTAGGTGTGCGGTTTATTCTACCTGTGTTAGTCTCAGATACGACCCTTATTGTAACAATCACGACCATGATTATAACAACCACGACCATGATTATAACAACCATGACCATGATTATAACAACCACGACCATGATTATAACAACCACGACCATGATTATAACAAACACGACCATGATTATAACAACCACGACCATGATTATAACAACCACGACCATGATTATAACAACCACGACCATGATTATAACAACCACGACCATGATTATAGCAACCACGACCATGATTATAGCAACCACGACCATGATTATAACATCCACGACCATGATTATAACAACCACGACCATGATTATAACAACCACGACCATCTGGAAAACGATGTCACTGTACGCTTTCAGCAGAACGGCGGTTGCGCTCTAGCCAAGCACGAGCATTCGAACTTTCACGCCTCGGTAAACTGTGCCACAGGACTCGCCACCGGGCAAGAAGGGCCCACGATCACTTGTCTAATATACTATAGGACTAGGCGTGTGTCTGTTTGTCTGTTTGTCTGTCTGTCTGTCTGTTATGGGCAGCCGAATCGGCACAATCGTTTTTCATCAAACTTGGTGGAAAAATCGCAAAAAATTCGTAGAGTGGAACAAACCTGGTCCCATGTCGATGGTTTCTTTAGGAAGGCATTAATTAACCATTTTATTTACGATGGAAAGCGTTGCAAGTCTAAGGACTTGGCGCACCCTCATTCGCTGTAGGCTAGCCAAGCACAAGCGTTCAAACTTTCACAGGACACAAAGGGCCCTCGATCACTTGTCTAACCTATATACAAACATAATACAATTAAATATAAGACACTCAAACATGATACAATAACTACACAAAGTAATAATTAAAGTTAATACTTAAATGATGAGTACTGTAATTCAGTGTGGATGAATAATGAGCGAAACTGCTCGAGCTAACCATACAGTACACCATTCGAACCAAAGTGTTTCATACCAAGAACACCAAAGTCTTTTCACGTTGATTCTTGTGATTGGATGTTCCTCTCTCATAAACAGAAAGTTCGGATCTTTTCGGTTTCATGTACTGCACTCAAAAAAAGAGGAAATATATTTTTTGTTCATATAAATTTTTATGCTGATTCAAAAAAACAGACTTTTATCGCAAGGGGGGTGGGGGGGGGGGGGCAATGAATAAAAAAAAAATCTATCCATTTAAACTTTCAGTGTTCTACATTGAAATGCTATAATTTTTAGCCTAAATGTTTTTTTTTGCAGATCAATATGAGTGAAGATATAAAGAACACCAAACAAACCTTTGAAAACCTTACCCATCCTACAAAAATCCTGACACTAGAAAACGTTCACCTTATTCGTGTTTTTGGTGTTTACTATGTGTTGGTGCAGCCTTCTGGTGTTCAGATGAGGAGGGAATCCATCAAGTCGAAAGCGATTTTTAACTATTTTATAGGTTAGGTTAGGTTAGGTTAAGATTTTTTTGGTGTTCTTTTTAGTATTTTACCACACATTGTAACATTTCAATGTAAAACATTCAAAGTTTACAGGGCTAGATTTTATTTTCCTGTTCATTTCTAAAAAATAAAAAATAAATCACCTTTTTGTAATCAGCATAAACATTTACAGTAGGAAAAATATTTATTAACATTATTTTTAGTGCGGTACATGGAACCGAAAAGAACCGCGAGTTTTGACATTATTTTGAAATAATAATTAGTTGCCACAGTCTGTGACCTCTTGATTAATAAACAAAAATATGTGGAAAAGTTGGATGACATACAGTACATTCTTACCGCATCTCATGGGACATATGATGTGGTAATTAAGAGAGAGAGAGAGAGAGAGAGAGAGAGTTGTTATTGAAGAAGGTGGCTTCGTCAGCACCACATCCATTAGCACTCAGGTAAGGACTAGTGGCCAGTTATTTAGTAAACATACGAGGGTCTGTGGTGCAGTGAGCAGACTAGGTTGTCTATTACTTTGTCCAGAGACGACTTCTAACTATAATCAAGCAACTGTACGTCAGTGACCTAACTCAAACATACTGTGATAGTCTGTGGAAACCACAGAGTTCAGTGTACGGTGATAACTCACCCCTAACCGTCGCAAGTGAGTGTTGAAGAATTGTATTATTGCATTCAGAATTAAGCCAACTTTGGAAGTTAATTACTTGATTGTTATTGTTGCTGGGTGCGAGTTAAATATGGTGGATACTGTTTGTGTGTTTGGTACTAACAACTGATAGTGGGACAGGTATTTCCAGGTATGACCGAATCAGCCTTGTCGTGTACTACTGGACGGATTTCATTACCCCACACTCTTACCTCAGTCTGGCTATGAGCGGCTACAGACAGTATATCTTCATTCAATTACCAGCGAATTCCTGTTTTATGAGAAGTTATACAGTTTTCTATTTCGCCGATTCTCCCAGCAGCAGAAGTTCAGCTCATACTGAACACATGAATCAATGTAAATAATTATGTATTTTATTCATATGTAATATTACTTGTGCATATGTATTTATAAATGTTTCGCATATCATAATGTTATTGTATTAATGATATGAGAAAAAACTAACGTTCATACGGAATCTGCACCAACATATTACATTTCATACAGTTTATCATTCCTTGTTTTTACCATAAAAATAATGCTACCCACAAGTAACACGCACATCAACGAATGCTGTAACACTTGAGGATTAATAACACGTTTATAACTCATTAAAAATGTTGAGAGACTTTTAACCATAAATTAACGAATTCAAACCACTGTGCGTTGTCCAAACCCGTGTCTTCTGTTACATTAATACGTAGAGAAAATTACATGGTACATTACTTCTGGCTATCATCTAACCTAACCTAACCTAATCTAAGCTAACCCATTATAAGATAACCTAAATTAACCTAACTTAACTCACTATAATATAACCTAATCTAACCTAACCTAACCTAGCCTAACCTAACCCACTATAAGATAACCTAAATTAACCTAACTTAACTCACTATAATATAACCTAACCTAACCTAACCTAACCTAACCTAACCTAACCCACTATAAGCTAACCTTACCCAAGGAGGGAGATAGGAAGGGACTGGTTCACAAATAGGGTGGTGGACGAGTGGAACAAGCTTAGCAACTATGTAGTAAGTGCTGGAACGCTGGAAAGCTTCAAAAGGAGACTGAATAGATTCATGGATGATAGAGAGTGATAGTAACTCTCGACAGGAGCTGCCATCCAGAGGCCAACCGGCCTCTTGCATTCTCCATATTTTCTTATGTTCATATGTAACCTAACTTAACCCACAATAATATATCCTAACCAAACCTAACCTAGCCTAATCTAACTTAACCCACTATAATATAACCTAACCTAACCTAACTAACTTAACCCACTATAACCTAACCTAACCTAACCTAGCAAAAATACAGTACAGTAATCTTATAAAATCTGGTTGTCAGGGACTATACTTATTGTCGAGGTATCTGTGTGTCTGTACATGTCTCGAATTGTTTGTATGTAGGTGTGCATGTGTTTGTACGCGTTTTGAAGTGTTTGTTGGTGTTTGTGTGTCTGTACATATCTCAAGATATGTGTTTTTACGTGTGATGAGGTGTGTATAAGTATGTGCATGTAACTGATGTTGTGTTTGCCAGTCCATTCCTTTTTATACAGGGAACAGTTTAGGAGGTGAAAGCTTGCACATTAATCTGGATCTTCAGGAGAAAGAAACCCGGTGTTGTTGTTTTTTTTTTCAGCCAACTTCCTAGACGTTAAAATTACGATCATGACAAACTTGACAAAAATATTTCCACCGTAATTCAAGAGCAATACATATTTTACTCAAGGAACGAATTTTTTATGTCTGTCTGTCTGTCTGTCTGTCTTCTCTGTTTGTATGTCTGTCTAACGTTCGAATTATTAAAATTACTTTTCCCATAGATTACGGAAAGTTACAGGTGGAGGTTGATCAAAGGTAACAGTTAAAGTGTCACCGGAAATATGTTCCTTTCTCCGTCAAGGTTTGGTTAGGTTAGGTTAGGTTAGGTTACCGCCAAGAAAGTCACCATTGGAAGCTTTTCGTGTTTGACTGGGATCTAACAAAGATGGAGGTCACAGAGACAAATGTTAATTGTCTTGTCAATAAACTTACTTCCTTCAAACATGACAAAGGATTCTAAAGTCCCTTCCCTCAACGAAAGGTAAATGTCAGGAAGTCAAAGTTCAATCACCAAATACCCCCCGAAGAATGGTATATAATTTTTTTACCTGACAACTCAGACATACTTCTCATACGAATACCATTACGACGCCTTGTCACTGCTCCCTTCCTTCCTTAACTCACCCACACAAGCTCTCCATCTCTACCTCTCCCTCCCCACACACTATCTCTCTCTCTCTCTCTCTCTTGCTTTCATGTCCCCCTGATACTTGTCACACCAGTGTCTCTCAACTGACATTTTTGGCCATTTTTTAATCTCTACTTTATCAGCTATTCTGTGAGGAGGAGGAGAAGGTGGTGGTGGTGGTAAGGAGGAGGTAGAAAAAGGGGAGGTAAAGGGGAGGTGAAGAACATGAAGGAAAGGAGTAAGTGGAGGAAGAGGAGGAGGAGGAAGATGTGAGGAGGTGGTGATGGACGAGAAGTAGGAGGAGGAGGAGGAGGAAGAGGAGATGGTTGTGGTAGACGAGGAGAAAAAGAGGAGGTGGAGGAGGAGGTGGTAATGGTCTCTCGTTTTCTCTGATATTATTCTGCTTCTTTGTGTTCTTTTTCCTCCCCTTCCCCTTCCCCTTCCAGCTCCTCCTCCTCCCCTGCTCCTATTCCTCCATCTCCTCAACTTCCTTTTCTTCTATCTTCTCCACCTCCTTTTCTTCCTCTCCTCTTCCTCTTCCTCCCCTTCTCCCTCCTCCTCTCCCTACTTCCCTCACATCGTTCCCTTCCTTCTTCCTCCTCCAAACTTTTGAAGAACAATGGTCCCCCAACTACAGCTCAAACTGAGTTGATGCTGTATCTATGTAATCCTGACTACCAACCTTCCTCAAAAGACTCAATATGGGGCGTGGCTTCGTAAAAGTGCAGCAGATCTCTTGCAACTGAATAGCCCAATCACCCCAGACAAAGTCTTTAATGCCATTCCTCCTTGGCTGGATATATCAGTTCCTGTTAGTACACTCCTGTTAGTGGTAAGCAAATGTTAAACAACAATGTGGTGAGATGTGTTACACTAGAAACTATTAACAGACACATATAGAGTAACAGTGGGGCGGATAAACACGAGGATTGTTCACTTTTGCATATAATTATGAGACTTTGGCCACATATTCTACTTGGGTTAATAAAGATTTTCTTATGTCGTGCCAACTGAACAGCGTCCCCTGGTTGCCTGCAGCGCCCCTAGCGGCTGACCGTGGTAGCGCCTCTCAAACAGTTCTTCCATTTGCAACAGCTCCCTTATTTTTGGTCCAAACTTACTGAAATTTGGATAAGTTATGTTGCAAAAAACATCTTATTATATAAATTTTTTTGTTAGACCAAAGTGCATTTGTTTGTTTGTTAAGAAATTGTTCGATTTTTTCGTGAAATAAATTTTTAATCCCATATTTATGGTCTTTATTTCAAAACACAGTAATATATTATGCCCCTTTATCTGCTTGAGTAATTTTCAAGTAGTGAAGACAGATGTACAGGTAGTTTTGGTTGACTGTCTTAATTTCTGCATTGCAGGAACTATGGCTGCTACGTGTTTACTTGATGAGGATCGTCCCCTGGAAAGTCCCACCACATGCAACAAGAATGAAAATCTCGTAAACTGGTCAATGTGCATCTTCTGCCAGGATTCCAAGAACAACAAACTAGTATGCCCTGCTGAATCCAAACGTCAAGATGTTGATATAGGATACACAACTCTTGCTGATGATTTGCAAAAGCTCAGCCAGAACGGTGGTTTACCAAGCTCCCTGAAAATAATTTCCCTTAATGAATGAGATGGCATCAGCACCACACTAGCAAGTCATAAAAGAAAATGTCACAAGGTATGAAGAGACAACTATAACCAAACAAGGTTAATCAGCCTTAAGAAAACGGCAGGCTAATGGCTCCATAAGTGATGTAACACCAGAAGGTGTGGCAAAGCGAATCAAACATTCTCATGAATCAGTGGATGAATCTGCAAAATGCTTCCTTTGTGATGGATATGGAAAACCTGTAGAACTGCACCAGGCAAGTACTTATGGGATGGACTGGAGGGTTAGGTCAGCTGCTCTTTATGTGGGTGGCGCCAAGTTGCTGGCAAAATTAGGTGTTGGTGATGTAATAACAATTGAGATGAAATATCACTTGAAGTGCTTAATATCATTATATAACCGGGCCAAAGTTATAAACTCTAAAAAATCAGCTGAAGATCAAGAAAATGACTTGCATAGCAGCATAGCATTTGCTGAACTTATAACATTTGTTGAAGAAGAACTTGGTGATAAGGAAAATCCCACATTAAAGCTAGCAGATTTAGTGAAAATATACAGCAAGCGACAAGATCAACTTGGAGCTCAACAGCGAGAGAGAATTAATTCTACTCGACTCAAGGACAAGCCCCTAGCACATACTCCAGCCCTACAAGCTCACAAAAATAAAGGAGGGATGTCCTACTAGTTCATGACACAACAGTTGGGAAAATATTGTCTGACACCTTTGATGAAACTATTGAGAGAGATGCTATTTGTTTGGTCAAAGCAGTTCAGATATTACGTAGGGATATGTTTGACCATTTCCCATCATTTGGAGGGATTTTTTCATCTGACTATCTGTTCCTGCAGTGCCTCTTGCTTTAATGGGCATGCTGATAAAGGGTCCAAATATGCAACAATGCAACAGCCCAGTCCGATCTGAAGCTCTTACATGAGCCCAACTTATCAGGTACAATTGCATAAAACATAAACGACGTAACTCATCAACCACAACAGTGTGTCACTGTCGAAACCAGAAGATACCATTCCCACTTTATGTTGGAATGATGATACATGAACAACAGATCTGGCCAATGTTGTGTAAGAATACAAGAAGAACCAAGTAGCAATCACAACCAACCTTAAAATAGGTGTATTTATCACGGGTGCAGTTGACAACATAGATCACAACCCATCTTCAAATACAGCAACTGATTCATTTCATGGCACTGGAATATCCCTATTTCAACATCCAGACTTTGATGGACAGGGAATAGGAGTGATGAACGTGAGCATTAAGCCAATTTCTTCTTCAAAAAGCATTACACCTTTGCCAGAATTATACACATATGTACCACCAGTTGTTAAACCTCCACTTAATCCACCAATGCCAGTTGCAGTGCTGACAACCCTACCTGATGGACACGCAATGAACACTCATGTACAGGATGAATATGGATGGTTAGAGGAGGTTAGGCTATCTTGTTTAGGATCCTTAGATGATGGACAAAATATCTCCTGGTCTACATATCATGCATCTCAACAGATGACTGGTGTTCCTGCTAGATGTTCAACTGGTTTATTGCCACTTTTTAACGAATCTTTTCACTCCTACGCATGCACGTAATTATCTGTCATAGCGTGACTATTGTTCTTGATACAGTACAGCACTTAAATCCAGGTTAGATACTAGTCCTTGCATGTGGCCAGCCCCTTTATGCTATATCCAAGAATATTCAGTGAACAGGGACTGACTCGAATGGTGAGGATAAATTAGTTACAATGCTTTTAGGATTGCATATTGAGATGCGGCCTGGAAGGCAGCAGGGATTTTGATGGATGGGAGTGGATGGATGAGAGCGGATGGACAGATGTACTTACTGAAGCCCAGGTTGCTACATCAGGTAAAGCAGACTCATACCTCTCAACAGCTCCTCTAAAGCGTACGAGGTACACACACCAGGTTACAGCAGTCTCCTTTTACATGTTGCAGTGCCTAGCCTATGATGAACATGTTGAAAATCTTGAAAGTGACACTGGTAGTGAAGTATTTCCATCATGGTGCCAGGAAATGGCAAGACACCATCCCCAGTTCAAATACTAGTCGCTTCTACTAGAACTAGAATTGACTGTGCTGATGTTTGTGAGGTCTCTCAGGTCATCAAATTTCAAGTTGTTTGTTGATGCTCTTGTTCAGCTCATGCCATGGTTCTTTGTATTGGTGATATCATTGATGAACAACTGTATGTACTGAAGCGATTTATTGTTCTACTGTACGACCGTAGAAGTTAAATCGATAAGGTAACTATGAATGTCTTAGTTGCAAGCCATCGTACTCTCTGACTACTTATTATCTTAGCTACTAACTTAGTAATACTTATCTTTGTTTGGGACACAACTAAACTTAAAGACATACTCATATAGCACACTATAAAAGTAAATGCCTGCAAAGAAACATTGATACCTAACTCATTCTCTGTTAAAATTGCAATTTTCATGTCCGTGTTACTACATTACAGGTGGACGATGCCCGGAAATATCACTTCACAAAGAAAGGCCGAGGCATTGAAGGGATTCCACTAACCCAAGCTGCGCTAATACAACATAGTAAGCGAGCTGTATACCAAGGTGGCCATGTTTTGGGACAATGTTCTAGCCCTATGCTCATTCTTCCTGACCCCATCTATTGGGGATGGACACTTGAAGGAGGAGCCTATCATCCTGTATAGAAAAAAATTACCTGAAGCTCCAAAGATTTACCCAGAGCTGGTACACTGTGGTTGCAAAAGGACATGTTCAGGACGATGAAAATGTGTAAAAGCAGCGTTTTATTGTACTGCTCTCTGTGCATGTGATGGGCAGTGCAGTTAAAACATCTATGCATTTGATATCAGGTCTACAGCTTTAAACATTCTTAAAGGAAACTGTAGAATTCTGAAGTCCGAGAACGTTTGAGTGTTGACTATTGAATTATTTGAAGAAAAAAAACATGAAATTATTGATAGAAAAAACAAACAAACAAACACACTTTGGTCTGACAAACAATTACATAGAATACGATGTTTTTGTAAAGTCACGATAAATAACATCCAAATTTCAGTAAGTTTGGACCAAAAAAAGGGAGCTATTGCAGTTTGAAGAACTGTTCGGGAGACACTACCAAGGTCAGCCGCTAAGGGAGCTGTGGGCAACTAAGGGGGCGCTGTTCAATTGGCACTCTATCAGAAAATCTTTATACTAACCCAAGTGCTTAGGCGCTTATACGCCCCACTATATTTAAATCAAGTGTATGTTATGCTTTTACTGATGGTTCTATGCAGACCAACACAGGTAGAAACGGTTGTGCCTGTGTAATATATAAAGAAAATGAGATGATAGTGTCACACATGCAAAGACTGAACAACTGGGCTAGCACAACACAAACTGAACTAATGGAAATCTACTTTGCTACAGACTACCTTAAAGAAAATGGAGGTAGGGTGGTATTCTGTGACTCCCAAAATGCTTTGAAATCAATAAACAGACCGACCGTCAGGCTCTATTTCTAAAGTTGTCTGTGATATTAAAAGAAATGTGATAACTGATAAGGAGAACAACTTTCGTATTGAATTTGTGTGAATTCCGTCCCATGTTGAAATTGGAAACATGACCATGTTGATAGACTGGCCAATGAGGCAAGTTAGAAAGAAAATGTTGACCATGACCTTGGCCTGTCCAATGCTGTACTTAAAAACATTCAAGTCAAAATCATGAACTCTGATCTAGAAGAAGTGAGAAATGCAGAGAGACCTGACAGTTGTAGCATTAGTAAATATGAAAAATTTTGTGACAAGAGGTACCGGTGTGGCCAGCATAAGGACAGAACCAGACAATGCGATGTAGTCGTGGCCAGAATTAGGCTAGGATACAGGCAAGTTAGTGGCGCTGTATGCATACGGGAACACTCAGCACGTAAACTTTTTGATAAAAATTTAAAGCATACACTTGAACACTATATTATTGACTGTGACACTGTCAGAGACTTCAGGCCACCTGGCTTATTGTTGCATGAACTTTGTAATTACTAAATTTTAGATCCCATGGCTGCTTGACACCGTAACTTAGCTCTCGATGCTGCACACTGGGAACGAGAACGACAAGATAAGGGCATACGGGGATAGAATTCAGAACGTTGATGAAGGCAGCTTCACTCCTCTAGTGTTCAGAACCTCTGGTGAGATGGGACCAAGTGCAAGATGCTTCTATGCCAGACTCGCGGAGGTGATATCCGAACAGAAGCAGCTGCCCAGAAGTTATGTTACAGCCTGGATGAGATGTCGACTGTCCTTCTCTCTACTTTGGTCGACTTTGCTGTGCCTCTGGGGAACTAGAGCATCGGCCCCAAAGCCGGCAACAGTTGCAGATATTGACTATGAGGCTACAGTCACTGAATGCCGCATAGATCTGCGGCTCAACTAACTCAACACAGCTAGGATAGCTACTTATGTATTAGGATATTTAATATTAAGGTAATAAAATGGTGGAGAAGGTATGGCTATTGGGGGAGGCTGGAGGCTATTTAAAAGAAATAGTAATACTACTACTTCTACTACTACTAATAATAATAATTAATAAAAAAAAAAAAAATAATAATAATAATAATAATAATAATAATAATAATAATAAAAAAATATAAATCATAATAATAATTTAAATAATAATAAATAATAGTGAGAAAAGATATATTTATGTTGTGTTGTCAAAGTAAGTGAAACAATTGAAACCCTGCAATTGTGTGTAAATGAGGCAGAAAGTCAGTCTAGCAACCTGGAACTTTATATGAACCACTGTCCTGTGTGACAGTGAACAGTGGTATCACCCTCATGAATATGACCTACCTATACTATTATCCCCTTGTGTATGAACCTCTGTCCTGCGTGGAAATGAACAGTGATTATAAACGCCTTGGGAATAAGGACGTTCAGGTGACGGGCAAGTCAAAGGGAATGATTGAAACCCGCCTGTTGACGCATTCAATATTTATTGATGTGGTCAAAACCTGCAGAGAACATGGAGATCTATCTAATACATAATTAGTTAGTCTCACATAATTTGTTTTAATTATAATTGATTATTGAGCATAGTGACATGATAAAAGTTCATAACTATTAATCTTAACTTTGCTTCATTCTTCATTGTCTTATTACTCCAAGTTAGGCAGAAACGAGTAGACGTAATGACTCAACAATATTTCAGTACCGAGGGGTATGTCTTCACTTATGCTGTACTTACAAGTGCGGGTCAATGCAGATCAGTATGGTGTTCCAAGAGACAACAGTACTGTGTAAATTGTCTCAGCACAAATTCTTGGACAGGATTGTGTGGTGTTTATCAGTGCGAGCAGAAGGCTGCTCCTTACAGCATCACTCGAGGGCTGGTCCTCACAGAATCACTCAAGTGAGCGATCTCCTGGAATCCAGGCGGCCACGCCACCCTTTTAAACCATTCATTTAGCAGAATCAGGGCCTCTTCTCTGTAAACATCGCCCCCCCCCCCCCCGCCGCATCTGGCGAGGTCACAGGTCGCGTTGGGGGGGAGGGGGGGGAGGCATCATTCGAGAGGGCGATCTGTGTCATGAGAGCCACGTCACCCTTTACATTCAGCAGAATGAGGAACTCTTTATCCATAAACACCGCCCCCCCCCCCCCCAGCCGCCATATCTCACGAGGCAACAGGCCGCGTGTGGGGGGGGGGGGGGGGTGAGAGATCCAATGTTTGTTCGGGTTGGGCAGCGATCGTCAACAACTGACACCAGCATTTATAAGCCAGCGGCGATAACAGTGACAGTACCCTCATAAATATGATCTATACTATTAATGAATATGAACTATATTGTTACCCCTTTGTGTGTGAACCTCTGTCTGTCTGGCTGTGAGAAGTGATAGCACTCTCAGTGTTGAGACCTGACTGAATTACTTAGAATAGGCAAACTGTACTCCAATCTTTGTCAATAAAGTTGTTAAACCTAAAAACCTCCTCCCATTCTCTCACTCTCCCATTCTCCCATCTTCCTCTTCCTCCCCTTGCCCCTTCTTCCCATTCTCTCATCTTCCTCTTCCTCCCGTTGCCCCTTCCTCCTCTCTCCACCCTCCCTCTTCTCCCCTTCTATCTCCTCTTCCTCTTCCTCCTTCCTTTCCCTCCCCCTTTCCTCTTCCTCCTCCACCCCTTTCCCCACTTCCTTTTGCTCCTTCTGTTCCCTATCTTCATCCTCCTCCATTTCCTCCTCCTGCTTCTCCTCCTCCCCTTCCCATATTCTCCTCTTCCACCTTCTCCTTCCTTTTCCTCCTTTTCCCCGTTCCTCTTCCTCCCGTTCCCTATCCTCCTCCTCCCCTTCCCTATCCTCCTCCTCTCCTTCCCTATCCTCCTCCTCCCCTTCCTTCTTCCTTCTTCCTTTCCCTCCCTCTTCCTCCCCTTCTCCAATTCTCCTACACCCCTTCCCCCATTCTTCTCCTCCCCTTCCCCGTATCCTTCTCCTCCCCATCCCCCCCTTCTCTCTCCTTTTCCTCCTCATTCTCTTTCTTTTTCCTCCTCCTCCTCCTCCCTTTCCCCCATCCCCTCCCCTTCCTCCCTCTCTCTTTTCCTCGTCCTCCTCCCCCTCTTCCTCAGAAAAGAGAAAATCACTTAATATTCTCCATAAGAAAAAACCCGATGGAATGAAAAACAATAAATAAAGAAAAGATGTAAGAAAAGAGGGCAGAAAGAAGGAATGAAAGGAAAGAAGGAGCAAATAATAGAAGAAAAGAAGGATAAAATGAAATAGAGAATGAAGAAATGAAAGGAAGAAAAGAAGTAAGGAAGGAAAGAAGGGCTAAAAGAAAAAAAAAGGAAGGAAGGTAGAAAAGAAAGAAATAAGGAAGAAAGGAAGGAAAAAAGGAGAGAAGGAAGGAATGAAAGAAGTAAAGAAAAAGGAAGGTCTTTCAATGAGAAAATATGGTTTTAGCTGTGAAGAGAATTAACTTCTTTTTGTCGACAACAGGATCTGTATCTTGTTCCCTGTTTTTTTTTTCTTTTTTTTTTACAATTGCCATTAATTGAAGGCACTTAAGTTCTCAGTTCCAGCGATAAATCCCACTGAGAGGAAAACTTTGAAGTGAGGCTAAGAAGAACGGTCTTGGATCTCATTAATCAGACAAAGGCTCTTACAGAAAAGTTCCAACACTTTTATTACATGATTAAATCCTTTAAATTAAAATAACGTATGTCATATGCTGTTATTAAATGAAATGTTCTTATAACACCATTCTTTGTAGATTATTGTGGTGTTTATATACAGTATGTTTATCTTCATGACGACGCCACGTGCAAGAAGAGATAATATCTTGCGAGGGAGGTTGTTCATTGGTTATAATTTTACGACATTCGATGAAAAGTCACTCGTGTGATCGGCGGTGATTGGCTGGCTCACCCACGGTTCCTTGCCTGCGTGACTCGGGTACGTGTGAATGTTCCCTCTAGAATACTTGAATAAATATATTACGATGGAACACTGAACACGAAGAGAATGAACCACAGAGAATCATTAGTTTTATTTACTTCGTTGTATCCTGGTGAGGTAAAAGACTGTATTGTGGATTCATAGGTTGCTTTATTTTTGAAATATGTGAGGAATTATTATTATTATTATTATTATTATTATTATTATTATTATTATTATTATTATTATTATTATTTCACAACTACGGGCATTACAGTTCCCAAATAGAGAATAATTCAATGCTCAGAGTTACATTGGATATATGCCGGAAGTATATCATTAGGAGAGAGAGAGAGAGAGAGAGAGAGAGAGAGAGAGAGACGTCGTTACCTTACGGAAGGCAAGTGACACACCCTTGTGGAATTATACAAAGTTTCCTCCAAAACTTGTCGACACTCTTCTTAGTAATCAAGCTTTGTGACGTACATCCGTGTTCTCTCTCTCTCTCTCTCTCTCTCTCTCTCTCTATTTCTATCTCTCATTATCTCTCTCTTGCCTGATTCTATTTTATCCCTCTCTTCCTCTCCGTTTTTCTCTCTCTTTTATTTCGTTAGTTTTCTTGTGTTTCCTTGTACGTTTTTAAGACTCTTATCTTATTTTGTCTCTTGCTCTTTCTATCGACATTATCAAGCTCTCTTGTATACCTTTTTATACTCTCTTTGTTCGCCTATCTTATTTTTCTTTCATCCCCCTCTGTCTCTCTTTCCCTTTCTTTCTTTTTTCCTCCCACAATATATCTTTGTACACTCCCCCGAGCCTATACCATACCACACCATACCAGCACACCATATCGTCCTACCACACAAGACCCTACCACCACATAAAACATCCTGTCTCCACACCACACTTTACCACCACACTACCATGCCGCCACTTAAATCCCCGCCAAACACCAATTACTTTCAAGATGAAAAAATAATAATAATGTGTTTCTGATTATGCAAATTTATCATCAAAAAAGGTATATCGAACCTAATGATATTCTAAAATAGGCTGTGTTAAATATTAAGGCAGTTGTTTGGAGTTTGTTAATTAGTAATGCTTATCACTTGTACCTCGGAACAAATTTGGGACGTGTCTTAATTAGTACTTGTGACGCTAATCATGAATATGCTAGTCCCCTTGGTCCCTGTTCACCGAGCAGCAAAGTAGGTACCTGCTGTAAATCGAAAGTTGCGAATTCGTATTCAGGGACAAGGTGTTGGAGCTTCCAGTAACTTGCTTAGACATAAACCATTGACTCTTCAGGTTTCTATACGCCCTTGACTCTTCAGGCTTCTATGCTCTTAACTCATGAGACATAAGGCAAGCATGAACTTAGCATGCTTCCCTGTTGGGCGCTGTAAATGCTTCTGCGCTTCACCTTACAAAAAGATGTAGGGGGGGGTGCCTAATAAAAAAAAAAAAAAATGCGAGTTGGCGAGTCCCAGAGACCCTACTGTGCTGTATATGGTATGGACTAGTCTCTCTCTCTTTCTCTCTCTCTCTCTCTCTCTCTCTCTCTCTCTCTCTCTCTCTCTCTCTCTCTCTCTCTGTCAATGTCTGGGTCTCTGTCTCTCCGTCTCTCTGTATTACTCTCTATATCTCACTCTTTCTCTTCGGGGATCTTTCGTCAATCTTTCTATGATAATTTCTTCTCATTTATTCCACCGTATTTTTTTATTTAATTTCCTTCTTCGTTTTAGTCTGTCCCTCGCTATACCTGTGCATTATTATACCTGCATAATACTACACTTAAATCTATCACAAGCTTGCATGAATACAGACAAGCATTGTCGCCAACGGTTGATGGGTGACACTGTCTTCAACTGAATCAAGTAAGACAACAAAAATTCATAAATTCCTATATGAATTTTTGTTGTCTTGTTTGTGTATTTTTTCCCTATGAGGTGTCCTGTCAGCGCTAAGGAAACAGTACAGGTTCCTCGCTTGATTCAGTTGTTGCACGAATGACCATACTGTAAAATTAGGTACCCGTGTATAATTTGGTGGCGTAGGAGTGCCCCCTGGATCGAACCAGTAAACTAAAGGGCAGGAAGCCAACGCTGTATCCACTCAGCCACTGTACCCCAATATTATACATAATTCGGTATTAGTTTATCCCTACTAATCTGTCCAGAACCACAAATTACACTAATGCTTATTTAATGCTTATATACATTTCCATGAATTAGCTTTATTTCGAGTTTATTTTAATAGCGTATATTAAAAACTTCACATGAAGACAGTGTTAATTAAGCCGTTAATTAAGCAGCAAATTCTTCATAGACTTCTGATCATAATTAATTGTGTAATTTTTCAATCCACGTTTAGGTCCAGTATAAACATTTACTGTAGTTCACATTTAGAAGTGACGTCTTCAGTGTCTTTATTCCATCTGTTCTGTGGCAAGTGTACAAGCACAGTTACAGATACACGTACTGGCACAGATACAAATACGAATACCGGTACAGATAAAATACAGGTACATATACAAGTACTGGTAAATATCAAGTACAGATACAGATAAAAGTACAGGTACAGATACAAGTATAGGTCCAAATATAAGTACAGTACAGGTATACTACCTGTATATTACACCCCAACTCTAGGTGCTGGAGCAAGTGTCAAGTGTACCCCCATTCTTGATAAGCGCCTCCTGTTAAATATAACTTATTAAAATGGTTTATTACTGTCAAAGTGAGAGCTCGCGAACACATACATAACCAACAAACTGCAAATAACATCACACAGACCATCTACATTGACGGCTCTCTTAATACTGTCAGTGGAAGGGTTGGAAGTGCTGCCATTGTGACTCAGCCTAACGGTAATGTAATAGAGAAAGAGGCTAGAAATAATAACTGGGCATCCACTCTACAAACTGAACTATTTGCCATACTCACAGCCCTGAAACTTGTTGAAGACACTGCCACTGACAGTCTCATTATCACTGATTCCTTATACTCGCTCTTGATACCCTGAACTCAGATTGTCACCCGCTTGTCTCTGAAGCCAAACACAAGCATATGTGTCTTGTTGACGGGGGTGTCAGGATCAAGTAGTTGTGGATCCGTCCTCACATAGGTATCAGTCAACATGATAGAGTTGATGCCTTAGCTAAACTATCGTTCAACAATGAAAACGTTAAATACAATCTAGGGGTGTCAAACAGAAACTTAAAAATTGAAATTAGAAAAGAGAGTGCAAACAGGCATTAGTCAATCCAGTGTTTACAATGATGAGATGTATCAAGTAAAGCATGTACTGTATAAGGAACAAATAACAAGATCACTAGATTACAAAATGTTGTAACAGCTAGACTAAGGTGAGAAAATAAGTACCTCTGCAGCATGCCCCTCAGGCAGACGTGAACAAAACTAAATGTAAAGTGTGCGGCCAGACATTAGCTTCACACTCCAACACTACGTCTTAGACTGTGAAAAAATAGAACCTTATAGGGACAGATCCAAGCACACTGTGTATACAATGGCACAGCACTCTATCTCTTACAGCAAGATAGCTGATATACTAAGTCTGTGACTACCCTTTGTGACCTCTTCTCTGTAATCCTATTTGCCCTACCGCGGCAAAACTAAAAGTTCAGTTCCTCACTTTCCCCCAGTACCTTCTTGGGTGTACCTCCGTCAGATGGGGTCATCCACAATGATTTCCCTCAAAGTTGTTGCTATCTATTTATAGGAGCGTCATGCATTTCTTACAAACGTCCTTAAAACGTCCTAGCAGCTAAGAACGTGAGGTCCTTAGAGGAGATATAGTAAAACTATAGGCCATAGAAGCACAATGAACGACACACACACACATTCGCACGAACACACACATACTCGAGCGAACACACACAACTACTACTGCAAACTACTTTGCTGTCACTCGGAATCGAGTATGACGATCATCCAGCTATGATACAATGATATGAGTTATTAGGGATGTCACCTTCATTGCTGAGTTTTGAGGTGACTAAAGAGGCCGATACGGGACCGACAGAGTCGTTCACATTCGTTGCACTTGTGGAGGACTACATCTAGCGTTAGAGGGGCGTCGGCAGCGTCCTTTCGACGTTGGCGTTTTCTGCCTCAGTTTGCAGTCGGGCTAACTCGAAAGTATTGACACCTTCTCGTGTGGTGCTCCTCCAGTCGTTACTATGTGGAGTAATCGTGTCCAAGATGAGGGGGTTAGTTTGGCACATTTTCAGGTTTGTCTTAAGACTTTCCTTATACCTTTTCAGTTGCCCGCCAACGTTACGTTTACTATTCGTTCGGTGACTGTAAAATAGCTGGTATTTGTTCTCTTGTCTTCCCAGTGAACACGGAGGATGGAACGTAGACTACGTTGGGGAAAATTTTCAAGTGCCCTCTTGTATGTGACCCATGTCTTGCTGTCATATTGGAGGGTGGGGAGGACCCCTGCTCAATAAATGTGTAACTTTGTAGATATTTTCAGCTCCCTACAACTGAAGACACGGTTTCGGAGTCTTCCAAAGGCTTGAGATGCACATTTGATCCGATGATGAATCTCTTCATTGATGATCACGGTGGTGGAGAGGTGAGAGCCGAGATACCGAAAGTGGGTAACATTAGAGAGGGTAGTAACATTAAGCTGGATGGATGGTGGACATGCATCTAAACCAGGGGCAGGCTGAAAGAGAATCTGAGTCTTATGTACATTCACCTCAAGGCCGAAGTGTGCATATGCATTTGCATAGGTGCTCAGGATATCCTATAGGTCGCATTCAGTGTGAGCGACATGAGTGAGGCCGTCTCCATACTGAAGTAATTGAATCTGCCAATATCTTTGTTCCTGCTTGGAATAGTCTTATGTTGAAAAGACCCTTTATCCGGTACTCGATGTCCAACCCGCCGGCTAAAATGGTACTGGCATGACTAAGGAAGGCAGCCAAGAAAGCGGAAAGCGTGTTGTTGCCAGTACACATCCTTGTTTCACTCCGTTTGGAAGGGGAAGAACTCAGAATGAAAGCCATTTTACAGGACACTACCGTTCATGACATCGTGGAGTTGCCTCACAATGGCGATAAATTTTGGTGGGCAGCCAAAAAGACTTCCCTGTTGACCGAGTCGACGTGGTTAAGCGGATGAAATCCATGTACAGTTCGCGACGCTATTCTCTGCACTTTTCCTGTATATGAAGGGCTGCAAAGATCATGTCAATGGTGCCACGTGATGGTCTAAGGCCCCATTAAGATTCTGGGAGGAAGTTTTCCGCGTTAGGAAGAAGTTCTCTTTACGAAGACTCAGGCGATATTGTTGCCAGCTATGGACAGCAGCAAGATCACGCAGTAGTCGCCACAGTCTGACCGGTCTCCCTTGTTCTTATAAATATTGACGATGGAGGCGTCTTTAAAAGTTTGGGGGATTTCCTCCTTTTCCCATATATTTTCCAGGAGGGAGTGGAGACGGCTGGTAAGCAGAGGTCCTCCTTCTTTATACACCTCGGCTGGGATTCCATCAGGCCCTGGGGCTTTGTTGTTTTCCATCTGTTTGAGGCCAGTAGCTACCTCATCCAGGGATAAAGGATAACTGAGGCTGGTCGTCTCTGGATGCTGAGGGATCTGCTGGGTAGTCAGGACATCCACATCGGTGTTTCGGTTGAGCAGCGAATGGTAGTGTTCTTTCCGGCGCTGAAAGATGCCATCCTTCATCGTCTTTAATTAGGGAATTACCGCTGGGTGAGCTGAGGGGGGCTGCGCTACTAGTGATTGGCCTATAAAATGTTTTATTGGAATTGAAAAATTTGCGAATCTTATGATGATCTGAAAATTATTGTGTTTCGCGTGCTTTTTTTAAAACTAATCGTTCCTTAGATTTCGAAGTTCGCGCCGGGCCACTGCTTTCTTCATGAGGAAGGTATCAGCTTCGGTCTGAGTTTGAGGGGTTGTTTTGCCAATCACTTAAAGTAGCACGTTTATCATCAACCCGTCATCAAACCCGTCCTCGCTTATTATTTCTAATAAGCCAAGGCTCTCTATGGGGGTTTTTGTCCTGACAGTGTCGAGAATATCCAATTCTGCAATTGGATTTGGGTTGTTTGTTGTCTGGTCGCTTATCAGTCCATGTTCGACCTGCTCTCCGAAAGTATGTGCTGTACCTGGATCCTTAAGACACGTGGGTTTTAAAACCTCTTCTGGAGGCTTGCTGCCTTCGCCGTTTTGGGGCGATATAAAGTGAGAGCTTGGCTCTGACAAGTTGATGATTAGTGTAGCAGGGGTCTGAGCCAGGACGGCTAGGGTGATGAGGACATTTTGGGGATATCTTTCTTTGACAATAATGTAGTCAATGAAATGCCAGTGTTTGGATTGTGGGTATTGTAGGTTATGTATCTAATCTACTGTGCCGAGTAGCAACCTTGTATATAAGCTACTGTGCCGAGTAGCATTTATATATATAATTACGTGGCAACACTGCACGAGTTATGTGGCAGCATTGCCCCGAGGCTGCCATATGGCAGGGCAGTCTCAGTCTGACTGTGTGAGCTGTGCATGGCACACGCTAGTCACCACCTGTATTTCTCCTATCCGAATAAACAGACTTCAGTGTTACCCGGTGTTTCCCTACCCATCACTGCATTCTTCAGGGAACACTTCGAACCTTCATGGCGCAGTGACTAGGATCTGTGGACTTACAAGTGTGTGAACAATGGACAGTTAGCCGGCGATGTGCAACTGCCTGCGATGTGATGTGCTCGTGACTCTTCATGTGTTGTGTGTGTTGTGTTGTGTTTCGCCGCGATGTGCAGTGTTGGGCCGTCACAGTGCTTTTTAGTGACGGTGGCAGTGTTATTGTTAGTGTATTAGTGTGTCTAGAGCTGAGAGTTGAGGATTGGCCTGTTTTTTTTTTGTTTTGTGGTACCCACGGAGCACGCAGGCATACACCCTTCTCGTGTGACATCCGGGAAGGCACTAACGTTCTCACCCCCATGGCGGCTCTAGCCACCGGCAGTAAGGCCACCACGGAGTGCATCTGCTGTGTCAGACACACACACACGCATGCACGCACTCACTCACGGACAGAACAGTGGACTCTATGCGTTATTTCTGCGCTGTTTATGTCATATATATGTGGTTCGAGCTGTTGAGGCGCCACTTTATATACTAAACAGTGCAGTCCACGCACACACTAAGATGGGCGGTAAGAAGGGACAACGTCAAGATGGGAGACATGACTCCCCACCACCTTCTCCTCCACCGGGCGCAGACTCTCATCCTCCACCTCCAGTGACGGACATTGCCACAATTCTGAGGTGGATGGACGACCGGGACGAGCGACGTAGAGAGATGGAATTTCAAAGGGAGGAGATAAGAAGAGAGGAGGAAAAGGCGCGCTTTGGTGCAATATTGGCGACCCTGGCGCTAACCCACCCTCCCTCACTCGCGCACAAAGGCGCCAGTACCCTCCCTCCTCCACCACACCAGCGTCCTCCAGGCACTCTTGCTATTCCAACAGCTCCCAAGGCATCTGATCAACCCCCACCCGCCCTCTCACCAGACGTCACGTTTCAGCTTTTTCGTGAGTGGAGGCGGCGTTGGACAGATTACTCCACGATGGTGGACCTTGGCAGCATGCCTCCAAACAAACAGCTCATCCAACTGCGGATGTGCTTGCCGCTGGAGACCCAGAGAGTTTTGGAGCACACGTTGCAAGTGCCTCCCGATTCTACATCTTCAGTGACGGATGTGCTCGACCTTTTACAGGAGCACGTTAAAGGTCGGAATAACAAGGCTTTGCGTCGCCGCGCCTTCACCAGCTGCAAGCAGGCGGAGAACGAATCCCTTGACGACTTTTTTGTACGCTTGAAGAGTTTGTCAGAGGAGATCGACGTCTGCAAGGTGCACAGCCGGGAATGTGAGGAAGCCTGGATCAAGCACGGGATCTTGACAGGTGTCAGGCAAGAAGAGTTGGTGCAGCGACTCATCCCCCTGGACGCTTCCTCCACACTCCAGGTGGTAGTGACTGAATGTCGGTCGTACGAGGCCACCAAGTCCGCCACCTCTGCCTTACGGGCCCCACCTGCTGTGAGAGCTATCTCACAATACAAGAAGGATAAGAAGGCTGCCAACAACGTGAAGGCTGCCGCACGTTCTTCCACGCCTCCGCCTAGTGCTTCCTGTGGCAGCTGTGGAAAGCAGCATGGCCCCAAGACATGCCCGGCCGCCGACGCACTGTGTCGTGGATATGACCTTAAGGGCCACTGGTCTAACACAGACAGGTGCCCTGCACGAGGCCGCAAGTGTCAGGCCTGCGGTCGCTATGGACACTATGACAAGTGCTTCCGCCAACCCAAGCCCAAAAGCCCGATACGAGGAGGAAAGCAGCGCACTTCCCTCAGGGTGGTTCGCACGCAGCCCCCCTCCAGATGGCCCACACAGTCCCAAGCAGCAGCTGAGTCACATCAGGAGGGTGGAATCGACCACACGCCCCAGGGCTACCCATTCCCCTACCATCAGCGTCGCCGTCACACACGGTGATGTGTCGGGTCACATCGAGGTTATACAGGACACCGGCGCTGATACTACGGTGATAGGCCTAAAGCACCTCCAGAAACTGGGCCTCACCAAACGCGGCCTGGGACCACCGCCATAGCTGCAGTACTACAATGCGGACGGTTCTCAGATGCCGGACGCTGTGGGTTCCTTTCAAGCCGAGATCACTTACGGCGACAGGTCGTGTCACGGATGGATCGAAGTGCAGCCTACTCTCGCTACACCCTTGTTGTCGTGGGAGCACTGCAAGGAGTTAGGCGTGGTGCTCAGAGACTTTCCCGAGCAGATCACAGCTGCTCGGCACGCCGCCTTTAAGGTGCATGAATCAACGAGCGATGCGCCTGGCGCTGCCGCACAGAGCTGCCCAGAACCCACGTCCACTCCCACCCACACAGGATGCTCCCCTGCCCAGACCCTGTATGGTCACCCTCTCCGCTCTTGCGTTCCTGCACACGCCAAAGCCTTTGTGAAGGAGTGGCAGACCAGAGCCGAGAGCTGCGACCGCCGCGCCGCTTCACGTGCCCAGGACGCCAAGGCTCGGTATGACGACCGTGCCCACCCTCTTCAGCCACTGGAGATTGGTGCCCTTGTCCGCGTCCAGGACCAGACGACGACACGTTGGAACAAGGTGGGCATAGTGATGGGCGTCGGCCAGTCGCGGGACTACAAGGTCAGGATGCCGAGCGGCCGTGTCTGGTGGAGGAACCGCCGCTTCCTCCGGCCAGTCTCACCCCCTGCTGCTGGCCCCCTGACCGAGGACGAGTCCCCTACACCTCACGAGGATCCGCCCCACAGTGCACCTCGACGCTCGGAGCGATTTAAGACAAAGAAGTCCGCTCAAGACAAAGACTATGAGCGTGAGGGGGGGGGGGAGGAGGGAGATGTAGGTTATGTATCTAAGCTACTGTGCCGAGTAGCAACCTTGTATATAAGCTACTGTGCCGAGTAGCATTTATATATATAATTACGTGGCAACACTGCACGAGTTATGTGGCAACATTGCCCCGAGGCTACCATATGGCAGGGCAGTCTCAGTCTGACTGTGTGAGCCGTGCATGGCACACGCTAGTCACCACCTGTATTTCTCCTATCCGAATAAACGGACTTCAGTGTTACCCGGTGTTTCCCTACCCATCACTGCATTCTTCAGGGAACACTTGGAACCTTCAGGTATTGCCACAAACCCTTGAACTTGTCAGCCTGCCTAAAGAAGGTATTGGTGATAGTGAGGTTGTTGTGCAAAACACTTGCTGAGGAGGAGTAGGCCGTTGGGATTACAATTGCCTAGTTCAATTCTCTCCATGGTTCCTGCCAAATGTCAGCATCTCTGCCAACTCTGGAATTGAAGTAACCAAGGAGCACAACCTTGTCTTCTCTCGGGATAGAGGTTAGCACTCCAGTATTGGGGTGTATGCACTGATGAAAAAGGCATGACGTGAGTGATTCTTTGGGACTCAGAGTGTCATGAGTGGCTCGTTGATCCCAATAGGCATTTCAGTTCGCCTGTGTAGGATGCGTTGGGGTACGGCAAAGCCAACTCTATAAATGTGGTTTCTTTCCACAGCGAGCTTACCCTTTCAGAAGGTATAGCCACACCACCGTTCTGTGAGTTGAGACCTCGTCTGGGAGTCGGGACTCACTAATGGCAGCTATGTTGATATTATACCTTGCCATCTCTTTTGCCACAAGGGGTATTCTTCATTCAGGATGCTCATTTGTGCCAGTATCCAAAAGGGTTCTGACATTCCATGCAACGACCATAAGAGTTTGTCTAGTTTGTTTTTGTTTGGATCTGTGATTATAATTGTGTTTTCAACCGCATAAGGATGACTTTTCTGGGTGCGGTTGCTCAGACAGGATGTTATTTTTAGGCAGGCTATGTTAAGGGCACCCTTAGTAGCCCTTTCCCCATGTGGGGTGAGCAGAGTGGCTCCTCGAAAGGGCTGCTCAGTCTCACACACAGGACCGGATTGCTCTACTGCCTAGATCCCAGTGCATAAGCGACCATCTTATCTGTGCCGCCCGTGTGACTAGAGGTTCCCGGCTATTATCTCTGCCTGTCCCCGTCGTCACTCGTCCGGTGCCATAGGACTTTTGGTGGTATGATGAGCTGGATTATGGCTGTGCATGAGTCGATTTATGTGGTGAGGATGGAGCGCAGGCTGCAACCACACATCTTGGCTCTCCCTTTTCCTGAACCAGTGGTGCAAGTGTTGCAACGACTGGAGAGAGGGGAGTTGGACTGGACTGTCGATAGCCCAGTTTGTTGGGTTTGGCCTCAGTAGCCTTCCCATCATGCATTGCCTTCATCCGCCGGTGTAGTCTTTGGGTTCCCATGGTGGTCACCTTTTCCACCTATACCGCCGTTGAAGTCTTATTGGAACTATGTAAGCATGTCTGCTTGATGCTGAGTGCCACCGCAGATTTTTCGTTCGGATTTAGCCTTATACCTATCAAGGTTAATCCGCAAGGCAGTGGGGCAATGGTTGGTAGGCGCTAGAACGTATCCACATGCCAATGGGCCTATGCGCCGTCCCTCTGGAGCCCACTGATACTTCGAAATACCCTTGGCCCACGAGGCACCCAGTTAGTGGGTGTTGCCATGAGGAAGCACAGCAGGAGTCTTGATGATGAAGAGACTGTGTACTGGCAGGGGAAGAGTTATGCAAGCTGCTTCCCTGTTCTCCACACACACACACACACACACACACACACACATACACACCCGCGCGGTTCGAAAATAATTTATCGTGTGAACTTTGAATTTATGAAAAAAAAAAAATCCAAATGACGGAAATTAGATAAAAGTCTCCGGAAATATAATCCCAAATTAATTAGGAAAAAATCTGTGCTATTAAGAGAAAAAAATACTGACGAAAAGAAAATAGAAAATTATATTGTTTTTATGCAAATTCTCTTGTGTCTCCCCCGTGTCGTAATGTGGGTAGTCTTCTCCTTGTTACCTTGAGAGAGAGAGAGAGAGAGAGAGAGAGAGAGAGAGAGAGAGAGAGAGAGAGAGAGAGAGAGAGAGAGAGCGCATGGGTTTGACGATCTCGGTCACTCTGTCACTACCAGGTGTGGTCGCACTACATCACTACCATAAAGCTGAGTCTCTGAGGGAGGGAGGGAGAGGGACAGGATGGGAGTGAGAGGGAAAAGATGGGAGGGCGAGTGAATATAAAGGGAATAGGAGGAGGAATATAAGGGAGGGAAAGTGAGGGAGGGGACGGGGTGTGCGAGGGTTTAGGAGAGATAGGAAGAGGGGGAAGGAAGGAGAAAGGGATATGGGAAGGAAGAAGGGTGATTGAGAGGGAAGGAGAGGCTATGTCAGGGAGAGAGAGGATGTGAGAGGAATAAGCTGCGTGAAGGAGAGAGAGAGAGAGAGAGAGAGAGAGAGAGAGAGAGAGAGAGAGAGAGAGAGAGAGGCTGTGGGGGAGAGACGAGCAGATATGAGAGGGAGAGAGAGGCTGTGAGGGGAAGAGTGAGGCTGTGAGAGGGAGAAAGAGTCTATGCGAGGTAGATAGAGGCTGTGAATGGGAGAGAGAAGTTGTGAGAGGAAAAGAGAGGCTGTGAGTGGGAGAGAGAGGTTGTGAGAGGGATTAGATTTGAGAGGAAGAGTGAAGCTGATGAGAGGGAGAGAGAGGCTGTGAGAGGGAGAGAGAGGAAATGAGAGGGAGAAAGAAGCTGTGAGAGGGAGAGAAAGGTGTGAGCGGGAGAGAGAGGTGTGAGAAGGAAAGAGAGGTGTGAGAGGGAGAGAGAGGGTGTGAAAGAGAAGGGGTAGTGTGCGAGGGATGAAAAAAGCAACTCGCCAAGTGAGAGTTTAATTTGCTATGCTGATAACTTTCTTGTTCAATCAGAAACGCTCCTGTTATTATTATTATTATTAATTTCTGAGGGGTCGTGGTGGTCAGGGGGTAACAAGACCAGGGGAGGTGATCAGAGAAAGGGGGGTGTCGAGAAGTGCCAGACAACAATACCGGTTAAAGGAATACTATGAACAATATACTCGAATCTGTTACATAAAGTGGTATATAATTCATACCATTTTAATACAGAAAATAAGGTGGTATACTCCCGGTCAAAAGTTCTGGTTATGTGGCAGGGTCGGAGACACACACGCGAACACACATGGTGGACCTACCGGGCCCATAGTTTAAGCGTCGGTCTGTGGTTTAAAGGGTGCGTTTCATGCATAGATTGCCGTGTTGCAAGCACTATCAAGAACAAACCAATGAACACCATTAAGAAATATATCAACTTAAATTGAATAACGAGAACTTATGTACTTGCGAGCACAGACGAAATGCCTCCCCACACACACGTCGCACGACACCGTCTGCAAGACACATCGATCATGTGAACAAGCACTCCTATGGCGTATCTATGCGAACATCCTCTTTGAACTACACCATGTATCGATGATGCTGTATAAGTTGTCTTATGTGAGTGTCAGGAGGACAGGTATAAAAAACGCTGCATAAAGATATACTTAATTTCAAGTCATAGCGAGAGAGTTCTTGATAGGACAGAGGGTTGGTGATGGTTCCAGACAGCAGGGCGGTGGGAGGGAAGTGCTTAAGTCAATTTTTCCTCTCATTCCTGCTTATCATCAGTGTTAAATTTCATTGGCAAGATTTTAGTATAATCAAGTGTCACATTTGAGATGTTATCTTTACATATTACAGGTTTCTAAGGAAATTTGAAATTTGAAAGAGAACAGAAAACACGATGTGGACACACACACACACACGCGCGCGCGCATGGTTTAAATTTGCTTTGTTTCAGAGTGTGCTCTACATTTCAATTGGTAAAATTAGTTCGAGTACACTATTTTTATCCATTACAACGCCCCCCCCCCCCTCCCACCAATCAATGACGTGGAGCAAACGACGCGGCACAGAAGACACCATGTTATATACCACATATACGGCTTCCTTCTCAATGCCTCCGGTCCTGCCAGGGTATGTATGTTACAGGAGTTGCTGCCTGGTCCTCTTCTGCTTGGCTCCCACGAATTAACCAAGTTAGCCCATGCAGTCTCGATGAGTTTCAGATCACAGGCTTTACTCAACCAGTCCAGGAGCTGGATGTGGTCTCTGCGTTCGGTGATTCACTGCTTCATTCTATTGGCGGTGTCGATAGTGTATCGGTTCTGAGCAGATAAATTGTAACAGGAGATAAAATCATTTGTCATACATTCCATATTATTACAAATATTATTTTATAAAAATATAAATCGTATTATAAAAATGATTCATAACGTTACCTGTATTTAAGAAATATAACAAAACGTTAACTGCATGAAAATGATGTGCTCAGGGTAAGGCAGAATGTAAGCTCAAGCTGTTGGCAGCATGGTCACCTCTTCCAAAATTTCAGATGTTGCTCTGCGGTGAATCTGTCATTTATCTCTGCCAATTTGCCCACACTGTTGAGGCTGATCCAGCCCTTCATGTTTACGGTCATATGGCTTCTTGATAAACATGCTGCCTGTTGTAACAGGTGTTATCAGGTCTCCAGCAGTGAAGACGGTTGTGGTTGGTAGAGTTGAATGTTTTTTCATCCGAGAAAATAACGATTGCCCGGAAGTCCAGGTATTCCCCCACATACTGCTCAGGGAACTGTATTCTTCCAACCCGGTGTTGTTCTTCGAACCTTTCCTTGACAGCAGGAAGCCTGTGGTGGATCCCAATTTCATGGAGTCGTCGCCTAACTGTCCTAGCAGAGACCTCCAAGGGCAGCCGCTCCGATGTGCCCACAGCATTGGTGAAAGGATGGTCGCGAATGTCTGTCACGCCGTCTGCTGCTCTGGGAAAATCTGTGAAATTACCAGACTCGTCAAACTGTTGCAACCAACACCGCACTTTCGATCTCGAAACTCCCATCTGCCTTACGATCTCACTGATACTTAACCCGCTGGGAGATATCATGGAGTTGGTCTGTCATGGTTGTAGTTGGTGGAATGACCTAGCGATTGCTGTATGACCACGTCATAATCTCGGATAAGGTAAAGGTCGTGGTGCTTGGCATGAACTTCCCTAGAATCGTCATTTCCATATTACAATAAACTATCCTGTGCATTATTGTAAGACAGACTTCATTAATAACCTCAAAAAAGAAATTCCTTTTGTGCGACCAGTCTCCATTATAAACCCCCTGTACTACGAATATACTGTAGCACTTTATCTGTCCTCCTGGCACTCACATAAGAGAAATCTCATCATCAATAAGTGGTGAAGTTCAAAGTTGAGGAGCACATAGATACGCTATAGAATGGATTGTTCACATAATTCAGGTCTCTAGCAGACACAATATGTGGTCGTGTGTTTTCTTATATTCCTATCATCATACTTATGTAATATGATATGAAATAGTAATAGTTCACCACAAGCATTTCATGTCATTTTCTTTATGCACGGTTGTTTTTCATGGATACAAGTATTACATAATGACACAAACAAAAAATATTGTGATACAAAATAATTAAAACTAAAAATATATGGTGTGGCAGGCATGAAAGATCGAGGTATTGTGTTTTAGCTACTGACTGACAGTGGGCAATATCACTGATAATGTTATGTTAAAAGGAATACAGCATATAATACAGTCTTCACCATTTTACCACTGACCGCCCATAAATTGTGTACTTCATAGAGGATATGCACAGGGTGACGCCATATAATGGATTGTTCACATAGTCTGGGTTTCTGTCACACACCATATGTGTTTATGCATGTGTGTCTCCGACTCTGTCACATAACCAGATTAGCCAAAACTGCTTAGCACAGGAATTTTGACCTAGATTGTATAATTAATATCGACCAGCGACTTTAGAGAGAGGAATTTGGTTTATGCATCATGAAAATTTACATTAAATTAATATATCGAGCGCAAGTTGGAAGGTTGTGTTACCAGGAGATCATAAATTAATGTAACATATTACGGTAATATATCCTGTTTAATTTAGTGTCATGATCTCATGTTGACAGAATGTAAGTATTGGTGGATTTACTGGATAATACACGGATTTGTACAGAGAGAAGGAGTAACAGAGGGGCAAGGAAGAGGAACAGAAGGAAGAGAATAAGGAGAAAGGAGGGGAAGAAGGAAAAGGAGGAGGAGAAGCAGAAACAGGAGGAGAATGAGGAGGATAAATCGGTGTTGCTGTTGTTGTTGTTTTATTCGTTTTATAGGTCAGTTTAACACTTTCAAGGACCATACTACCATATACAGTGAAGGATACTGGTCACTGCATATATTGCCCCTACCCTCCTCCACCTCCTCTTTCTCCTCTTTCTCCTCCTCCTCCGCCTCCTCTTTCTCCTCTGCCTCCTCTTTCTCCTCCTCCTCCTCCTCTTCCTCCCCTTCTCCTCTTTCTCTTCTCCCTCCTCCCCATCCTCCTCTTTCTCTTCTCCCTCCTCCCCCCTTCTCCTCCTTCTGGTTCTTAACCTTCTCCCTTTCCTCTTCTCCTCCTGCTTCTCTTGCTCTTGCTCTTCCTTCTCCTCCTCCTCTCTGTACAATTTCACTACACCGGCGACTGAACAGCGTAACAACAGACTGGAAGAGGAAGAGAACGAAGCTAATTATCTTTCATGTTTTATCTCAGCTCACTCCTCTGCCCCTCTCTCTTTTATATTCTTTTCCTTCTTCCTTTTCCTTTTTTTTCTTTCTTTTATCTACGTTATTTACTCTTCCCCTCCTTTAACCTCCAAATAAAATTTTTCTTTGTGTCTGTCTCACGATTCTGCGTCCTCCTTTACTCCCGTCTCTCTTCATCCCTCTTTCTTACCCCTTATCCCCCTTTACTCTCCATCTCTCTCGCTCTCTCTCTTACCTTCTTTCTAAGATTTTTCGCTCACCCTCACTCTCTTCTACCTACTCTTTATCCCCTTTCTCTCACGTTTCCTTTCTCACACGTCTTTCCATTTTATTCTTCCATCTTCTCTTCTCCCCCTCCTTCCCCCACCCCCACCCTCGTGATGGTAGCAGGTGTCTAAACAAGAGTTAGGGGCGTAATTACCATAAAGTAGCTGGCTGGCTCGTTACCCTCAACCTCTGATAAGGGAAATTAGATTGGTGTAGTGGGCCAGGGACTACTTGGTTAGAGGTGAGAGTACCAAGAAGCAGAGGAGAGTACTAGGATGTAGGGGGAGTACCAGGGTGCAGAGGAGAGTGCCAGGATGTAAGGGGGAGTACCAGGGTGTAGAGAAGAGTACTAGGGTGCAGAGGAGAGTACTAGGGTGCAGAGGAGAGTACTTGGGTGCAGAGGAGAGTACTAGGGTGCAGGGGAGAGTACCAGGGTGCAGAGGAGAGTAACAGGATGTAGGGGGCAGTACCAGGGTGCAGAGGAGAGTACTAGGGTGCAGAGGAGAGTGCCAGGATGTAAGGGGGAGTACCAGGGTGTAGAGAAGAGTACTAGGGTGCAGAGGAGAGTACTAGGGTGCAGAGGAGAGTACTAGGGTGCAGAGGAGAGTGCCAGGATGTAAGGGGGAGTACCAGGGTGTAGAGAAGAGTACTAGGGTGCATAGGAGAGTACCAGCGTGCAGATGAGAGTACCATGGTGCAGAGGAGAGTACTAGGGTGCAGAGGAGAGTACTAGGGTGCAGAGGAGAGTACTAGGGTGCAGGGGAGAGTACTAGGGTGCAGAGGAGAGTACCAGGGTGCAGAGGAGAGTAACAGGATGCAGAAGAGAGTACTAGGATGTATGGGAGACTACCAGGGTGCAGGGGAGACTATTAGGGTGCAGGGGAGAATACTAGGTGCAGGGGGGAGTACCAGGGTGCAGAAGAGAGTACTAGGGTGCAGGGGGAGTACCAGGGTGCAGAGGAGAGTACTAGGGAACAGAAGAGAGTACTAGGGTGCAGGGGAGACTATCAGGGTGCAGGGGAGAATACTAGGGTACAGGGGGGAGTACCAGGGTGCAGAGGAGAGTACTAGGGTGCAGAGGAGAGTACTAGGGCGCAGGGGAGACTATCAGGGTGCAGGGGAGAATACTAGGTGCAGGGGGGAGTACCAGGGTGCAGAGGAGAGTACCAGTGTGCAGAGGAGAGTACTAGGGAACAGAAGAGAGTACTAGGGTGCAGGGGAGACTACCAGGGTGCAGAGGAGAGTAACAGGTGCAGAGGGGAGTAACAGGGTGATATGATATCTGCAACTAAGAGAAAAAACATACATAATTACGCCGGGGGTGAGGAAGAGACTCGTCTGCGGGTTTTATCCATTATTACCCCTGAGTCTATTTGCCTGAGCCTCACCTGTGTTGTTCACCTGCCAATTAGTTAAGTGTTTGTAATTACTGAAAGAGTCTCTCTCTCTCTCTCTCTTTCTCTCTCTCTCTCTCTCTCTCTCTCTCTCTCTCTCTCTATAAATCTCTCTTTCTTTTTCTCTATCTATCTTTGAGTGTGTGTGTGTGTGTGCGCACAGGGTGATGTATTACGTCTAGTATGGAAGCATTATGTTAATGTTAAGTAGCAAGCACTGCTTGCTTCCTGTCGCTTTCAGCTACCGCCTCTGGCTATTCCTCGTGGCGAACAGGGAAGCAAATTGCATAAGTCCTCCCCTGCCAATACACAGTCTCTTCACCATCAAGACTCCTGCTGTGCCCCCTCGTGGCAACGCGCGGTAAGTAGGTGCCTCGTGGGTCCAGGCTGGACCAGCAGTGGATCTCGGAGCAGCAGTGGGCCCAAGAGGGACGACGCATAGGCATGTGGACATGTCCTGGCGCCTACCAACCACTGCACTGCTGCCTTGCAGATTAACCTTGGTAGGTATAAAGCTAGTGGAGTAAACCCCGAACGAAAATTCTGTGGTGGAGCCCCGCAATCAGGCATACATGTTTCAAGAGTTCCACCAAGATCCCAACGGTGGTATAAACGGAAGAGGTGACCAACATGGGAACCCAACGACTACACTGGCAGATAAAGGCAATGCATGGTGGACAGACTACTAAGGCGAAACCTAACAAACCGGGCTATCGGCAGTCCATTGCAACTCTCCCTCTCCCCAGTCGTTGCAACACTTGCACCACTGAATCAGGAAAAGGGAGAGCCAAGATGTGTGGTTGCAGCCTTCTGTCCTGCTTCACCACATAAATTAACTCACCCGAAACCATCACACTTCCCATCATCATCAAAACCCCTATACCCCCAAAAATTCCTTTGGCGACGGCGGACAGGCAGAGATGACTGCCGGGAGTCTCTAGTCACAACTCTGCACATTGGCAGCTTAGATATGATGGACGTTTATGAACTGGGATCTAGGCAGCAGTGCAATCCAGTCCTGTCTGTGCGACTGAGCAGCCCTTTCGAGGAACCACTCACTCACTCCACATGAGGAGGGGGCAAGAAAAGGTGCCCTAAACATAGCCTGCCTAAAGAACCAACCTGCTGGGCAACCGTACCCAGTAAAGTCATCCTTATGAGGTCGAAAATGCAATCATAATAATTACAGATCAAAACAAAAATGAACTAAACAACCTCTTATGGTTATTCTAGCTCTTTACCGTAGATCCTTGATTAGGTAATGGAGCTAAGAGTTGTAAAGGTTTGTTGGGTTTTAGTAGCGAAACCCAAATGGTCCTTTTCTTAACTTATTTAGGAAAATATATTCTATACATTTCCAAATGTATATCACCGTAATTAATCATTGTAGCTATGAGTTTTAAATGAGGACGGAGACTATCTTAGATAAGCTCTACTAATACGTCCTGTTGTCGTGAGAGTTGAGATGATAGTGGGGCGGTAACCGGCTTCTAATAGCTGGCACTAGCATTTCTAGAGCCACTCCTGAAGGGTGGAACTTACCTATCACGTAAAGGCTACTTGTCTATGAAACGGGTGCTAATACATCGCTCCCTCACCAACTTCCGAGCTACTTCGAGGAATTAACTAGTCTCGCAGAATAAACCCTATACATATACCTACCCATGTTACAAACATATGTGTAAACACTAAACTGGAGAAACTGGAAGCTGAGATTCAATAGTTACTGGAGACCGAGACTGAAGTGTCTTATCGGAGGGTATATTATGTACAATGGCAAACTTGGAAGATACTGACTTATAATAACAAAACAAAAATATCACTGCCAAAACAGCTGTGTACCGGAAACTCCTTCGAGATCGGTGTCAGTGGGTTAAAATGAAAAATCTCGGTGAGGGGATCTATGTTGTAGCTCTTGATTGGATGCCAAAGCCAATCCATTTGCACATGCGCCCATATCAATGTCCAGAGCCAACTTGACTGACCCAACCCTCACCGGAACTGACAACACTTCCACTTTGTTGAGCGCTGCTATTAACGCGGCTGCAGCAGAAGTGCTGTTGTCTATCGGTACTGGTGAACCTATCCTTCGTCGTTCTGGGACAGTCGCTGGTCTTCCCCCGACTTCTTGTAATAACGACTACGCGCTGTACGCTGTTGAGTTACCTTGGGTAAGCCGGAGTCTATGTCCCGACTTCTTTGGACAATCACACAATCATCGGTGTTGTGGGAAGCAGATTTATGGTACTCACACCACATATCAGCTTTATTTCCTGTTCTTAGTCTTTGAAGCCGCTGAATACGTCTTAAGTGGTCCATGTCTCTGCCGTGGGTTGGTGGTTGGAGGGGTCGCGTTATTAGTTTTGATACCACCACGCTGGAGTTGGTAACAAAAGTTAACTGCATGACCTCTCTTCTTGCAATGGGTACATACTAGAGTTTGCTCAACTTTTGTACCTGAGTTCTTAGGAACTCGTTGTTGTATTGGGGCAACAGGTATAGCAGTCCTAGCTAGTGGAATACGTGACACCTTAGGTGCAATCTTATTTGCGTACTCCAGAATCAAATCAGTCGGTGCATAATTATTATTCTGTGCATGATTATATGTAGAGTCACAGACTGTCAGAGATAATTAATTAGTTCAATCAGTTTCGCACGCTTTGCTTTAGACATATTGTCATTATTGTCAAACCAGGGCGCTCCATCAAAATTAGCCAGAATGTCTAGACTCGAGAGTGTGGAAACTTTTTTTTGGTTACTTTGCCTTGTTAGGGGAGAATGTTTTTTTATTTGTCTTTTTTTTTCATTGTGTGTAATCATAATACCCATACGGTACAGTTTTAATACTTACATAGTATGGTGCAGCAGCTAGTTTTTAATTTCCAACGGATTCGCTCAGATTGCACGATTCTAGTTCCTGTTCAGACGAATTCCTAGATCTCAGAATGATTCTTCTGCCAGAGACCTCTATGAAGAAGTATCTCGGACTGTATTCTGGTGCTTAATGTATCAGTCATATCCAAAAGTTAGTGAGATCGCACTTCGAGTCATTTTGCCATTTTCTACTACTTATTTATGTGAATCTGGTTTCTACCCCCTTCTTCAAATAGAGAATAAAAGCCGAAACCGGTTACATGTGGACCCAGACATGAGATGTGCTTTATCAGTGACTCAACCTCGAATCAGTCGACTGACTGAAAGGAAACAATGTCATCCATCCCATTAAACTGTAACAAAATAGGCATTCTGTTTGATTATTGTAAACATTAAAATAAAGGAAGAAAACCAAAACAGTTTATTTTCATCATTATTTGTGAGGGGCTTGGGAGAGAACTGAAGGGGGGCCACGAGGATGTTGAGAGTTCCTCATGGGGGGATGAAGTGAAAATGTTTGAAGACACTGCTCTAGACAGACATCACCAGCAATGGCGACGCTTTTCATCGGATCTTCTGCGCAAACCACATGTGTAATACGGTCAATCCCTCTGAACATCCATTACAATTGTCCTTTCTGTGTTCCGAACTCAAAAATACCAATTAGTGCCTTCATAAACTTTTCATACCCAGGATCTGCAAGGCCACTAGCGTCTAAATGCTCACTTGTAAACCTACCTTGCTTAATATGAGAGCGGACAAAAGACTTCTTTTCTTCATCTCCCATTATCATAACATTTTTCATACTATCCTCACATGCTCTTAGAAAGGTAGTCACACGGTAGTCATCTTCCCCGTTAATTTGCGAGCTTGGTCGCTACGCCGTAACAACTGAATAATATTAGAAGGGTTAGTAGTATTCATGCTAGACAACTTAGGCCTAACTGAAGGACCAGTTTATTCGGGAGGGAAACAAAACTTTTCTGACACACTGTCTTTCTCTGTAGGATGAGAAAGAACCTGCCATATGGCATCACAAAATTTGCGACCAAGTCCCAGGTGGCTGATCTGACTTTCTGCCTCATTTACACACAATTGCAGGGTCTCAATTGTTTCTCTTACTTTAACAACACAACATACAAATATTGTTTCTCACTTTTGATCTTTTTTCATTTATATATTTCTTTATGGTTCTGTATTATTATTATTAATATTATTATTATTATTGTTATTATTATTATTATTATTATTATTATTTTACCAGATTATTTTAAATTTTTTATTATTTATCATAAATTTTATTAACTATGAATTACTATTATTATTATTATTATTATTATTATTATTATTATTATTATTATTATTATTATTATTATTATTATTATTATTATTACATTTTCGCCCCTCCCCAGGCCTCGATGTGAGTCAGTGACCTGTGCCCGGGTGGGCTAATCCCCGAAAAAAAAAAAAAAAAAAAAAAAATCTTCACTTCTCTTGACAAAAGTGTCTAGCCGGAACTTTTTCTGTATTTTGTGCGAATCTATTGCTTCTATTTGTTCGGTATTAATATTAGTACCATCAGCAGTATCTGAATCGTTATTATAACGCTCTGCCTATTTGGTAATATCTCCACTAGATATATTAAAAAGATAATCCATTTATGGTAAATGGATAGTATCAAAAATTATATCATAAAATACTTTTGCCTATCCATTTCCAGTAAAGGATATAATTTTACTAGTAAAATTATTAAAATATCAATAAATGAACAAGAGAAGATTAATAGTGGACTTTTTAATAGTGGCCCTGCAGATCCTAGGTATGAAAAGCTTAGGAAGGCACTAATTGGTATTTTTGAGTTCGGAACACAGAATGGACATTTAAATTGGAAATTCAGGTGGATTTTTTTTTTTTTTAACGGGAATTAGCCCATCCTGGCACAGGTCGAACGACCCACAACGGGGCCTAGGGAACGAACAAATAAGAACAGAAAGAAATTAAAAATAAAGACGAAAAGGGATATATTAATCAACACCACGAAGATGCCGGAAAACCAGCTTTTTAAAGTGAGACAAATTGTATACTGTAAGTATGGAAACTCAGAAGAAGGCAGAGCATTCCACAGTTTGGCTGTGTGAGGAAATAAGGATGTACTATAACGGGTTATTCTAGTGTGACCGACATCCACAGAGAAACGTTGGGCACCGCGGGCAAGACGTGTGTTAAGAGCCCACGGCCTTGCCGGCAGTACACAGGATGCCAAATCCACCGAACATATTGCCCGTTAAAGTACCTGTAAAAGAGAGAGAGTGGAGCAACCTTGCAGCGAAGAGAAAGGGAAGAAAGATTATCAACTTAAGGAGAGGAGTTAATAAGACGAAATGCCTTTGATTCCACCCTATCTAACAGTTGGACAGAAGAAGAGCCACCCCAGATATGAGAGCAGTACTCCAAGTTAGGACGAATGAATGTCTCATATACTTGAAGCAACTGCTCAGGAGTGAAGTAGCTACGGCATCTGTACAGCATTCCCAACTTTCGGGAGGCAGCTTTAGCTATGTTAAGGATGTGTGATTTTCATGACACTGTATTACAGGACGTTTTAGTAGAGCTTCTGTAAGATAGCCTCTGTCCTCATTTAACACTCACAACTACAATGGTTAATTACGGTGATATACATTTGGAAATTTATATAATATATGTTCCTAAATAAATTAAGAAAAGGACCATTTGGGTTTCGCTACTTAAACCCAATAAACTTTTACATATCTTAGCTCCATTACCTAATCATGGATCTACGGTAAAGGGCTAGAATAACCACAAGAGGTTGTTCAGTTCGTTTTTGTGTTGATTTGAGATTATCATTGTATTTGCATCCACTTAAGGATGACTTTACTGGGTTACGGTTGCCTAGTCAGGTTGGTTTTTAGGAAGGCTATGTTTAGAGCACCTTTTCATGCTCCCTCCCCAGATGGGGTGAGTGAGTGGCTCCTCGAAAGGGCTGCTCAGTCGCACAGACAAGACTGGATTGCACTACTGCCTAGATCCCAGTTCATAAACGACCATCTTATCTATGCTGCCCATGTACAGAGTTGTGACAAGAGACTCCCGGCAGTTATCTCTGCCTGTCCGCCCATCCCCATAAGACTTTTTGGGGTATAGGGGTTTTCATGATGATGGGAAATGGGATGAGCTGGACGATGGTTTCGGGTGAGTTGATTTATGTGGTGAGGCAAGAGTGCAACCAAACATCTTGGCTCTCCCTTTTCCTGATTCAGTGGTGCAAGTGTTGCAACGACTGGGGGGAGGGAGAGTTGCAATTGACTGCTGATAGCTTAGTTTGATGGGTTTCGCCTTAGTAACCTGTCTATCATGCATTGCCTTTATCTGCCGGTGTAGTCGTTGGGTTCCCATGTTGGTCACCTCTTCCGGTTATACCAGCGTTGGGGTTTTGGTGGAACTCTCGAAGCATGTCTGCCTGACGCGGGGCTCCACCGCAGATTTTTCGTTTGGGATTTATTCCCGTAGCCTTATACCTACCAAGGTTAATCTGCAAGGCAGCAGTGCAGTGATTGGTAGGCACCAGGATGTTACCCACTTTCGGTATCTTGGCTCCCACCTGTTCACCACCTGGGACATCGATGAAGAGATTCAACATCGGATCTGATGTGCATCTCAAGCCTTTAGCAGTCTCCTTTCCCATGTCTTCAACTATAGGGAGCTGAAATTGTCTTAAAAGTTACACGTATATCGAGCAGTGGTCCTCCCCACCCTTCTATTTGGCAGTGAGACATCGGTCTCATACAAGAGGCACCTCAAAGTACTTGAAAACTTTCACCAACGTAGACTTATCCTTCGAGTTCGCTGGGAAGACAATAGAACAAATGCCAGTATTCATGCTGACACCAACTATATGAGCATTGAAACTACCATTATCCATGAACAACTTCGTTGGACTGGCCATGTTACCTGCATGGACGACAGTAGACTGCCAAAACAACTACTTTACAGTTACCTAACAAATAGTAAGCGTAACGCTGGCGGGCAACTCAAAAGGTATCTGGAGAATCTTAAGACAAACCTGAAAAAGCGCCAAATCGACCTCCTCACCTGGTAGACGATTACTCCACACCGCAACGCTTGGAGGATCACCATACAAGGAGGTGTCAATACTTTTGAGTTAACACGACTGCAAAACGAGGCAGACAAGCGCGAACGCTGGAAAGACGCTGCCGCCGCCCCTCACACTAGATGTAGCCCCCCACATGTGCAACAGCTGTGACCGCCGGTTCCATATTAGTCACCCCAGAACTCACCAACATAGGTAATATTCCTTAATTACTCATATCATTAGTAGTAGTAGTGTGTGTGTGTGTGTGTGTGTCCCTCATGCATCATCTTCACTCAGTTGATTGACCAATGTTATAACTCAATAACTAACATTGCCTTATTCAAGCTTTCCTAGAGTCCTGAGGCCACGAGAGGTCAGGGTTCAAAGTTTCACTATTCCCATGACTACATATTCAAAAGGATTATTTAATTTATTCCAAAGTGTATACATGATGGTCGAAAAGTCTCTGTGCACTTGTAAAATTTAACAATGTAATATAGTTCTTTTATGTTACAATTTATTTTGCATATTTTTCTACTTATAGTCAATACTTTAAATGGTATACAATTCCAAGATTTAGTATGAGAAATTCCAACACAAAAATATTAAGTTATGCAGTCACACGTGTCACAAGCGACCATATAAATAATTAAGTTAGGTTAATTTGGGTTAGGTTAAGTTAAGAGAAATTAATATATGTTAGGATGGTTTGGGTTGGGCTGGATCGGGTTTCGCTGGGATAGGTTAGGTTAGGCTAGGTTAGGTGTGTGTGTGTGTGTGTGTGTGTGTGTGTGTGTGTGTGTGTGTGTGTGTGTGTGTGTTTAAAATAAAACCCTCTACCAGTTCTTAGCCGTGTTATGGACTTGGCAGATACATCACACCGTATACGTAAGTCTTTGGTATATAAGGCGGGCACTGCACTTAACCACCTTCACTTCCCAAACTAAAGTCGCCCAGGATAGGAGGCGAGAGCTAGATCCACTCGGCCACCTTAAAAGGCGACAAAAAAGGTTATTGTAGGTGTCTTGGAAGTGAGTGGTTTAATCATGGCTTCCTACAATCAACTCCTCTGACAGTACGAATTAGAAAGAGGAACGTGGGAGATGTGAAAACGAAGAATTTTGTAGAATGAGCAACCAGGATGTGTATGAAGCATGTGAAATGAAAATGAAAAGCAATGATTTATTTTTAGTAGTGACTGCGTGCGTGGAGGGAGTTAATGTTTACCCGAGGCCCGCTGGAGGGTCGGCTGCCGAGAGAAGGAATGCTTGTGAAAGGTGAATGATGTAAAGGAATGTTTCCTTGTAGGTGTGTAAACTTTAAAATGTTGGTTGGAAGATTTAAAGATGTGTGTGTGTGTGTGTGTGTGTGTGTGTGTGTGTGTGTGTGTGTGTGTGTGTGTGTGTGTGTGTGTGTGTGTGTGTGTGTGTTTTCAGAAGAAGAGGAAAAGAGGAAGAAGGAGAAGGAACAGGTGCTGGCAATTGATCTTTCGGATACTACTAAAGCGATCACTCCAGAAAGGGAAGGAAACACTTACCTCCTTCTGCTGTCACTTCCTCTACACGCGCTCCTCCTCCTCCCGGCTCTCCTCTTATGTTCCTCCACCCACAGGCAGCTAAGACAGGGAGAAAATTATTGGTAATGGTGGTGGTGGTAGTGGTGATATTAGTGATAGTGGTGGTAAATTTTGGCAGTGGTAGTGATGGTAATGGTTGTGGTAGATAGTGGTGATATTAGTGATAATGGTGGTGGTGGTGGTAGTGGTGATGGTAGATAGTGGTAATATTAGTGATATTCGTGGTGGTGGAGATAGAGAATGGTAATAACAGTGGTGATAGTGGTGGTGGCAGTGGCAATAATGGTAATGGCAGTGGTGATAATGGTGGTGGCGGTCGTGGTAGCATATCACTTTCCGTCCTCCAGCCACTGACTAGAGCACTACGCCAGTAACTAGAAGCTTGTGTGGCACTATAGAGAACTTGACACTGTATCAGAGAGAGTATAGAAAGAGATAATAGAGAGAGAGAAAATAGAAAGGAGAGAGAAAGAGAGAATATAGAGAGTGGAGACACACAGACAGACAGACAGAGTAGAGAAAGAAAGTAGAGAGAGAGAGAGAGAGAGAGAGAGAGAGAGAGAGAGAGAGAGAGAGAGAGAGAGAGAGAGAGAGAGAGAGAGATATTAACATCCAGCATTTATCCCAAATCCAACAGTATAATGTGTGTTAACTAATATCAAGTATACAACAAAGTCAAATTAGACTCTATTAGTACCATATAAAGTCTAAAATATACTTTTAGGCATGAAGTGGATGTTGGGTACAACCCCCGACACACTACACGTCCAGGAAGGGAACATATTGACAACTCTGCTCGAGGGATTACTAGAACTTTCAACATGACATGAATCGTGATGATCTGGTAGGAGTTTGTGGCGAGGAGTGATGCCTCTTTAAATGGGATTTGTATGAATTCATAAACCCTCCCCACTCCATTACATCACATTACCTGATAATTAAGCACCCAAGTTTATTTCACCGTATGATTAAATACCCTAACGCTAACCTAACCAAACCTATCGTAACCTAAGCCCCAGGTAGCAGTAGGGTACTTAATCATCAGGTGAATTAGTTGGAGTTTCTAATCCTCAGGTGATCGGATGTATGTATAAAAAAAAAATCGAATTTACCTCAGACGTTCCTGTTATCGGTGAGAACGTTTCCAGAGACAGAAATATCCCAGGAGCCGCCAGCTATCAATTATAGAGTGATGACTTTTATGTAGTGGCGTGTTATAATGTCACTACCCGGCCGGCCACCACACCATGAGCCCTCCTCTTGTTTTCTGTTTTCATCTCCTTCTCATTTTCTCTCATTTTTCATCGTTACCATCATGTTGTTTATTTTTCTGTCTCTCTCTCCTTTGTCACTCTGCATGTCTCTTATCACTCTCTCTCTACCTCCTCTTCTCTCCTTCTTTCTCTCCCTCTCCACTCTACCCTTCCCCCCCCCGTCTGTCTGTTTGTATGTCTGTCTGTCTGTCTGTCTGTCTGTCTCTCTCTCTGTCTATCTGTCTGTCTGTCTGTCCCCCCCCCTCTCTCTCTCTCTCTCTCTCTCTCTCTCTGAGATTTTCAGCTTCCCTCGTGGCCTGTCCAATAACCTCTCCATCTCACGGGTCCGTCATCTGGGACATGCTCACTGTTTTCTCACACTATTTTCACCGACGTCGGCTCCTCTGTGGACCACGAGACTCCTCCTCAGTCTCACCCACGAGATACCCATCCGTCCGCCTCATATCAAAACGATGAGAAATAAGCTACAAATTTCAAAAGACTTTCTAAGTGTATTCAACAAGTGCTCTGGGATATTCATCAAAGCTATTGAAACCTCCTGGTAAGTTTCGAGATCTATAAAAATCTTGAATGAATGTTTCAGTACTCAGCGGGAGGTAAAGTTGAGGAGGAGAGAGGGGAGTTAAATCCTTCACAGGCGTTTCACTTAATTTTCAACTCCGTCTCTCCAGGACATTCGATCCCACAAGGTCACCCGATCCTTGTGTTTATTTTCTACGTATATAATTCCAACAGAGTCTGACTCGGTTTAAGATTATCAATAATAGGGGAAGGCAGAAACTTTGATGGATGAATGAAATTAAAAGTTAGGATCCTCGGAAATTCGTACCTGGTAATTAAAAATGTCCTTCCCTATTTTATACCCTTATTATAAAAATACTAACAAAGCTACAGTAAAAATAAAGATATAATATTAAAGTAAAACTAAAAGTTTTCATTTTAAAGCTATAGAAGTTCAATGTGAACTCCTTTTGTGGCTCTGCATACATCAGAGTGGTGGTCTGTTTCCCTTCATACATTTTGTAGCATATCATTTACTAAACTTTCCTAACAGCCTCACGAGTCCTTCCCTCAAAATTCCCGAAGCTGCTGGCACTAGTAAAAAAAAAAAGGGGGGGGGGGGAAGAGCATGCGTGGATACAAACACACACCACTACTACTATTTTATTCTCACTCGGAATCGAGTATGACGATCATTCAGGTATGATACAGTACAATGATACGAGTTATTAAGAATGTTACCTTCGTTGTTGAGCTCTGACGTGACTCGAGAGGCCAATACTGGTTCAGCAGGGCCGTCCACAAATGCTGCACGTGTGGAGAGCAACACCTAGTGCGAGAGGGGCGATGGCAGCGTCAAGCCTGCGCTGGCACTTGTCTGCCTCGGTATGCAGTCGAGCTAACTCGAAAGTATTGACACTTACTCGTGTGGTTCTCCTCCAAGTCTTACGGTGTGGAGTGATCGTCTCCCAGGTGAGGGGGTCGATTTGACACATTTTCAGGTTTGTCTTAAGACTCTCCTCATACCTTTTCTATTGTCCGCCAGTGTTACATTTACCATTCGTTAGGTGACTGTAGAATAGCTACTTTGGCGGTCTACTGTCGCCCATACGGGTAACATGACCAGCCCAGCGAACAGTAGTTGTTCATAGATAATGCTCCTACAGTTGGTATGAGCGAGAATACCGGCATTTGTTCTCTTGTCTTCTCATCGAACTCGGAGGATGGAACGTAGACTACGTTGGTGGAAGTTTTCAATTACCTTGAGGTTCCTCCAATATGTGACCCATGTCTCGCTGCCATACAGCAGGGTGGGGTGGACCAGTGCTCGATACACGTGCAAATTTGTAGGTAATTTAAGCTCCCTACAGCTGAAGACACGGGTATGGAATCTGCCAAAGGCTTGAGATACACATCTGATCCGATGTTGAATCACTTCATCGATGTCAGCGGTGGTGGACAGGTGGGAGCTAAGGTAATGGAAGTGGGTAACATTAGAGAGTAAAGTAATGTTAAACTAGATGGGAAGTGGTGGTGTGGTTGAACCAAAGGCAGACTGAAAGAGAATCTGAGTCTTACGTGCATCCAACTCGAGGCCGAAGTGTGCATACGCATCTGTGTAGGTTTTCAGGATCTCCTGTAGGTCGCGTTCAGTGTGAGCGACGGGTGAACTCGTCTGCATACTGAAGTTCAGTGATGAAAGTGACCGACATCTTTGTTCCTGCCATGAGTCGTCTTATGTTGAAAATTTTCTTCATCCGGTACTGGATGTCCACTCCGCCGGCTAAATTGACACTGGCACGAGTAGGGAAGGCAGCCAAGAAAATGGAGAAGAGAGTTGCTGCCAGTACACATTCTTGTTTTACCGCTGTTTGGATGGGGAAGAACTCAGACTGGGTATCATTGTGCAGGACACTGCCGTTCATGCCATCATGGAGTTGCCTCCTAATGGCAATGAATTTTGGTGGGCAGCCAAAACAATTGAGGGACCGCCAGAGGGCTTCCCTGTTGACCATGTTGAAGGCCTTAGTATGGTCAATGAAGGCAAAGTACAAGTCAAAACACTGTTCTCTGTACTTTTCCTTTTTCTGGCGGGCAGCAAAGTTTATGTCAGTGGTACCACGTAATGGTCTAAAGCCACACTGGGATTCTGGGGAGAAATTTTCCGCCTCAGAGCGAAGTCTGTTTAGGAAAACTCAGGCGATAATCTTGCCAGCTATGGACATGAGTGAGGTCTTGCGCTAGCTGCCACAGTCTGACTGGTCTCCCTTATCTTTATGAATTTTGATGATCGAGGACTCTTTAAGTTCTTAGGGGATTTCCTCCTTTCCCCATATATTCTCCAGGAGTAAGTGGAGACGGCTGGTAAGCAGAGGTCCTTTTGCTTTATACACCTCGGCTGGGATTCCGTCAAGCCCTGTGGCTTTGTTATTTTTCATGTATTTGATGGAAGTAGTTACCTTATCCAGGGATGGAGGATAGCAGACGGATGTCTTCTTCGTCTTTAATTAGGGAATTACCGTCAGATGAGCGGAGGGGGCCACGCCATGAGTAGTTAGGCCATATTTTGTTTTAGCAGAGCTGCAAAATACACATATCTTGTGTTCATCCGGAAATATTTGCATTTCACAAGCAATATTATCCAACCATTCGTTCATTAGCTTGCAAAGTTCGCGCTGGACCGCCGCTTTCTTCACGTGGAAGGTATCAGCTTTGGTCCGAGTGTCAGTGAGAGCAACACGTTTATTATTGGCGAGTACATCGATTTCCGAGTCGTTTACATCAAACCACTCCTGATGTATTCTCCTTTTATCTGGCCGAGTGTCTCGTTGCAGGTTTTTGTGATAACAGTTTTGATGGGACCCCACTGGGATCTTGGTTGTCAGTTGTTGGGTTGTTCATCAGTTCATCGCTGAGCTTCTGTCTGAAAGCATGTGCTACCGCTGGATCCTCCAGTCATTTGGTGTTAAATCCTCTTCTGGAGGTTTGTTGCTTTCGCCGATTTGGGGCGACGTGAAGAGAGAATTTGGCTCTGACGAGCCGATCATCTGTCTCACAGTGGTCTGAGCCACGATTGGTTCGAGCGATGAGGACATCTCGACTATCTTTTTCTCTGACAGTGATGTAGTCAATGAGATGCCAATTTTTGGAGCGTGGGTGTTACCAAAAACTCTAGAACTTTTTGGCCTGCCTAAAGGTGTTGGTGATAGCGAAGCCGTTGGGATTACACTTGCCTACTGCATTTCTCCCTATGGGTCCCTGTCATATGTCAGCATCTCTGCCAACTCAGGCATTGAAGTCACCTAGGAGCACAACCTTATCATCTCTTGGGATAGAGGTTAGCACTCTGTCAAGGTCGGCTTAAAAAGCCTCCTTGATGTCATCTTTTGCGTCCAGTGTTGGGGCGTATGCATTTATGAAGAAGGCATGACGTGAGTGATTTAGTGGGAATCGGAGCGTTATGCGGTGCTCGTTGATCCCAATAGGCATTTGTTAGCCTATGTAGGATGAATTGGCGAATGGCAAAGCCAACTCCGTAAATGCGATTCATCTCCGCAGCAGGTTTACCCTTCCAGAAGAAGGTATAGCCACACCCTCGTTCTGTGAATCGACCCTCGCCTGGGAGCCGAGACTCACTATTGGTTGCTATATCGATGTTATACCTAGCCAGCTCTATTGCCACAAGGGCAGTTCTTCTTTAAGGACACTTATTTGTGTCAATATCCAGAAGGGTCTTGACATTCTATGCAGCTACCATAAGACGTTGTATATTTTTTTTAGCTTTGATCTGTGATTATGAATATATTTTCGACCAGCAGGCTCTGTTTAGGGCTCTTTTTGTGGTCCCCTCTTCATGTGGGGTGAGAAGAGTGGCTCCAGGGAAGGGCTGCTCAGTCACACAGAGAGGACCGGATTGCACTGCTGCCTCGATCCCAGTGCATAAACGACCATCTAATCTATGCCGCCTATGTGCAGAGCTGTGACAAGAGACTCCCGGCAGTCATATCTGCCTGTTCCCGTCGCCACTCTTCTGTCACCATAGGACACACACACACACACACACACACACACACACACACGCACACACCAGTGTCGACGTTGGTCAAAGTCAAACAATTAAACTGGTGCATCGATACGTGAAGCGGAAGAAACAAACACCCAGAAGATATATAGAAATAACGAGAGAGAGAGAGAGAGAGAGAGAGAGAGAGAGAGAGAGAGAGAGAGAGAGAGAGAGAGAGAGAGAGAGAGAGAGTATCAAATGCCAACTTATATGTTTCCTGCACTTCTTACACTCCACCCACTAGCCATACCGGCCGCCACCTATTCCACCTCACATACAGCCTCCTTCCTGAAATCATCATACCTCGCCCACCCTAACACCCTACTCATCACCAAACATCCCGGGATGCCCACCACGGTTCTGACCGCCAAGAACCCATTCTCCCCTGCCTCATGACCCACTGTCCATCCCGCCCACAATCCATCGTGGTACGCCCTCTAATTTCATTCCTTCGCCCTAAAAATAGTGTTGGGCGTGATGGAGGCGCTGTCAGCTGACACACTATCTTACATTAAAAGTCTGGTCCCCACTTAAGGGTTTTTATTGAAGTTTATAGATAAAATTCACGAAGGTGATGGATACATTGTCGTAGTAGGAGGGGTGCGAGTCGGGTGTTCCGTGATATAATCTGTATGTAAAGTGGGGCGTTCCTGGTAATCTGCTGATGAATGATGTTTGCAGTGTTAAGAAAACTTGGTGTAGACAAAAGCTGTTCCTTTGCCCATGGTTGTGGCACCTACATAACGGCAGTGTCCATTCAAACTGAGTCCTCTTTGAACTCCTTCCTTCTCCCCACCACCGCATCATCCCTGGTCTTGAAGTAGTTGCCTTACACCCGTGAGGTCTTGCGACGCTTCCACCACGTTACTGATCCTATTCTTGCCAAGAGACGCCCTCCAGACGCACTTAAAGCGTTTCCTCTGGATAATGAAGTATTTATTGGAGAAAAGTTGGGGAGTTTAATTAACTAACTCATCCCCGGCAGAAATGACCACTACATTAAGTGTCTGACCCGCGTTAGCTTACTGGGGATGAGCCACGTGCAGCGACGAGAAGTATCCTGTCGTGACGGACCTGTATGATGCTTCAGCAACAGTTCAACATCGTCAGCATACAATGTTACTACCGATGTAACACCAACACGTCATGATTATCAACTGTGATGGTGTAACACGACCCCTCAGAATTGACCTTCACCAGTCGTCTTACCATTGACAGTTGAGCCATATGTTTCAACCTCACCTTGCGAGTCATCTGTACTTGCTCAAGAAGGCTGAGATGCTGTGTCTAACCACATATCCACTTTCCAGTGCGTGTGCTCAAAAGACAGTGGACCACCACAATAAGAGAATTGTGTGTCGCATCACTGAGTCACAATAGTGTTGCAATTGAGGCAGACGCTCAGGCCTGGCCTGTCATCCATTTCCCGTACCCGCCTCATTTGAGTGACGTTTTTGACTACCTCTCCCCCGTCGGCATCGGCTGCCCCCCTCCACCCATTTCTTTCCTTCGGGCATCCACCCAGCCTGGACACATCCAACCACTTCTCACCTTCCCACATTTCATTACTTTCAGCTCCCCCCCCCCCCCCCCACTAATGTCGTCCTCTCTCGTAGCGCTGACACTTGTTCACATATGCAGACATTTGAGTAACAAGTGAAGATTCAGTAGCAAATCACAGCATTGAAAGAACTGTCCGCAGGTGAAAGTTCCTCCCACCCATGGCATAGTGCTGCCTACGCCCACATTGTACATACAACCACCCTCCTGGATCCTGACGACTTCCCTCCCCGACTAATTGCAACAAGGACTCTTCCAAGTCTTTGCGCTTATAGTAACAGATGCAACTGTGCACATATCCTCCCTGTGAACAGTAATTTTCCCTTCACTCTCTAACTTGTTAAAACAATCAATGGTTCCTCAGGCAAGAAAGGAATTTACATGATTTCCTCTTGGGCGCCAGTATTGCTAAATGCTTCCTGTGTGTGGCTGACGGAAAACGTAATATATATATATATATATATATATATATATATATATATATATATTATATATATATATATATATATATATATATATATATATATATATATATATATATATATATATGCTGATAACCACCAGGAAAGAAGAAAACACGAAGTTCCCAAGCGCTTTCGTGTAATTCACATCTTCAGGGGTGAGTACAGACTAGATAGAGTAATGCAGAACAAGATGAATATATACAGAGGAGGGTGAGACCAGGTCCACAATGGTCAGGTAATGACCCTACTAATCTTTAAATGGCACACAACGGTTGGTGGTTGGGTCAGATGGGACAGTGACCCGCCCTCTCACCTGATCACAAATCTTCTTAATTACAAAGTTGTCCAGCTTGTACAAGCCGTTACTCAAATTCATGTTGAATGCTTCGGTATGTTTAATAAGACTAGATTCTATGATGTTCCTACTATCAATTGAATTACATGGTAATATTGAGGAGGCATTATCCCAGTCAATGCAATGCTTGTTATCCCTCAAATGAACAAACAGAGCATTGGATTCCTGGCCTGTCCTGACACTGTATTTGTGTTGTTTAATTCTAGTTACAAGATCTTTACCTGTCTGGCCTAAGTAAAACATATTACATTCCTTGCAAGGAACTTTATAAATGCAACCAATTGTGTTGTTGGGGGAGTTCTTGATTAACATTTGTTTAACAGTGCATGAGTTTTTAAATGCCACATTGACGTTCCAAGATTTTAGCTGTGCCGGAATGTGTGAGAAATTTTTTGTGAAATGGTAATATTAAGATATTCTTATGGTCATGGGTGGGCTTGGGATCAGTTCTATAAAAAGTTTTCTTAGTAATGTTTAAGCATTTGTCTATGAAAGATCTAGGGTATTTAAGGTTTGAGCCAATATTATATATATATTTGTATTCCTCATCGATGAATTCCGGACTGCAAATTCTCAAGGCACGTAAAAACATTGTTGTAAATACTGACTGTTTGACTTTATTATGGTGGGCAGAATAATAATGAATGTATGAACACACATTGGTTGGTTTTCTATAAATACTGAACTTGAAAGTGTTACCCATTCTGTGTATCAGACAGTCTAGGAATGGCAATTTACAGTCTTGCTCTAATTCCACAGTGAATTTGATCGAGGGGGCTAAGTTGTTAAGTTGTGGTAGGAAAACTTTTAGGTCCTCATTACATGGCCAGAGACATAATACATCATCAACATATCTAAACCAGACTGCTGAGGGTGGTAAAATATTACTTAATAGTTTCTTTTCAAAGAATTCCATATATAGGTTGCTTAATACAGGTGAGAGTGGATTACCCATTGCCATACCAAATTTTTGAGCATAATATTCCCCATTGAATTCGAATTTGCAATCCTTAATACATAGTTTGATGAGTTCGATGAAGTCATCTTTCGAGACGGGCAGTGAAATGTTATCCAGGGAATCTATGAGGAACTCTAGTAAATCATCAACTGGGACCTTTGTAAAAAGTGACGTTACATCAAAGCTGACCAGTTTAAAATCATGATTAATGTGCAAGTTATTGAGTTTATCAACCAGATCCATATTATTCTTGATATTGGAGTTAGAAATGTTGCCAACTAGGGGGTTTAGTAAGGAAACTAACCATTTCGATAGTTTATAAGAGATTGACCCAACAGAGCTAATGATGGGTCTTGCTGGGTTATTGGGCTTGTGGGTCTTGATTAAACCGTACATGTAAGGCAGTGGAGGGGACGTTGAAGTAAGATGTTTAATGAGAGTAGCTTTGCCTCTCAATAGGGACTTAAGTTTTTTGTTGAACTGGGTGTTGACAGTGTTGAGAGGATTATTTATGAGCCAAGATAGACCACAAATTGGCACTCCTTATTAGAAATAGTGATTGGACTAAGGATGCCAATAACAACTGTGTAGTGAATCTCTCCTCTAAACAACTAGACAATGATACCTTGTGTGCCCTCGGCTATGGTTTAAGTTTTGATGGTTCCAACAAGGGAGTCGACAGTGTTGACATAGCCAGAGCATTTTGCAATTTGGAGAAATTCAGTAATTTGACAAGTGAAGAAGTGAACATGTGTAAAGGTGTTGTGTATGCATCTATGTCCAAGCCTTGTGTTTCAAACTGTCCAGAAAGATTCACCAAAGCACTCCAAGCCCTTAAGAAAAATAAGGATCTACATGTCACTAAAGCAGATAAAGCCAACACAGTAGTGATTTTAAACAAAGATGACTATATCTCAAAAATGAATGACCTTTTATGTGACACTACAACATATTCTAAACTCATAAATAATCCTCTCAACACTGTCAACACCCAGTTCAACAAAAAACTTAAGTCCCTATTGAGAGGCAAAGCTACTCTCATTAAACATCTTACTTCAACGTCCCCTCCACTGCCTTACATGTACGGTTTAATCAAGACCCACAAGCCCAATAACCCAGCAAGACCCATCATTAGCTCTGTTGGGTCAATCTCTTATAAACTATCGAAATGGTTAGTTTCCTTACTAAACCCCCTAGTTGGCAACATTTCTAACTCCAATATCAAGAATAATATGGATCTGGTTGATAAACTCAATAACTTGCACATTAATCATGATTTTAAACTGGTCAGCTTTGATGTAACGTCACTTTTTACAAAGGTCCCAGTTGATGATTTACTAGAGTTCCTCATAGATTCCCTGGATAACATTTCACTGCCCGTCTCGAAAGATGACTTCATCGAACTCATCAAACTATGTATTAAGGATTGCAAATTCGAATTCAATGGGGAATATTATGCTCAAAAATTTGGTATGGCAATGGGTAATCCACTCTCACCTGTATTAAGCAACCTATATATGGAATTCTTTGAAAAGAAACTATTAAGTAATATTTTACCACCCTCAGCAGTCTGGTTTAGATATGTTGATGATGTATTATGTCTCTGGCCATGTAATGAGGACCTAAAAGTTTTCCTACCACAACTTAACAACTTAGCCCCCTCGATCAAATTCACTGTGGAATTAGAGCAAGACTGTAAATTGCCATTCCTAGACTGTCTGATACACAGAATGGGTAACACTTTCAAGTTCAGTATTTATAGAAAACCAACCAATGTGTGTTCATACATTCATTATTATTCTGCCCACCATAATAAAGTCAAACAGTCAGTATTTACAACAATGTTTTTACGTGCCTTGAGAATTTGCAGTCCGGAATTCATCGATGAGGAATACAAATATATATATAATATTGGCTCAAACCTTAAATACCCTAGATCTTTCATAGACAAATGCTTAAACATTACTAAGAAAACTTTTTATAGAACTGATCCCAAGCCCACCCATGACCATAAGAATATCTTAATATTACCATTTCACAAAAAATTTCTCACACATTCCGGCACAGCTAAAATCTTGGAACGTCAATGTGGCATTTAAAAACTCATGCACTGTTAAACAAATGTTAATCAAGAACTCCCCCAACAACACAATTGGTTGCATTTATAAAGTTCCTTGCAAGGAATGTAATATGTTTTACTTAGGCCAGACAGGTAAAGATCTTGTAACTAGAATTAAACAACACAAATACAGTGTCAGGACAGGCCAGGAATCCAATGCTCTGTTTGTTCATTTGAGGGATAACAAGCATTGCATTGACTGGGATAATGCCTCCTCAATATTACCATGTAATTCAATTGATAGTAGGAACATCATAGAATCTAGTCTTATTAAACATACCGAAGCATTCAACATGAATTTGAGTAACGGCTTGTACAAGCTGGACAACTTTGTAATTAAGAAGATTTGTGATCAGGTGAGAGGGCGGGTCACTGTCCCATCTGACCCAACCACCAACCGTTGTGTGCCATTTAAAGATTAGTAGGGTCATTACCTGACCATTGTGGACCTGGTCTCACCCTCCTCTGTATATATTCATCTTGTTCTGCATTACTCTATCTAGTCTGTACTCACCCCTGAAGATGTGAATTACACGAAAGCGCTTGGGAACTTCGTGTTTTCTTCTTTCCTGGTGGTTATCAGCATATACCTAGATCACGCGCACCTACAGTGATTTACTTGCATATATTATATATATATATATATATATCTATATATATATATATATATATATATATATATATATATATATATATATATGTAAAGCCACATCTTTCTCTAATTATACAGGGTTTTGTGTCTCTTATCAGTTAACCAACAAATAAAGTGAGAATACAAAAACTATATTTAACGAACATAATATTTTCTACAATTGTCGTAAGAACAGTACAAGGGAAGAATACAATGGTTTAAAAAGTCTCGGGCGGCCTCCGTCTAAATCGAAACAGAGGTGGGTTTACTGGTTAAAAATACTGTATGTGTACGATTGCTTACAAATACAGTGACAAAATAACAGTATACAGATGATGAGACAAATAAAGGCCCTGTAACAACCCTACAGATACAGGTAGAACGAGTCTTTCTCTTCTCTACCCCTAGCTGCCTCTGTCTATCCTCGTCCTTTCCATTACTCTCTTGTCACAACCCCCTCCCTCCAACACCCTTCCAATCAGAACTCGTACTTTCCCCTCCCACTCATTACTCTCCTACTCCTTCCTCCTTCCAATACTCCTCCTTTCCCATCCCATCCTCCCACAACAACCTTCCCATCCACCTTCATCCATTACTCTTCCGTCACCCTCCCCATTTCCTCCTCCCTTCACCCCCCCCCCCCGGCAATAATCAGGAGTATTTATCTTGGTGTCAGGAGGTCAGGACAGGTCACTCATTCACCTCAGCGGATCGTGAGGTCATACCCATTTAACCTAAGTCACTCTAAGATGTCAGGGTCAAAGGGAGTCAAAGTGACTTTCGTAAACTGTAAATCTGGCAAAACTGATCATTTTTTACTTAAGGTTAGGTTAGGTTAGGTTAGGCTTGACTAAGACAGTTTAGGTTAGGCAAGATAGGTTAGGTTAGCTTAAGATAGGTTAGGTTAGCTTAAGATAGGTTAGGTTAGCTTAAGATAGGTTGGTAATGATACCATTCAGTTATAGTCTGTTTAATGTTTCCCTATAAATTCACCTCTATAAAAAGTATCCTCATCAAACTATCGAGGAAAAACAGCAATAAAATCGAGAAAAAAAAAACATTGAAATCATCGCTATGTCACACTTCGGTTTAATTTAGGAATATGTGTTAGAGCGATAAAACGCACAAGCAATATTCTATCTTTAATGAATTCTAAGTTTTCCAGTATTGTTATTTTTTTTTTCACTTTTCTTCCTCCACGATTTACTATCCAATTAGCCGAACGAAATTCATCCAATATTTACTCAGCAATACGTCTCATCTGACTCACATGTTGTAGACCTTAAATAATTTGAACGTACCAACTTGTTTTTATACGTAGGTGAAGCTGCAAGGATTCGAACTCACGAACCTGAGTTTGGGTTCGAAATCACGAATTTGGATTTGGATTTGAACCCACGATTCTGAGATGAAGAAGAACAATAGGAAGAAAGAAAATAAAACAAAAATAGGAGAGAGAGAAGAAGATGTATAAGAAAAACGAAAAATACATAGAAGAGGAAACAAGTAGATTAAGAATGAATACGAAGAAAGACTGAGAGAGAGAGAGAGAGAGAGAGAGAGAGAGAGAGAGAGAGAGAGAGAGAGAGAGAGAGAGAGAGAGAGAGAGGAAAAATGTGGATGAAGAAAGAAAAGGAGAAAGTAAATGAAAGAATAATAAGAAATAATTAAATATAGGTGAAATCAGAAAAAAGTAGAAATAAGAAAAGGAAGAAATAAGAGAAAACAGAAAAAGAAGAAAGAAGAAGAAGAAGAAGGAATAAGAGAGAAGGGAAAGAGGAAGAAAGAAAACGAAGAAGTAAAGAGGAAAACAGGATAGATGCACCATGGTCAGTCAGTACCACTTCAGGTGATCATCAACCCCTAAAGCCATGTTGACTCTCCACTCGTGACTGTCCCTCCCTGTCACCACCCTCCCCTCTCCTCCTACGCCTCCTCCTCCTCCTCCTCCTCGATTTCATCCTCCTCATGCTAGATTTTGGCCCCTTACTCTCCGTCAAAATCGACGCCCCCTCCTCTCACACTCCCTCATACTCGACCTTCTACGCCCTTCTCCCCCTCCTGGTGCCCCTCATACTCGACCAACTCCGTCATACCCCTTCTTACTTTACCTCCTCTCCTCACATTTCCTCATACTCGACTTAACCCTCTCACACACCTCATAATCGACCACCTTCCCCTCACACTTCTCTACACACGACTTCTCCCCTCACACTCCCTCATACTTGACCCTTTCCCATCACACCCACTTATATTCGACCTCCTCCCTCTGACACCCTCTCATATTCGACCTTCTCCCCATTATACACCCTGATATTTGACTTTCGTCTCCTCGCACTCCCCCATACTCGACTTTCACCCCCCCCCTCTCATGTACTCCTTAATATTCGACCCCCCATGCAACTTAGGAATATATTAGTTAAGAATGAATGATGGGGAATACATAACACTGTACTTCTTGTTGCAAAAGAGAAGGAATTTAACCTGATTAGTTGTTTGGGCATCTCCAGAGCCATATACCAAAGAGAGGGAGGAGACAGCATGTTTTCCTTGAAGGTGTTCGGTAGAGGCAGGTCAGGTATCTCTTGGCATTGCTCGAAGCATTTAAACAGTCTGAAGGAATGTCGTAAAGGAATACATGACTGAACTGTCTCGCGTAAATATTATGAAATACATGCAAAAAGGAAAAAAGTGTTTGCTCTAATCAACTCTACATAAATTACGCCTAAACCTGATACTACATTCCAGCCATAAACACTAAGCAGTGAGAAGTACTGTAGCAGAGAGACGGGGCGAAGAGAAGCAGTAAGCAGCAGTTGTAAGCAGAGATATTTTCAATAATTCACGTCTAAAATTTCTCCCCTTCACAACCCCTCATAAATCGACCCCCTCCCCTTCACACCCCTCCTTATTCTTGACTTCCTCCCCCTCACACATCTTCATACATGACTTCTTCCCCGAACACCTCCTCATACTTGACCTCTACCCTAACACACCCTCACACTCGACTTCCTCTCCTTCAAACCCCACATACATACTCGACCTCCTACCCCTTATAGCTGCTCATACTCGACCTTTCCTCTTTTATATCCGTTCATACTCGACCTCCTATCCGTCAAACCCCTTATTCTCGACTTCCTACCCCTTATAGCCGCTCATACTCGACCTCCTCCCTTATATATCCCCTTATACTCGACCACCTCACCCTTATATCCCCTTTTATTTGACCTCCTCCCCTTTATATCCCCTTATAGCTGACTTCATCCCCCTTATATCCCTTATACCTGACCTCCTCCTCCCTTATAACCCCTTACACTTGAACTCCTCCCCCTAATATCCCCTGTTACATGACCTCTTCCATCATCTCTCTTACCCTGTCGTTCCCTCCTCGTGAGATCCCGGGTATTGACTTCTCTTGCTCCCTCCCTCCTCCCCACCCTCTCTTGCTACCTCCCCCCCCCCCCACCCCTCTCTCTCGCTCTTTCCATCCCCTCCTCCCTCCCTCAGGTCCTGACAATTAGCAGCTTATCAATACCTAACCGCGGATACTTTAATATTGCGTTTCTGTTGATCTACACTTTATATATTGTGTTTATGTTGACCTACACTTTCTATATTGTGTTTATGTTGATCTACACTTTCTATAATGCAATTTTGTTGACCTACACTTTCTATATTGTGTTTCTGTTGATCTACACTTTCTGTATTGTGTTTATGTTTATCTACACTTTCTATAGTGTTTATGTTGAGCTATACTTTCTATATTGTGTTTATGTTGAGCTATACTTTCTATATTGTGTTTATGTTGACCTACACTTTCTATATTGTGTTTATGTTGACCTACACTTTCTGTATTGTGTTTATGTTTATCTACACTTTCTACATTGTGTTTATGTTGACCTACACTTTCTATATTGTGTTTATGTTTATCTACACTTTCTACATTGTGTTTATGTTGACCTACACTTTCTATATTGTGTTTATGTTTATCTACACTTTCTATATTGTGTTTATGTTGAGCTATACTTTCTATATTGTGTTTATGTTGACCGACACTTTCTATATTGTGTTTATGTTGATCTACACTTTCTATATTGTGTCGTGTTATTCTGTTGATGTTTTCCTCTTTGTTCTTTATCACCTCTTCCTTAATTATCACCTCGTCTTCCCTCTTATCCTTTCCTTTGTTTATCTTCTTTCTGGGTTGGTGGAGAGGCTGGGGGAAGAGGACCTTGGTAACCATTTATTACATAAGATCACAGATCGATACCAAATTGCATAACACGATAGACCACCATTTTTTTTAAGGGGATTAGCGCACCCAGGCACATGTCACCGACCCACATCGGGGCCTAGGAAACGAAAAAAATAAAATAAATTGAACCAAAAATAGAGAAATAACAAAATAAAACAGATGAAGAGTGACAAACGATATATATGCTGTGTTGTCAAAGTACGAGAATCAATTGAGACCCTGAAATTGTGTGTAAATGATACAAAAAGCCAAATCAGCAACCTGGAACTTGGTCACAATTTTTGTAAAGCCTAAGCAGATAACAGGCAAACGGCCTTCTGATGCAGCTTCAAACCTGGAGAGTAACACCTGGTGCTGTTTGCTGTTCATGTTGGCGTTTTTTTTGCATTAAGAACCTGACACACTGCAAATAGTGTGTATCATTAGTTCCTTACCTATGTCCACCTGGCCACGATGTCTCGCATACAAGTATAAGTGTATTATCGTGGTGCGAAAGGTAACACCAGATGCTATTATTTGCTCCTGCTGGCATCGTTTTTCTTATGATATAAGACTAACATACCAAACATAGAAAGTGAAGTGTCTCTGTCTCTTGACTCTCGGTGTGTCAACATCAGAACGACGTCTCATTTCCTCGACGCACAACATAAACTGGCAGCACGCGTAAGACCAGCGTTGTGAAACCTTAAACTTTGAGTCCGGGTTCACAAAGCTTCTGAAAGTAAATATATATTCTCCCTTAACTGGTGCTAAGTGAACGTATCAAGATAAGGTAGAGTGTTTAAAAATGTTGATGCCATTTTGGATGTTATATATTTGGTGCTATACCTGTATATCGCATATCACCAATCCATTGACAAGGAACATTTATCCTACGAACTTTTGTGAATCTTATCCTTGTGTTGTATTTTTATTTCATAGCTCCTAGAAGTAGTTTGTAATTCACAGAGATCGTAAAAAAAAAATAACTACTCAACATATAAATGCAGTTTTTGATATACATTTTCTATAGACATTTAATGAAAAATATTTGTTTCCCGAGGACCTACACTGGAGTCTTTCCGTTCAGCAGTGTGTTTCTGTATCTACTTTCCTCGTGAATCTCGCTCGACACTATTTTTCCTCCGGATACACGAAGTTTTATATATACAGTATATCTGATAAGTAGGTGATGCATTAATGTTCCCTTGTTCCTTAATAGATCAGAAAATATGTTGGTTTTGCTGTTTATTTCTTGCGTGTTATATGACGCGCGCGCACACACACACACACACACACACACACACACACACACACCAAGGGGTCAAGACCTATTTGGTGCATGCGCTTGTGGCGGTAGCTGCCTTGGCCAATGTTGGCCCACTTCCCCTATCTCCTCTTCTCAATCCCTCCTCCCTACCAGGATGTCAACAAAATCATGCCAAAAGTGACAATTTCGTTTAGGAAATAAGTGGGATTAGTCTTGAACAGTGATGAACAGGTTTAAGCCAGTGAATTCAACATTGGACATTCCTGAGCAGCGAGAGCCGTGACCCACCAGCAGTATAGTCTGGGAACAACCGTGAGTCGGCTTCACAACTGACCACGAGATAACACAACACCACTTAGCCCAGATTGAAGTACTGTGATATTACACTACACCACACGACATAACCCAGTGTCTCCCTGAGCTCGTGTAGTCCTTCATATCTACACCAGATGACAAGTTACTGCACCACATGAACACCACATCACCCGGTGTCTCTATGACCACGTGAGGTCCCTCATGTCAGCACCTATGGACGAGTTACTACACCACGTTACTGCCTACTTGACCTCACACAGTAGGGCAAGAGACCAGCACCTGCCATCACCTGTAAACTATAATTTGTATATTCCGTTTATGTTCCTTCTCCTTTCAATAATGAAAGCTTTTGTTAATGACCCACCCACCCCAGGTCTTTGTATGTAGTAAGTCATCTCTGTCCAGTGAATATTTTCAGCCTTCGGGCTGCTGAAATTTATCAATAAAACATTTATTATTATTATTATTATTATTATTATTATTATTATTATTATTATTATTATTATTATTATTATTATTATCATTATTATTATTATTATTATTATTGATTGACATGCACACATAATGATAGACATCCAGACACACACACTTACATATCGTCAAACATGCAGAGAAACAGGCAGATACACATACACTAATACTACTTTGCTGTCACAGCTATGGTACAAGGATATTTTTTTCTTATTGTATTTTTTTTTTTTTTTACGGGGATTAGCCCACCCGGGCACAGGTTCACTGACCCACATCAAGGCCTGGGGGACGAAAATATAATAATAATAATAATAATAATAATAATAATAATAATAATAATAATAACCGTAAATATATACAAAAACGAAAAAATAAATCAAGAGTGAGAAACGATATACATTATGTATGTTGTGTTGTCCAAGTAAGATAAACAATTGAGACCCTGCAGTTGTGCGTAAATGAGGCGGAAAGTCAGATGAGCAACCTGGGACTTGGTCATAATTTTCGTGATGCCATATGGCAACAGGTTCTACCATTAGACAACACATTATGCTTCCAATATCTTCCCAGACGGTAGTACCTCCCTGAATGGTAGCTGCTTACTACCTACTACCTACTGCCTATATGAGTTATTAAAGATGTCACTTTCGTTGGTGAGCTCTAAGGTGGCTCGAGAGGCTGATATGGGACCTGTAGAACCGTCCACAGATGCTGCACGTGTGGAGGGCTACATCTAGTGCGAGAGGGGCGACGGCAGTGCCTTTCCGGTGCTGGCGTTTGTCTTCCTCGGTATGCAGTCGGGCTAACTCGAAAGTATTGACACCTTCTCGTGTGGTTCTCCTCCAAGTCTTACGGTGTGGAATGATCATATCCCAGATAAGGGAGTCGATTTGGCACTTTTCAGGTTTGTTTAAAGACTATCTTTATAACTTTTCCGTTGTCCGCCAGCGTTACGGTTGCCATTCGTTAGGTGACTGTACTGTAGAGTATCTGTTTTGGCAGACTTCTGACGTCCATGCGCGTAACATGGCCAGTCCAAGGTAGTTGTCCATAGACCTTTTTACCTGTCATTCTAAGCTCTTCTTCAACACAATAACCAAACCCACAAGAATAACTGCCACCACTGCCACTGTGATAGATTATATCTAGACTAACAACACTCCTAAAAATCTTGCAAGTGGAATTATTTATAAAAATATCTTAGATCACTTCCCAGATTTTGACATGTATAAACCAGCCACAAGATCTGAAAGGTCTAGTAAATTCACAATAAAATACAGAGACTAAGGCACCGACAATATACTCCTGTTCGAAAACAACTTAATGGATGCTAAGTGTGAACTGTTGCAACTTCTTTTGCATCTTCAATGCTTACTTTGATAATGTTTCCCCCTCAACACTAAGTTAGTAAAAACTGCATCTATCTCCACGCCCTATATTGCAAGTGAAATCAAAACAATGATAAAAGAAAAACATAAACTCCAAAGAAAATTTACAAAAAGACTTTCGATGATGCTTACCGATGTATCAAAAATAGAGTAACTCAAACAGTTAGAAATGCCAGACGTAGGTATTATACAAATAAGGTACAGTTTGCATTGAGAAACAGTAAGAAAACCTGGAGTATCATCAATTCTATTCACAACAGGAACACTCAACCTACGGCTCCCCACTCAGGTTTTATGATAAATGATGAGTTGTAATGGTACCCTCCATCATTACCAACCGCTTCAATGATTATTGTATCAATGTTGGCAAAAATTTGCAAAGAGCATCCCTGATCACCAGGAGGAATTTAGAGCCTACTTGCAAAACAGAGAGCAAAATCAGTTGTCCAAAGATGCAGCAACAGGCGACAACAATGTATACTGTTATGCCATGTCTCCTCTTTATCTAGAATTTGCCACTAGTCAAATAAGAGGTGGCGCTTGATCGTAAAAGAATGAAGAAACAACCCCTGCCACTAGTGGTCACAACAACAGGTTCTTACTAAGCCTCAGATTAACTCATATTAAGGAGGAATCATACACTGAATAATTTCTTAATATACTCAATTTAGGAACGTATTTACAAAGACAAGTAAGAGAACAATTTAAATACAAACAACCACAGACTAAATTAACCAAAACCCTAAACTCAGCCTTACCATACACTTGAAGAGTACAAAAGAATAAACCAATTACCCCATATGCCTATATCCTGAATCCAAACCATCTGTACCAGACTTGGACCAAACTCTATCGCCAGCAAGGAAGGTAGAGTAATGAAACTCAACTTTTAATTTGCGTTGATCGATATAACAATGGCAGTATTCATAGAAAACGAAAGATATCCAATAGCGGGCTAACTATACTATTAGGGTGTGTCATACGGAGGCGAATTTTTTTTTTTTTGTGTTTGAAAAATCGGCCTATGGTATTAATGATGTAGTTCTATGTGCAGAATCATGTGATATCTTCAGATTTGAAAAGTTTTCATTTTTTGCTAGGTAAATTTTAACTTGAAATCTTATGAAAATTCAGTATTCCCACCCTTTTACCAACACCACTAATTAGCTTATTTAAAGTAAAGTAAATGTATCAGGTTAATTTATTAGGATGGAAATGATCCAGAATAGTGAAACGAATGATCTTGACACATTTATTAAATTTAATATTCCTTTAGAAAACAAAATCATCAAATACAAAAACCGATTTTACTACTACGACCCGGTGTTGCTGCACACCATAGAGAACATGTCTTTCTTGCTTCTGTTTCTACTCATCACCTCCCTGCTAACCACCTGAGCTCGGATGTAGCCTTCCTTCCTCTCCTGGCTGTACACGTGACTGCTGGCCTCGCTCACTTGCTGTACACAACGCTCTATACTCTGGGTGTGTGAGGGCCAGGCAGGGACATGCATGGGGTTGTCCAGGAAAGCTCTGACCAGTGAGGGTCTTGGCACCTAGATTGAATTCAGGAGTCTTCCTGACCCTGAAGGAATCGTCACCAACTGATTCGTCATGCCCAGATCCTCTCATAAGTCTCATATCCAAGATCTTTTTGACTGCCTCCTCATCCTTACTGCAGAGCATTGTCTGCAGAACTGCCTCGGGATGAGCATACCAGGAAGATCTCCTCACAGTCTGCTCCACAATCTGAACAACCTTCCTTGGCTGACTCCTCAGGAGCTCAAGCTGGAAGAGAACATGCCTCGGACCTTCAGAGAGCGATGACTTGACCTTGGTGTTGAACCAATTTGGCAAGTAGACACTCACGATGAATTGGACAATAAGTCTCAGGTTGTGAAGCTGGTTCCCTTTCAGTTTATGATGAGCGACCCAAATTCTGCAGAACCTGAGAGCCGTTGTGAGCCACCTAGAATGTGAGACTGGACCTATCTGCAGGTAAGCAAGTCTATCAGGCATGACCCCAGTTTTGATGGCACTGCAAATCATGTAACCATAGTACTGGTCAGTACTCAGGTCGTCAATGACAGTATGTGCAAGCTCAACGAGTGGAGGGCCAACTGTGATTTTTTCAAAGCTCGGATTTATTTCTAACTCAGTGGCAGAGTCCAGCATCTTGCCAAGAGGACCAGACCATCTGTTGTTTGAAAGAGTCTTGCCATCCTGCTCCTGGATCAGATGTCTGAGTGGCAACTCGTTGGTGTGGAGGTCACAAACAATCCAGACCAGCTTCCTCCCAATCTTCCGCTCTATCCACTGTATGACCCCCCCTTGCCACCCTGTGTTCGTGTTGGTGCTGTCCCCTCCAATGGCCTGCAGGGTCTGGTCTACGTTCCTCTCTCTGAGCCAGTTCACAATGTTATCTGCCACTATCTCAGCTGGTTTCCTGATGTCACCTTTCTCTGGAGTGAAATGCCACAAATACTTCCCTCCTGGTTCACTGCAGCAGGAGTAGTGTTCCTCCTTCACCATGGCAGGGAACAACTTGTCAGAATCTCCAACTTTCATGAACACTTTAGTGTCATCCCTTCTCCCATCAAAGAACAAACAATTGATTCCATTTTCTCTTATCCCCTTATCAAACTCCTCTTCTAGGTTACTGACAAGTTTCTCCTGAGCTCTCCTTACTTTGTTATGATCTATCACCAGGTGAACATCATCAGGTGTTATCAAACCACCGTCAATCCAGGCAGCTGTTGCTATCTCTGCAGTTTCTCTGAGACCAGTGTGGTGTCGCATGCTGGCCAGAGCTATGCTCGGGATATCTTTCCAATTTCGAATCTTATGCCTGGAAGGTTTGGGATCATTATTTTCTGGGTTAGGGACAAAGTAACCATTCTCCTGGTCAGCACTCGGATCAGCCATGGGGAAGTCATTAAACTCTAAATCAGCTTGACTCCAATCATCGGCCTTTTTTACCTCACCCTGGGCCTTCTCAAGTCTCTTTTCCTCGGCAACTCTTCTCCTCTTCTGTCCCTCTGTAGCAGCCTCCTGTCTCTTGGACTCCGGAATATCTTGGCTAGAAATCATGAGAGCCCCTATACTGCCAGTCTTCTCTCTCTGTGCTTTGACAAATGCCAGTTCGATCACAGGAATCTTCAGTTCACGCTTGCAAATACAGGAGATGTGGGCCTCGGATTTACAGTCACGATCGCATCCAAACTCAGGACAGAGAACAATTGGGCACTTGCAAGTAATTATGTCAAATAACTGGTCCAGTTGCTTGGCAAAGCAGTCCTTAATTGCAAGTTTTCCTCTCCCAAGAGAGATATCTCTTGCCTTTTTCCAACTGGCTAGCAGTCTCTCACTAATCTTCTTCTGACTTGTTATGACTGGAGGCTTGAACTGAGCGTTAGCCAGAGTGTACTGTGCAAAGACAGCTTTGGTCATATCACTGGCAATGTCTTTGTTTGTGTAAGTTCTTTGGTTCTTTTCACTGATTTACCTGATTAAAACACCGTATCTCAAAGCATCTCTCAATGTAGGCAACTCCGACTTCAGGAGCTCTCTCCCAGACCCAAGATAGTGACTGAGATGGCTGGATTTTTGGTTCCTCGTCCTGACACAAGCAGCCATCGCAAATATTATCAACTTATAAATGCATCAGAATCTGAAACAGAAAAAAATATTGTTAGTTGGGTTGTTAAAGAATGAAGTCAGAAAGCAATGTTCACTATTTAATTGTAATGCACTAATGCAGCTGTACGTTAGATTTTCGATAAATTTCACGCTGAAATTTACCTAGCAAAAGGTTGCAAAATATTGAAAATGAAATTATTTTCTGTTTATATATCCTAAAATCTACCAAAAAAGTGATGGTCTATTAGTTTTAGCTGATCTTCCCTCCTATGACACACCTTACTATACTAACTTGGCTGCATTTATAAAGTTCCTTGCAAGAAATGTAATATGTTTTACTTAGGCCAGACAGGTAAAGATCTTGTAACTAGAATTAAACAACAGAAATACAGTGTTAGGACAGGCCAGGAATCCAATGCTCTGTTTGTTCATTTGAGGGATAACAAGCATTGCATTGACTGGGATAATGCCTCCTCAATATTACCATGTAATTCAATTGATAGTAGGAACATCATAGAATCTAGTCTTATTAAACATACCGAAGCATTCAACATGAATTTGAGTAACGGCATGTACAAGCTGGACAACTTTGTAATTAAGAAGATTTGTGATCAGGTGAGAGGGCGGGTCACTGTCCCATCTGACCCAACCACCAACCGTTGTGTGCCATTTAAAGATTAGTAGGGTCATTACCTAATTACCTGACTATTGTGGACCTGGTCTCATCCTCCTCTGTATATATTCATCTTGTTTTGCATTACTCTCTCTAGTCTGTACTCACCCCTGAAGATGTGAATTACACGAAAGCGCTTGGGAACTTCGTGTTTTCTTCTTTCCTGGTGGTTATCAGCATATACCTAGATCACGCGCACCTACAGTGATTTACTTGCATATATATATATATATATATATATATATATATATATATATATATATATATATATATATATATATATATATATATATATATATATATATATATATAGATAGATAGATATTTATATTCATATATTTATTTATTCTTCATTTATTCATTCATGAAGAAAACCTAACCTCATTATCATTTGTAAAACGGTTCATTCCAAAAATAAAAGACTGAAATTACGGTCTCGAGTATTTTTTCATTGTTAAACACCTTTTTTACAAGATCACTATTCTCGGTTTGTAGGGGTATACAGGTAAACAATAATATTATTATGCACTTTATTATATAAAGTAACAATAACAAGAAATACAGAATGGTCTGATTCACCATTACAGTCGATGCTTTGAAGTTTGAGTTCGACATCACCCACTGTCAAGTGAACATAATTCTGTAGACTATAGGAGAGAGATGTAAAATATAAGACATATACCATGGGATAGAGGAGAAAAAATACTATGGATTAACTTTGGTTTCGTTGTAAAAGTCGATGCGGGGGTGTTGTATAGAATTACCCTAAGTTTGAATACCACAAAATTAATCTAAAAATTAATGTATGTCATGGGTTGCGTTAGGCTTACCCACGCAACCAACTCCAAAGTTTGTTTTACCAGAGATAAGACGCCCGGCGAGGCATAACTGGGACATGTATTTTTAAATTAGTGTATGTCAGCCAGCCTTTAGGGGGGTGGGCAGTGAAACAGTGTTGTACTGTTCATCGCTTCACACCCAAAAACATCATTTTAAGTAGTATCCCCTGAGCCATGGGTTAGTTAAGACGTCGCCTCCAGCCTCTCCCTCCTGAAGGGGGGCGGGACACCACACCACACAGAGTCCTCCACCGCACTCCGTCCTGTGAACCGTCGTCGACACGAGACTAAGCGTGTTAACCTAGGTTTGTTATCCCCGTGGAAATATCACGTGTGGAAGCCTGGTTGCGACAAAAGCAATCCAGGCTGGTCTATTGCACCCAATGGTTAATTCAAGTCACGCTTACCAGTTCTCCTTGCCGCGACAACCGTCCACAGTGACTGTCAGTGACGCGAGACTATGTGTGGTAACCCAAGAGTACCTTTTTGTTGTTATTCACTGTGGGAAGAAGTTCTTGTGATGAAGCCTGGTTGCAACAAAAACAATCCAGGTTGGCAGTAAATGTATCACTTGAAGAATTAAGGCTCTGTTAAGTCACACCCAAAGTAGAGTAACCACATGTGTCCCCAAGTTGAAAATTCCCTGTTTTAGAAGATTAACTTTATTACAGCGTGAGTGTGAGTGAATCATATATCCATGCAAATTGTAAATCATCGTATGGAAGCTTGACAAATAAATGTAAGTGCAATTATCTGCCCGTATCTGTGATCCTATCTTATTATTACTAAAGGTAATGACTGATTGGTTATGACATAGTATAACCAATAACTTAGATGGATGTTGAAAATTAAATGAATTCATTAAATCATCATTTATCAAGTATAATCATGGAATGTCGAGTGGTGGAGTGAACGTCTACGTAGATACGCCATAACCTCCTGTAAGTAATCAGTGTGAAGGTATCTGACTCTACGGTAAGAAATAAGAAATACGACATATTATTATCTTTATATAATATAATCCACTCCTACTACCACGGATACAACCAAAACCATGACAATTGGAGCCCGAACAGGGACACAGACCGCGGATAATTGCACTCTTGTCAGCAGTTTGTGCAAACGCGTATATTGTACTACGAAATGATTACTAGTACATTTGAGGGGACTCTAAGAAATTTTGAATGTGAAGTTAAAGGTGGAAAATAAAGAAACAGAAGAGGACTTGTGATGTTGCCAGAACCAGCGACGGAGAGCGAGTTCTACCTGCACCCCTGTGGCCTCTCACAGTGATCCCCGAACCCTTGAGAGGGTGGCGGCGGACATTGTGGTCAGCAAACCCAGTTCCACATCAGCCAACTGATTCAGTACGAGGCGGTGGACTGTACACCCAAGGGTGAGTGACGGGAAGAGTACCTCCACACCTTTGGGGGTCCTCATCAACGGAGGGACCCAGTTCCACCTCAGCCTCCCGATTTACTACGAGGCGGTGGACAGTAAACCCAAGGGCGAGTGACGGACAGATTTACATCTTCATTTTGGTGGACTTCAGCTTGAGGCGGTGGACAGTAGACCCAATGGTGAGTGATGGGCAGAGTACACCCTCACCTTGGGGGCCCCTCAGCGAAAGAGGGACCCAGTTCCACATCAGCCGGCTGGAGGAGTCCTTCTCTTCACCACCGGGAAAGTTCATTCGACATTGCAGAGCGTGTCTAGGACCTGACCTATGTGTGGGAGTGTCCATATGTTCCGGTCAACTCGAACCTCCACGCATCTGACGACTCTTCAAATGTTATGTAAACCTTTTCACACCTCTCTACATTTAAGAACATAACATGACACCTGTACCACCTAAACAATGTTTACATACCCTACACTATACAACAGGTTGCTGTAACATAAATGTAGCGTGTTTACGCTTAGCGTGAACTATTGCTCGGGAATTGTCACCCTCGCCTCGGAGTTTTCCTCCAGCCTGAAAATCTAAAGTAAATGTTGAGGTTTTCCCTCAGTGGCGATTGGCGACTACATCCCGTTGCAGTGTTAGTGTCACACACACACCACAGTGTGAATGTTGAATTGTGTGTCTGGGCTAGGCATTCTCTTGATTGTATACAGGTGCTGAAATTTTTATTCTCCGAAGAAAAATTTTTCTTAGTAGGGGCGATTGTCATGGGTTGCGTTAGGCTCACCCACGCAACCAACTCCAAAGTTTGTTTTACCAGAGATAAGACGCCCGGCGAGGCATAACCGGGACATGTATTTTTCAATTAGTGTATGTCAGCCAGCCTTTAGGGGGGTGGGCAGTGAAACAGTGTTGTACTGTTCATCGCTTCACACCCAAAAACCTCATTTTAAGTAGTATCCCCTGAGCCATGGGTTAGTTAAGACGTCGCCTCCAGCCTCTCCCTCCTGAAGGGGGGCGGGACACCACACCACACAGAGTCCTCCACCGCACTCCGTCCTGTGAACCGTCGTCGACACGAGACTAAGCGTGTTAACCTAGGTTTGTTATCCCCGTGGAAATATCACGTGTGGAAGCCTGGTTGCGACAAAAGCAATCCAGGCTGGTCTATTGCACCCAATGGTTAATTCAAGTCACGCTTACCAGTTCTCCTTGCCGCGACAACCGTCCACAGTGACTGTCAGTGACGCGAGACTATGTGTGGTAACCCAAGAGTACCTTTTTGTTGTTATTCACTGTGGGAAGAAGTTCTTGTGATGAAGCCTGGTTGCAACAAAAACAATCCAGGTTGGCAGTAAATGTATCACTTGAAGAATTAAGGCTCTGTTAAGTCACACCCAAAGTAGAGTAACCACATGTGTCCCCAAGTTGAAAATTCCCTGTTTTAGAAGATTAACTTTATTACAGCGTGAGTGTGAGTGAATCATATATCCATGCAAATTGTAAATCATCGTATGGAAGCTTGACAAATAAATGTAAGTGCAATTATCTGCCCGTATCTGTGATCCTATCTTATTATTACTAAAGGTAATGACTGATTGGTTATGACATAGTATAACCAATAACTTAGATGGATGTTGAAAATTAAATGAATTCATTAAATCATCATTTATCAAGTATAATCATGGAATGTCGAGTGGTGGAGTGAACTTCTACGTAGATACGCCATAATCTCCTGTAAGTAATCAGTGTGGAGGTATCGGACTCTACGGTAAGAAATAAGAAATACGACATATTATTATCTTTATATAATATAATCCACTCCTACTACCACGGATACAACCAAAACCATGACAATGTAGCTAAAAATTACATGTATCCTTGCACTTTTTTTTATATGTATAAAGATGTTTATTAAATCAGATTCTTTATCCTTTTCATTACCCAATAACATGAATAATAAAATTATTTCTTGTCAATATTTTCTCAAAAGCATCATTCATTGTTTACACATTAGTGTTAACAATGTAAATAACGTATATACTGCAGTGGTACTAAATTTCACTGTCAGTATCATGACTACCATGACCTCTTCTTGCACTGACTGATATTGTATACTAATTATAACCGCCCAATGAGCAACTGTGGGATAATGAGACCCTTGCATGTAGGACTCGATTGTTCTTTATTCCGTCAAAACCTGCAGAGTACAAATTACATATGTTAAGTATGAGATAAATAATTCACTCGTACGTTCCTTCAATATTACAGACTACACATAATATATTTGAGTAGAGTAGGGTGTTAAACCATATAAGACATACGTGTTTCGGGTCTAATGTAGGACTTATTAACACTCTGACTTGATGGCTCACTGGACGGCTAGAGACTAGTCGAGCTAGTCAGCCCGAGGCGAGGGCCATCTGTTTCAAATTTAACACCTCAGCAAAGCTTGTTGTCAACACTCCTTCTGTCTCTCTCCTGTCCCCCCCTCCTCTCTCTTTCTATCCCTCTCTCTCTGTCCCTCTCTCTCTCTCTCTCAATTCTAGTTTATCCTACTGGGGCGGTAACACTCCCCCTGTTGAGCTTGCTCGAAACCCATTGTCTGCCGGGAGTCTCACTCTCCGACTCCCTCCAATAGCCAGAGCTTTGTCACTGGACGTATTAACACTGAGTCCTTCGTCTTTACTTTGGCACACCGCACCAGGCCGTCATCACCCGGTATCGCCTTCAATACCCTTCCCAGCATCCATTGGTTCCTTGGGAGAGGATGTCCAGATATGATGAAAATGTCGCCAGTGCGGAAGTTGCAGTGCGCCCGGAAATGCTTCTGTCGCTGCCGGAGTGTCGGGAGATATTCCTTAACCCACCTCTTCCAGAATTGGTCTGCAATGAATTGGGTATGCTTCCATTTTCGTCAGTATGCTTCTGCTATGGACTGATCGCCTCCAGTGGGCAGGGTTCCCTTGTGCATTCACAGTAGGTGAAGCGGAGTGAGTGCTTCAAGGTCTCTCGGGTCGTCGGATACTGGGGTGATGGGCCTCCCGTTGACGATCTCTTCCATGGCACAGAACAGGGTGTTGAGTCACTCGTCGTCTAGTACCTGTGTGCCCATCACCCCCTGGAGAACCTTCTTCACCGTGCGGTTCTGACGCTCCCATACTCCACCCATGTGAGAGGCAGTCGGAGGGTTGAACTCCCATTCTATTTGTCTTTGCAAGAGTGTGTTCCTAACATTGTTACTGCTGTTCCACTTACTCACCGCCTCCTGAAGTTCTCTGTTCGCTCCAATCATGTTGGTTCCATTGTCGGATCTGATGTGCTTGGGAGGTCCTCTGCGGGATCCGAACTTCGTCATGGCGTTGATGAATGTGTCTGTGTCCAGTGAGGTGAGGACTTCCAGGTGTATAGCTCGGGTGGCCAGACATGGAAATAAGCATCCCCATCTTTTCGCCCGGGCCCTGCCTTGTTTAACCATAAAGGGACAAAAACAGTCGACTCCAGTGCAGGTGAATGGCCGATCTTCTGGATGTACCCGGTCCTCTGGCAGGTCAGCTTGGCGTTGGTGGGTAGGCTTCCAATTGCTTCTTCGACAAATTACACACGTATGTAGTACTCCGTCGATCATCTTATGGCACTTGGGTATCCAATATGTCTCGCGTAGCACAGCTAGAGTGTGCTCGCGTCCTGAGTAGCCAGCCCTGGTCGAATGTACCTCCCGTACGATAAGTTTTGTGTTTTTTTTGCCCCTGGGTAACAGTATGGGGTTCTTTTGGTCTGGATGGTGAGCAGCACGCTTCAGTCGGCCGCCTACTCTGATCGGGCCGTCTGCACCCAGGTATGGTTCCAGTCTGCTTACGTCACCAGTCCTGACGGAGTGTGCTCGTTCCAGCACGTCCGTATCGTGGGGACGCAAGACAGCTAATCTTGCCTCATCCAATTCACTGATCTTCAGTCGATCCCTTTGGTGACGTTCTTCTTTTGGATCGCTGAAGCGCCACTGTATGGACCTCCTGAGCCACGCCACACCTTTCAGTAGCTGATGCCATGAGGAGTACCTTGCCCATAGTCCTCTTAGGGTACTCTCCCCCTGGTCAGTGCCCATTGCCAGTACTGTTGCATCTCCTTTTACCTCCAGGTCTCCATCTGCAAGGTTAGAAATCAGATTTGGGTTCTTTGGCCAATTGTTTTCTCCCAACAGGAGAAAGGGGGGTCCATGAATCCATCTGCAGTCCTTGTTCAATTCTACCCCATGCAGTCCATGGCTGGCACCATCAGCTGGGTTTTGGTTGGAGCTTACGTGTCGCCATTGTTCATCGTCGGAATTCTCATGTATCCTTGCAATTTGGTTTGCCACAAAGGTATGGAAGCGCCGTTCAGTGTTTCGTATGTATTGAAGGTTGACCATGCTGTCTGTCCAGAACACTGATCTGTCGATCTGCAACTCTAGTTCTTCTCTCAATTGTTTCTCTGCTTTGGCCGCTAACACTGCCGCACATAGCTCGAGCTCAGGTATGGTTTGCTGTTTCAGAGGAGCTAGCTTGGCTCTGCCACACACAAAGGAGGTAGAGAGGGCTCCGTCTCCACTTGTGATCCTGAGGTAGGATACAGCCCCGTATGCCTGCTGGGAGGCGTCGCAGAAGTGGTGCAGTTGTACGGTAGTTATTTGATTTGCGAATTCAGGGTAGTAACATCGAGGGATACGTACTTGAGAAAAGTGGGGAAGATCATTTAGCCACTGCCGCCAAGCGGCTCTGTTGTGGTCGTTCATTTGCTCCTCCCACCCGATGCCTCGCTTGCACTCGTCCTGGAATATGATTTTGGCTCGTATGGTGCTCGGAGCGATTATTCCTAATGGGTCGTATATGGAGCTGACCATACTCAGGAGACCTCGCTTCGTTTGTGGATTCGTTGGGATCTGGTTTCGGACTGCAAGTTTGCCATTCTCTAGATCCCACATGATTCCCAATGCCCGCTCAGCTGGGAGCCTGACATCCTTCAAAAGTACTTCTTTCACTTCCATAGCTCCTTCCGTTTGTGGGACTGCTCTGAGGACCCCTTTGAGGTTGCATATCCATTTTGTAAGTCTGAACCCGCCTTTCTTTATCAACTGCCTCAATTGGTGAGTGACTATTGCCGCCTTCCCTGGTGATGCTACTGAAAGAAGCAGATCATCGACATAGAAGTTGCGACTTGCTTTCTTAATTTCTTCATGGAACTTTTGCCCATGGTCTTGGAATGTTCGTCGTAATGCATATCCAACACATGATGGGCTCCACACTCCCCCGATGAGATGTACCTTCATCTGGTAAGCGACCGGGTCTCCCGATAGTTGGTCGTCTGTCCACCTCAGGAAGCGCAGGGCGTCTTGATGCTCAGGCAGTACTCGTACCTGGGGAACATAGCCATGAGTGCCACCCTTCCGTGACAGAACCTAAGCAGGACTCCCACCAATTTGTTGTTGAGGTCTGACCCTTGCATCACTTTGCTGTTCAGAGACACCGACTCATAACATTGCTGCACAGTCAAAGACTACTCTCAACTTCCCGGGCTTATTTTGGTTCAATACTGAGTGATGTGGGAGATACCAGGCTTTCCCCGGCACAATGGTAAGCTCACGGTGTGAGACTCTCTCAGCATGTCCCTTGTTGATCAGGTTTTGCATCTCTTCTCGATATCTTTGACGGAGGTCTGGGTCTTTCAGGAAACGTTTCTTCAAGCTCGCTAACCGTTGTTCAGCCAGTTTTCTGTTATTCGGGAGTCCCCGCACTTCATGACGGAACGGTATGGGAAGTTCATAGTGCCCGTCCACCCTCGTCACTGAAGTTGACCACAGCACCAGGACTCTTCTGTCTTCAACAGAGATGGGGTTTTCATTGCAGTAGGCTGAGTCACATTCCCAGAAGTGTCTGACCTGTTTCTCTAAACGTGTCTCCAGGCTCAGCGGCTTTTCTGAGATGAGGTGGTTGATTGCTAGGTGGTCACTTATTGCAGGTCCAATCAGTCCATTTATGGTCCATCCTAGAAGTGTGAGCACTGCGAACGGCTCTCCGTTCTCCCCGGTCCTTACTTCTAACGGTGTTAGGGCTTGTGGTACATCTAACCCTATCAGGTGATCCACTCTTTCCGGTGCATGGAGTGGTGTGGTTCCTTGGAGGTGCCTCCACTTGGCAACAGCTCTGATGTCCGCAACCGATGCTTCCAGTGAAGAAGGCAGGTCTTTAATAACGAGGATTCTGGGAATGTTAATGGATCGACTTCTTCTCATTCCGACGCTAGTCGCCTTCAGATCGATCTCTTTGGCCTTCACGCTCTTCGTGAGCGAACAGCCAGCCTATTTACAGACGATGAAGACATATCGGAGAATAAGCTTGTAGTGTGTCACCTATGCAAGGGAGCATATGGGTTGACAAGCTGTCGAACTTTCCATTCCATGTCTGCAGAGGAGAGAAGGAACACTGTTGGGCGACTTCGTTGCTGTTACGTCTACCTGAATGACACCCCCTTAGCCGCTGATTGTAGGACAACAGTATGGTGTGACATTGCGGTCTGTACCAGCAAGCACTTACGATCGCTACACCCAGTGAGCTCAACTTGTAGACGTCGGCAGAAGTGATAGGGCCAAGACACGATCGGTTAGTAAAAAAAAAAAAAAGGACAGGCCTACTGGAGCATGCGAGAAGCAGAACGAGCTGAGCCCTGGAGGAAGAAACACTCGAGAAATATACAGCCTCTGAGGGATGGGATCAGGTGTAAAAGGAGACCCTAAGCACCTAAAACTGGAGAAAGATACTATCAGGAACCAATAACTAGCTTTGGCGATGAAGACATCACACACTCACAAGGTGGCATTACCCATAGTAGAAGTGAAGGTGGCGGGTAGAGGATCAAATGATACCATATGAAGGAGAGCGCTCCTGGATTCCCGCAGCAACAGAACGATTTGCGCCAAATGGTTAGCAGTTCTCTTGAAGGCAGCTCGAAGGACCGTATGGATAACACTTGACACTATGATACAAGTAACGGAACAACGGGTCAAGTAGGTGGACTTGGAGGTTAGCTGGGTATGCTTACACACGCCTAATCGGAGGATATTACCATCTTGCGTGATTGTCACACAACGACTGCCAAATACTTTAAGGGATTCAGTTGCCTCCATACAAGATGTTGCGGAATGGAAACACTTGCAAGGGAGTATGTACGAAAAGGCGATACGGTTGCTCATCGGACTTGAAGCACCACGAGCATTAACACCTTTGGAAGTCAGGTCGGGGGGGGGTGGGGGAGGGGGAATGGAGAGCCCCTTACAGTAAGGGCGCCACTTGGTTGGACCATCAATGGACCCGTATGGTACAGGGCAGGTTGAGTTGCAATGGCCAACCGTGACCCAAGAGAAACACGATTGAAGCGATTGGAAGTACAAATGAGACAGTTTTGGGAGTTGGATACGAGTGGCTATAGGAAAGGTGATGTCATATCAGTGGAGGACAAGAGTGTATTGGAGCAGTGGTCTAACGAAGTGATACAGGTGGCTGGACGTTATCAACTACCAATATCCTTTCGACAAAACACACCAGAGTTCCCAGGCAACAACACTCTAGCTAAGCGGATCGTTGGAGGGTCTAAAGAGAAGGTTATTAAGAGATCCTCATCTTCACCGACGTTACACAGGAGAGATGCAACTATTACTAGACAAGAAATATGCCGAACTGATCCCTACTACAGCACTTCCAGTACGCAAGACCCATGAGAATGAAGCAGGACACTCAGGAAGAGAACATACTCAAGCAGGATTACGATAGAGGTTTGAATTCCCAAAGGGCGTAGAGTGATTGCCAGGGTGCCGAAGCAGAGCTTTTGATTGTCGACGGAATAATTAGAGGCGAAACCCGAGGAGGATGGTATAGTGAGACACGTGAAGATGAAGACGTCTGCACGGAAGAGTCTGACACGGCCTGTGAACAAGATATGTCTACTTGGAGGGAACAACGAGTAAAACAAGAACAAACAACAACAACCTACCTGTAGCATACTCACATATAATATATCTATACACGCAAATTCATATGTTCTTCAACGGCAATCATGTAAACCTATGTATGAATATGTTAAGGATCTAGTTAGATTTGACGATGAGTGTCTATCTATCTGGTGACCACAGCAAATTGATCTTCCTCTAAGTCCCATTTTACGTCGAGTACCCGTTCCAACGGAAGTATTTGTATTTCAGATCAACTCTCTTTCACTCCCAGGTGACTTTCCTCCACAGATATGGAGTCAAGTACGTCCTTACAGTTACTCAGCCTATTTAGTGAGTCGGAAGACCCCACCGCCAGGACACGTCGAAGCTGCTCAGCTGGTCATGTCCCTTCATTGGTGGTCTGCAATGAAAGGAGTAAATTGTCCACATAGAAGTTCCGTTGGGCGTCCATTACGTCGGCATGGACTATATCTTTATGATTGTATGTATATTGTGTATGTTGTATGTATATTATGTATGTTGTATGTATATTATTTATGTATTCCATTTATATATGCTACTTATTGAGCCTAGCCAGCAGCGTGTGGCAATGCCTGTGCCAGGTACCACACGCTTAGATAACGTGCCTGGCGACATCTGGAAGCTGCTAATGTATCACTTGCCACATGTCGCCTGAGAGGTCAGTTGACCCATAGAGAGAGTAAGGGACGTACCAGCTCTTGTGTACCTCTGCAGATCCAGCAAATAGAACTTACAAAATCTCTACAGGTGTTTGTGTTCGCTCCTGTAGTTAGAACTGAGTACCCAGAACATGTACAATGATCATGGAAGGTCCTTTGTAGAACATATGCAGCAAACAAGGAACTCCAAACACCACCGAAGAGATATACTGTCATCCTGTAGAAGAGAGGGGCGCATAGCAGGTTCCCTTCTGGCCACCACAGAAACCGTAGCACATCCCTGTGCTTTTGCGTGACTTTCACCTGACGGAATGAGAATGAACTTGGTCGTCACCGACCAACAGGGGGAGTTTTACCGCATCTTATGGGACATGAGATGCTTATTTTAGTTTAGCAAATTTATTGACAAATCCTGGAGTACAGTTTGCCTATTCCGAGTAATACATATGTATACACATACACACACACAAACCTATATATATATATATATATATATATATATATATATATATATATATATATATATATATACATAGATGAGATTCATGTGGGTAAAGTAACTGTTCACTGCCACGCAGGACAGAGGCTCGTACACAAAGAATACATCATATTCATTGACAGTACATATAGGTCAGAGTCAGATTAGATTGCCCTGGAGGGGGCTAGTTTATTGGGCACCCCCTTATATCCTGTGCAAGGTGAAGCACAGAAGCGTTTACAGTGCCTATCTGGGAAGCAAGCAGAGTTCATGCTTGCCTTTTATGAGCATGCATTAGGGCGTAAAAGCCTGAAGGGTCATGGGTTTTGTCAGCAAGTTACATAAAATGACAGAATGATGAGTGTGTGGGGGGAAATATCCCGGAACACTTTATCTGTTTATGGCAAAGCGTGGCAGGTCCCTAATAATGTCAAGTGCCAGGCCATAGCCATAGGCATTGACAGTATTGAGGGACATACCTTTTAGTGTGATTGTGATGGCGTGTACGTCGGTAGTGTTGGCTTCAAGGGGGACGTCGAGAGGATGGTAGGGGACGTCCTTCTTGGCGTAGATATGTAGTCAACTAGCATGTCCGCATGGTGGTCAATTGATGTGGAGAACTGGAGTGGGTGGGCCCCTGGTGCCGGCACGCCGGCGGGGGACGACAGGGGGACCCCGGTCCCCTCGGTGTCCTCGGGTCCATGAGCGCGCGGTGGGTAGCCGGCAGTGGTGCCAGGCGGCTGTGGAGTAGGCCGTGAGCATGAGGGGTACACAGGGGGGGCTACCAGGTTTTGTCAGACCAGAAAAGGGGGGGGGTGACTGGGTAGCATCTGGAGGTAGGGGTAGTCTGTGTAGGTTGGAGATGGCGGTACAGAGTGTATCAAAGAGTCTTTCAATACGGTTGGTAAATTCGTGTAAGAGGGATATGATCTGTGTCGTGTCACCGGAGGGGGGCTGTGGGGGGGGGGCACCGGTGGGGGCACAAGGTTTGACAGCGTCTGAGTAGGAGATGGGGAAAAGGCCCAGTTGTAGTCGAGTGAGGAGATGTCCGGGACTGCTGTGTTGCAGCCAGGTGAGGCCAGGCAGGGGCAGGTGTTGTTGAAGAAGGCTCGGTAGGCTGGGGGAGAGGTTGCGATGGATGCATCCTTCGGGGAGACTTTTCCCCTGGGACAGACGGACGTTTAGGGCATTGTCGTTGTCGTGAGTCAGCATTGTGCCTGCCACCACAATTACAAAACCTGGGTTCAACAACATAGCCCATACCACCCCCATGGAGGTGGTCTTTGATTTTTTGGGCACAGACGGAGGAGTGATGGTTACGTGAACAGAAGCGATATCTGGGACGATCACGTTTGCAGCAGGCAGTGAAGGTGTGACCCCAATGGGAGCAGATAACACAAAAAGCAGGCCCGGGGTGATATGGTTCAGCGTACAGTGGATGGAGGACTGGGTGAGCATCAACAGTGGTTGGGCACTCCCTCCCCTTCCATTAACTATGACAGCTGCTTGTGGGGTCTTCCCTTGGTAGTGTCGACGTATACTGAGAATACGTGGATTAAAGTGACTCGAGCATCTTCGACTTCAGCGTATAGGGGGAATTGTTTAAGTAGAATGTGGCAGCATTCTGCTGTGTCAGCGGGTGGAGGGAGGAGGACGACCCCGACATATCTATCAGTACTGAGCGTTTCATAGACCTCGGGTGTCTGACACTTGATAAAGTTACGGTTCTTACCTTTTCGGAATTGAATGATGAGACCGTGTTGTCTCCAATACTTTGTTGTCCAATTAAACCGATCCTCAACGGTTTTCAGCGAGTCCTTTGGAAAATGCAGATGCAATTTACTTGGTGGGTTGGGAAACGGGAGGGAGGGGGGCGAGGCGAGGGGAGGCTAGCTGCCCTTGGCAGTGGTGTTGCCACTCAGGCAAGTGTTTCCCATAGAAACATAACTGTTACTGTCACTATCACTGAGGTCTGACTCTTGCAAGATGTGGGATGCACCTTGACTATCCGTCTCAGAAATGTCTATATCCATGAGAGAGGAGGGGACGCCACTCCTGGGGCGCTTACATCGACGCCGCCCCCCCATCGCCTGGCAACGTGCCGGCGATGGGGGTAGGAGACTGAGGTGGCCCTTGTGTGACGACCGTGAGGACAGTGGAGCACTGGGCACACGTCTGTCCGCCTACGTGGTCAGATCGCGACTGACATGAGATGCAGTAGGAAGAGAAGGGAAGGGGGAGAGAGAGATGAGGGTTGTATTTTGAAGCGTCACCGACAAGTCCATTAGCTACTCGATAAGAGAATGAGATGTGGTGGCCAGATGTGGGTTTTAGCTATAGGATGACAGTGTGTGAGGACAGTGAGCAGACGAGGCATGGGAGGGCAGTGTGTGAGATGCAGTGAGTACACGAGGTGGTCTGGTTACGTGTCCGGAGACGACTTCTAACCAATATCAAGCAACTGTGCGTCAGTGACCCAGCTACAGAGTTTAGTGTACGGTGATAACTAACCCAAAATCGTCTGCTACTGTTCTTACGCGTGTCATAACAACAGACCCGTCAAAAGTGAGTTTGAGCAACTGTATTCAGCCAACTTGAGAACTTAATCACTTGATTGTTATTATTATTAGATATGAGATAAATATGAGGTATGGTAGATACTGTTTGTGTGTATGGTATTTACAACTGATAGTGGGACATGTATTTCCAGGTATGACCGAATAAAACATTGTCGTATAATACTGGACCCAACCTCACCCCAGTCAGGCCGTGAGCCGTAACATGTTCAATTCATTGTTACTTCTCCTTTTAGTAATGAAAGCCTTTGTTAACGACCCACTCACCTTATGGCTTTGCATGTAATAAGTCATTTCTGTCCAATGTATATTTTCAGCCTTCGGGCTGCTGGACTTTTTCAATAAACCGTTAATTATGACTATTATCATTTTTAAACACACACACACACACACACACACACACCTTGCCAGCAAGCAATCCACCTCATCTTTCGTTTTATCAATAGTGAAGTTTTCGGACCTGGCCACACGTGACTTAAGAATCATAGCCAGGTTATTTCTAAGTGAGTTTTACTGAGAGAGAGAGAGAGAGAGAGAGAGAGAGAGAGAGAGAGAGAGAGAGAGAGAGAGAGAGAGAGAGTTACATCCTACTTTAAATTCACAACTTGCTGTATTAATGTACAAACTTGATATGTTAACCTTACTTATTTTCCCGAACTTCCAGCATTAATTATCTTTTGAGACTTGGATCCTGTTTATTAATTTAAGCTTTTTATCATCACCTTCCGATGAATTAGTTGTTGTTTATTTAAGTGCGTGCGTGCGTGTGTGTGTGTGTGTATGTATGTATGTATGTATGTATTGCAAGAATAAACCTCCAGCCACTCTAAGGTCTCTCACCGTCATGTCCGTTAAGGGGAAGAGACCAAAGACCAGTTCTAAATATTTATACCCAGGCGAGACCTACAGGACCAGAATACAAGGTTCCGAGCTTCCAGGGGCCTGTGTTGTGAGAGGTGAGGGGGGTGAGGGATGATGGATAGGGTGGGAAGTTAAGGGTGAAGGGTAAGGGGCAAGGGGTGGGGCTAGGGTGGAAACTGGAATGTTAGGGGAAGGGTTGAAGGATGAAGGGTGAGGAGTGAGGTGTGAGTGGGGTAGGGTGATAGGTGAGAATGAGGGGCAGGGGGTGAAAAAGAGAATAGGAGATGGGGGAATAGGGTGAGGGGTCATGGTCTGGAAATGAGGAAAAGTGTGGGTGGTTAAGGGAAGGCGGTTAGGGGAAGGATGAGGAGGGGAGAGGTAGAGAGGTGAGGGGGAACGAGGGAGAGGGGAAGAGAGTGAGAAAAAGTGTGGGAGGTGAGGGGAAGAGGGTTAGGGGAGGGGGAGGGTTGATAGTTGAAGGATGAGGATGGGAGGGGGAGAGAGGCGAGGGGTACGAAGGAAAGGGATGAGTAGGAGATGGTCGAACTCTTATGGGATACAGTAACTTTAAAACCGTGTACTGTTTTGTGTACTCGTAACACCATATACAACTCTTATTGTACGTCTGATTTTACCTGTATATCGTGAATTTAATAATAGTAGATTCAATGATTATATGAGTGTTGGTATTTGTGAGTGGCTGGTTCGTGTAGGGTTAGTTTAGAGGTGAGTTAATGAGGTAATACTAGTGTTGGGTTAATGTTTGTAGGTGTTAATGTAATGTTAAAGGTAGATGAGATAAAGTATAGTTACATTTAAGTACTAAGTGAGTGACAGCGTAGCCGAGATGGCGAGTGTAAAGTATTATAAGTATATATAAGAAAATTTTACTTTAAACCTGGGTAGTTGACATTTGTACTGTTAAGTATAAGTTTTAAGTGCGTGAAAAAAGGTAGTTGAAATGATGACGGTAAAGTGTTTTAAGTAGATGGAGGAAAAATTTAGCTTAATCCGGGTTGACTTCTCTTGTAGGCAGCCCATAACTTCACCTGCCACAAGATTGGTGACTTGGACAAGGGGACCGAAAGGTGTTAAGATGACTATGGAATTGACCTTATTCAGAAGTACCATAAGGTAGACTTCAGGTGATTAAAATGACCATTTTTTTTTTAAGTATCCGGCAGAACGTCCTCTAGTGGGTTAGTACTGAGAAATACGAGTATATCGATAGTCTGACAATTAAGTTCGCGAACTCATGCTACAGGCGCCAGTACGTACCTTACTGAGGATCAGCGCTCTGGTGACCTTCAAAGGATTCCCCTTGCGATGTGATTCACAAACGCCAGCGTTTCCTCTACCCCTGAAAACATTTCTGCAACTCACTTTCTGGAATAGCTTTTATACCTGCCGTTGTGCTGCTCTGACTGTCATCCACGTCTTGAAAATACGTCCCCTTTATGTGTTTCTTCAGGAAAGGAAATAGAAAAAGTCACATGGGACCAGGGCAGGTGAAGAAGGAGGGTGTTTCAGTAAGGTAATTTGTCTCTAGGCCAAAAACTCCCTCACAATCAATGCTATGCGCGCTGGGGCATTATCATGATGCAAGATCCACTTACTTTCAGCAAAAAGTTCTGGGAGTTTTCGCCAACTTTATCTCTGAGTTTTTTAAGCACATCGAGACAGTAAAACTGGTTCACACCTAGTCCTGGAAGAACAATTTCTTTTTAACGTTTTCCTCAGTCCTGCTCGTTGTTGGTCGTTCTTCTCTGTCAACGTCCGTTGCGTCTTTTCTCTTCCCCCCAAAATTCTCTTAACCACTTGTAAATTAATGTTTTCTTTAGTGGATTATCCCCATAAACTTGGGTTAACATGTTCTGAATTTCAGATCCAGTTTTCCTCACTTTCACAAGAAACTTAATGTTCTTTCTTTTTTCGAAAGCAATATCTGTCATTATTGTGAGAAAACCAGAAAACAATCGAACACAATAGCTGCCACTGCATACGTCGAACTCACTTGCGACCGACGACACAACTGGGGTAGTAAGAGAAGGGCTTAAAGTTGCACGCATGCCACTCACTCGTTTAGATTAGATAACGTCACCGTTCTTTTACCAGTATAATGTTACGAAAATTCAAGCCTAGTACACATTAGTATACACAATATTATATCCTACACACAGTAGTATATCCTACACACAAAAGTATATCCTACAAACAATATTACATCCTATACACAGAAAATATAATATCCTAATTTTCCTCCACTTTCCTAGACTCACACACTCTCACCAATATAATGTATATTCAAGTAAATGTCGTTTCTATGTGTTGAACTCCTTCCACCGTTTCCACCTTCCTCAGCCACGTCAAACCTACTTCTTCTCTGTCCAGTGTACTGTGGTTACCACATCACTTTTTGGTGGGAATCTACAACCAATCAGGCGGTTGTTGCGATAGTTTCTAATTGGTGGTTTCTACTCCTGGGAGTTTACGTAACGTCACATCACACCTCCGCCGCTAAGGAAGAATGCGACAGAGGAGTATTCAGAGTCGATTCCTACAGCAAAAGATGGCGCCGAATCGTGACAGGTGCAGGTCCACACAGCAACTTGTCCACACATGACCCCGAGCAGTCGGTACACCAATTCCATCAGTAATAACGTAATAACTTCAGCACTTGGCTACGGCAGACAGTAGGTAGGTCCCTAGAGCGTCCTTGTCCAGTCCCATCAGGAGGTCCAGTCACGTCACATATATATATATATATATTTTTTTTACGGGGATTAGCCCACCCGAGCACAGGTCACTGACCCACATCAGGGCCTGGGGGGCCAGAATATAATAATAATAATAATAATAATAATAATAATAATAATAATAATAATAATAATAATAATAATAATAATTATAATTAATAATAATTAATAAGAATAAATAATAATTACAATAAAAAATACAAATAATAATAATAGCAACCATTATATGTATACATATATACTTCATTTTTAGTCCATATAACACGCGGACTTTGAACATATAATCAACGACCTCACCAGCAGGGAATCGAACCCTCGACCTACTGGGTGGGACTAGGGAACGCTTACCGGCTAGGCCACAAGGACACTATAAGCAGTTCTAGACTCTGTTATATTTCACACAAAGCCCGTTCATCGAGCTGATGGCGCCGTGAACCTCATTGGGAAACTGCCCGTGCCCCTTATGTGGTGTCAGTAGCATTTTACCGAATTGATTATATGTTCAAAGTCCGCGTGTTATATGGACTAAAAATGAAGTATATATATGTACCTCGCGTTTCATACCAGCTGGATTCGGTAAAATGCTACTGACACCACATAAGAGGCACGGGCAGTTTCCCAATGAGGTTCACGGCGCCATCAGCTCGATGAACAGGCTTTGTGTGAAATATAACAGAGTCTAGAACTGCTTATAGTGTCCTTGTGGCCTAGCCGGTAAGCGTTCCCTAGTCCCACCCAGTAGGTCGAGGGTTCGATTCCCTGCTGGTGAGGTCGTTGATTATATATATATATATATATACACTAGCGGAATCGCCGCCCTCCGGGCGGCTCCTTCTCTAGCCCACGGTACAACGCCAGCCTCCAGGCGGCTCTTTCGCTAGGCCACTGTAGGACGCCACCCTCCGGGAGGCTCCACATTGTCTCACTGTAGTGCATTAAGGTAGACCACATTTTTGGTTTTGCTATTAGCAGCAAGTATGTACAGATTTTTGTCAGTTCCCACTCTGGAGCATCCAACATAGAACTGTCCACGAGAGAAGACAGGAAACACCAGGTTTAGGCCAACCATCTTTAGGGACTGTCCCTGGCTTTTGTCGATGGTCATGGCAAAGCTCACTTTAACCGGAACTAAAGTCGCTTGAACTCAAATGGCAGGTCAGTGGTGATGAGAGGCATCCTTGGTATAAAAACGTCCTCTCCTTTAGCTTTTCCTGTCAGTACTGTAGCTTCCAGTACATGTGGCATCGTGTTCTTCACCACCAGTCTTGTGCCATTGCAGAGGATTGGTGGTTCAAGTTTTCTTACGAGCATTATAGGAGTTCCAATCTTGAGAGTGAGGCGGTGAGGAGGCATTCCAGCGGGCTCCAAAGAATTAAGGAATTCTGCCCGGTACTGGACTGCTTGGTGCTGGTTGATTACTGTATCAACAGATTTGAATGAGGTCTCACTGCCTGGAAGCTGTGTGAGTAGCGTCATGTTGATTTCAGCCACTGTTTCATTCTTTGGTGACAGAATTGCGCATTCACGCAGCCATTTGTGATCCATGTAGTGGTGGATAGTGTTTGGGTAGACCATGTTAGTGAGCTAAGTTGAGGACTTTACAACATTTCCACATCCTTGAGGAATGATTATTTGTCCTTCTGAATCAACAGGGAAAGTTCCATTCCCAATCTGTAGTAGAAGGTTTGCAAACCGTCCAGCATCCTGATCTCCCTGTAGATGTACTCTCATGTTTGTGGATAGGGTGAGTGTCTGAACACTTCTCCAAAGGTATGATGCCTTGAGGCACGCATTCAGTGGAGTGCTTCGAGGAATGACAGGTAGGGTCTGGCGAAAGTCTCCAGCAATGGCCATTGTAATGCCACCCATGAGCTGGTCATTTTCTCGCAAGTCTTGCAAGGTTCTGTCCAATGCTTCAAACGCTAACTTGTGAGACATAGTGTATTCATCAAAGACTATGAGGCTGCATTTTTCTAAGAGTTTTGCCTTTGCTGACCCTTTTTTGATGTTGCACATTGGATTCTCATTGTGAGCGAGGTTGAGAGGCAGTTTAAAAGTTGATTGTGCAGTACGTCCTCCTTCTAGTAGTGTTGCAGCAATGCCTGAGGATGCCATAGTGTTACGAACCACACCATCAATTGTCATGATCTGCCTACCCAGCACTACGAACCACGCCATCTATTGTCCTGATCTACCTACCCAGCACCACGAGCAACGCCATCTAGGGACGAAACCCGAGTATGACTACTCTTAGTTACCACTCCGGGGTTTCCCTTCTCCATATCCTGGTTGTTGCGTCACCTCCTCAAAGTCTTCTTCGTCAGCTCCAGTTCGAGGAGAGTTCAGTTCACTCTGGGAAGTGACCACATGATCACCTATCCTGGAAACCTACGGCACAGTGACTACCTACCGTCTTCTACAATACTCAGCCTTACTCGTCAGCCATCTCAGCTCCGCACTTAAGTATTTGTAATCTTATATTGCCTCCCACCTCCACCTTGCTTCACGATTGTTTTATGTTGTATTGATATGTATATACTGTTAATGTTTAGGTTAAGTATGGTTAAGGGTAAATTATAGAAAGCTGAATATTTTGTTAAGGAATTTATGGTACTTTATTATACACAACAAAAACTCTCATCCTTTGTCTACCCTTTTATAGACCGATTGTCTTTGTTTTTTTATTGTTGTTGCCTGTTGGGATCTGGGTAGACTTTTAACTATATTCTAAATCCCCAACTCGTAACACATAGCAAAAGCAATTTTCCCCTGATGACGTACTTTGGCCAACAGAAGGTTGATCAGGAATGTTTTTTCTGTCCCACCAGGTGCATCGAGAAAGATCATACCTCTCTGCTCCGCTTGCATCGCTTGCAAGATTTGTTCATGAGCATTTGCTTGATTAGGCACCAGGTGAGACTCATTTTCTTCAAGATAATTCACCAGAACTTCAACTGAGTAGTCTGTCCCTCTGAGCAACTCCCTGTATGCAACTACTGGTTCTTCTCGGTTTGGGAAAGGCAATCCAAAATCAGTCAGGTTTTTTTCCGCATTGCTCCATCACTTTGTCTTCCAGCATGATCAGACCCCTGTTGAACATGTCAACCATGAACTCAATCTCTTGACCAGGATGTTCTCTTCTTGCTTGATGAAGCAGATCCTCTGAAAGACTTTCTTGGTGGTTTTTCAAGAGCTGGCTTGGGATGCAAAGTCCACATGTAGCAATTATGATGGCAAACAGGTTCCTCATTCTCATTAGCGATTGAGTAGCTGCTGCCTCTTCCAATGTGTCATTCCAGTGACCATCATCTTCCAGTAGGCCAAGGAGATTGCACGCTTCCTGATAGGTTCTACAGTCTTGTCCATTCACTGTCTTAGTGCTGCATATGATGATGGGCCACGGATGTGGTGCAAAAGTAGTCTCAAACAATAGCATTCAAAGTTGTTGGGGTGACCCGTGTAGAAACGTCCCAAAGCATTGCCTGACTTTATCCCTGGATATTCTTCAACATCGAATCCTTGAGCTCTTCTCTGGAACTTTTTCATTGAAGCCTGCCATATGTAGAACTTCGGTATGTCAACATACAGGAGTATTTGAGCAAACTCACCTTCCTGTGAAAGCTTGAAGAATGCAGTGATGTCCGGGCGGCTCATTCGCTAGGCCACGGTAGGACGCCACCCTCCGGGAGGTTCCACATTGTCTCACTGTTCAGTCCCCAAAACTTCTCCTTCCATCATTAACGGTGTATGTAAGTTCCACTACAACGGTACAGCAAAGTATATTTTTTTAGCATTAAACTGTTATTATTTTATTGCCTATTCATAACTATATATAACACCACTCATCATCACTACGTATAACATCACCCATCATCACTACATATAACACCATCCATCAACACTACATATAACACCACCCATCATCACTACATATAACATCATCCATCATCACTACATATAACACCATCCATCATCACTATATATAACACCACCCATCATCACTACATATAACACCACCCATCATCACTACATATAACAACATCCATCATCACTACATATAACACCACCCATCATCACTACAGATCGGTAAAGTAGTTTCCGAGATTCTCGTGCGGACACACACACAAACAAACAAACAAACACAGACATACTTCTTTGTTCCTTTTGTTCTCTCCGTCCTTCTACCCCATTTCCCCTTTTTGTTTTCTTCTCTCTACCCCTTCCCCCTGCTTCCCTTCCTCTTCCATCATTCCATCTCTTCTCTTTCCCTCTGCCTTCTCCTCTTTTCCCTTTTTTCTCTATCTTCTGCTCCTATCTCTTCTGTTCACCCTCTACCTTCCCATTCCTCTCTCTTCATTTCCCCTTCTCTCTACCATCCTCCCCATTCCTCTCTCTTCATTTCCCCTTCTCTCTACCATCCTCCCCATCCTCCCTCCCGATAACTACCGTCCCAATGTCCGTTTCAATTTAGTATTTAAGTGGGCTTAAGAGCTTTACCATCTGACGGCTTCATTTGCATGACAAAAACTCCTTAATCTGACCCCAAATTTGTTCATTGCAAAAGTAAATGCCGTCCTTTGATCCTTTCATGCGTAACTCACCCAACTATACCACATGAGTGGGTAAAATGTATGACCCGAAAACGTTATGTTGACGTTATGTTATTTGATGATATGTAACAGTTTATTGACGTTAGTAACAATATAAGGACTACACGTGATGCTGCCATGTCCCACCTCAGTCATCCACTTTGATTGTTTTGGTCCTTTTTATAGATATATATCACACACAAATATATATATTAGTTCTGGAATTAATAAGTGGCAGGGCTGAAGTAAATACTTTGTTGGTTTTTCTTTATTGTAGAAAATTATAGTTCCACAGGTCCTTAGTTCAGTTGCGAATATATTATACCTTCTCTACTAAGGTAAATGTCTTAGTGTACGTACACAGGAGAACACTTAAATGAGGTGTTTTCTGGGTAACAAAAAATATGAGTCATCTCTCGCCAGCCACTATTATAGCATGCTTCCCAGAAGGGCACTGCAAACGCTTCTGCGCTTCACCTTGCACAGGATGTAAGGGGGTGCCCAATAAACTAGCCTCCTCCAGGGCAATGTAAAAAAAAATCTAATCACGTCAGATATACTGTTGTGCTAACATGAGCTGACCTCGGCCTGACCTCGCTCGCTCCCCGAAGGAACTGCAACCTCAGCCGTGCATACTGTCAACAGCTGAGGCACAGTTGAATAACTTGGTGATTAATTTGGTATTATGCATTTGGGTAACTATTTATATAATGCAAATGGTGCTGTTATATGATCCCCTGTTCCCGTTGACAGCCTAGAGTTCAACTTTAACCTCAAGTGACTAGGCTTATCATTTATTAGGTAACTACGATAAGTTGAGGTTAAACTGTTTGGACTTAGGGTACACAAGGCACGAACCAACGGCTCTTTGAACAGGGTCAAGCTCTGTATCCACCTAGTCACCGTGCACACTGATGATAGGCAACTGTCACTGAATGAGAGATTATAGGTCATTTACAGAGCTCATTAACACGTCTGTCACATGTGAGATACAATGGTTAAGTCCACTGAGGAGTAGCCACTTGGTGATGACCTGTGAAAATCAGAGGTACTGAAGGGTAAGGTGATGTTATCATGCACATGAGACAGAAGTGGTAACCTGTGGTTAGTTGCTGTTTATCTAGTTAATTCGAGTTTTGTAAGTTATACAACACACACACACACACACACACACACAGTAGCCACCCTAATAATAAAATAAATAATGTCATTTAATGAAGTATATAATTTGGTGTCCAGTCTCTCACTCTCCATTGTGTAGCACTGTAGACTGTAGAGGAGAGTGAACAGAGGCTGCCCACACCTCACTTGCTACCCTTGTTAGTGTCAGTTCTCGTCTGTGTTAAGCTTCAGTGTCAGTTCTCACCTGTGTCCATGTAACAATGACTTCTTTTATTTTCATCTTTTATTCTTATTTCTTTACTTACTTTTACCCTTTCTTTATACTCTAATTCTTTTTTTTCTTATTCTTAATCTTTCCTCTTTGTTCTTTTTACTCGTGAGATGGAGGAAGGTTAGGGGTGGAGGATTGAGGAAGGGGGCAGTGAGAGAAAGAGGGATGAGGAGCTAAGGAGGCGGGTGAATTGAGGGAGGATGGAGAGAGGGGGAAGGCTATGGAATGTGGGGACGAGGGGAGGCTGTGGGTTTGTGGTTAGGACGGCCTCACACCAGAGGGGAGAGGGCGGAGGGCGAGAGATGGTGGGATAACTGGGGAATAATGGGGGTGGTAACCTGTGATAACTGAGACACTAGGGGAAAACAGGTGATAGGTTATGTTATTACTTAGGACTCATTGTATTACTTAGAAGGACATACTCTGCTCCATACACAAGGGAATTGAGAACTAATCATAACAGTTTCAAAATAATAAATCTATCCTCCTAGCTAGCTAAACAGGGGTCACATGAATCACAATACCCTTTCGTGAAACGGATAAAACCCGCCATGTGGGAAGATGACACATACACGGATATCCATCACAACCTCTAGTCAGACTCTGTTTTGAAACCTGGCGCTCGCCCTGGTGGGGCATGAACTCTACCTCCAGCCAATCAGCATAATGTGTTGTCTAATAGTAGACCCTGCTGCCATATGGCATCACGAAAATTGTGACCAAGTCCCAGGTTGCTGATCTGACTTTTTGCCTCATTTACACACAATTGCAGGGTTTCTCTTACTTTGACTCACACAACATACATATATTGTTTCTCACTATTGATTTTTTCATTTTTACATTTCTTTATGGTCCTTTATTATTGTCATTATTATTATTATTAGTGTTATTATTATTATTGCTCATTATTATTTTATTTATAATTTTGTATTTTTAATACAAATTTTATTTAATATGAATTATTATTATCATTATTATTATTATTATTATTATTATTATTATTATTAATATTATTATTATCATTATTATTTTATTATTATTATTATTATTATTATTATTATTATTATTATAACATTTTCACCCCCTAGGCCTTGATGTCGGTCAGTGACCTGTGCCCGGGTGGGCTAACCCCCATAAAAAAAAAAAAAAGTTAGCCCCATGACGTCACACTCACAGCCCCCTGTGAATGGCTCATGCTTGGCGGGAAACACTCATGGCATTGTTACATCATGTATCGAGGCCAGCTAGGTGTCATATCTCACCTGTATCATGTGTCAAGGCAAGTTAAGTGTCAGTTCTTCCTTGTGTCGTGTGCCAATGCCAGCAAGATATCAGTTCCGGCAGGTATAGGGATCAGGGGTGACATAAGAGGTATTACCTATAGGAAGGGATTATATTCTCACTGCCTTTGTTTTTCTGTTCCTTTATATATTTCCTATTGGTGTTTCAGACTGATACTATTCAAATATTTAAATTCCCTCTCTCTCTCTTTATATATCTGCCTCATGTGGTATTAATCGCTCCGCTCCGAGGTGGTTACGGGTGGTGGTGTTGGGGAGGAGGTGAAGCAGTGGTGGAGGGGATGATAGAGCGGTAGTGGAGAGGAGAAAAGTTAGTGGATGGTTGGTGGCGTGATTTGAAGGGGATTGTGAAAGGGTGGTGGATGGGTGCTAGAGCGATGTGGAGGGGAGGGTGGAAGGGGTGGCATAATGGAGGTAGATGAGTGGTGGTGGAGTGGTGGAGTGATGGTGAAGTGGTGATGGTGGAATGGTGATTTCGTCTTAGATTGATGTCCTGCTCTTGTCTCTTCTTTTTGGGAATCTCTCTCTCTCTCTCTCTCTCTCTCTCTCTCTCTCTCTCTCTCTCTCTCTCTCTCTCTGTAACATGCACCTTTTTCCCATCTACTTCCTACATTTTGGTCACCTTATCTGTCTGTCTGTCTGTCTGTGTTTCTATCTAAGGTGACCGCCTTATGGATTTGATCGTCCCTTCCTCTCTGCCTGTCTGTGTTTTTGTCTACAGTTGCTGCCTTGTGGGTCTGATCGTCCCTCCCTGTTTGTCTGTCTACACTGGCTGTCTTAAGGGCCTGATCTTCCCTCTGTCAGCAACAATCTATGGATCGGTCAGGATTGTCCATATGTGTAAATATTTGCTTGTAGGATTGAGTGTGAGGGTAAGCTGTGTGTGTGTGTGTGTGTGTGTGTGTGTGTGTGTGTGTGTGTGTGCGTGTGTGTGTGTGTGTGTGTGTGTGTGTGTGTGTGTGTGTGTGTGTGTAATCCTCATTATAATTCATACTCATTAAGTCATTATTTTCACAACATAATGTTGGTCAGGATAAGAACGCAAACCTAATTAAGACCAGAATACATTAGTCCACCACATTATAATTCGTTATTTTCAGTCCTCGCCAGCCAGTCCCAAATTAGACCAAAGAAGCTCATTATTCTCCATTTTCTAAGTATAAGGGCGGAGACTATAGAATTATTTCATTTACATCTCTGTCTGTAGGCTTATTGGAGAGTATTTACCATATGTATATAGGAAGTTCTCTGTGTTTGTAAGTATCGGTAGCGTCCTGATAGAATCTCAAAGACCATGAAAGATACCATTTCCGTGATGTTGTTGATAACGTGAGATAGTTCGATGAGTCCGTAGTTGAGTGGGGAAAACTTAATCTGTGTGTGACAATAGAGAGCTGGTCAGTGAGTGAAACTTTTCCTGTGGCTTATACACTCTTCACTGAAGCCACAGCTGCGCACTAGGTAAGAATTAGTGATATAAAAGTGATAGAATACAATTATTGTAATTTTTCAGCATGTTGCACGATGTTAGATGATACCTTCACCATATAAATCATATTGGTAGTTTCTTCAGTCCAGAGTGGCTATGTTACGTGAGCAAGATATGAGTAGTAGTCAATATTTGTACTCGTAAATGTCAGTACACACGACCCTGCCTTCTACCATTCAAGCCAGCCAGGCATCTGTTTTTTAGTTGTTTCGCGTTAATTTTTTTAATCTAATTGACTAGTCAATAAATCTTGCCACTGTTTTATGTTAGAGTTACGCCGCCATCTTTGTCACGGCAATAACTGGAGAAAATTTAATATATATGAAACCTTATGGAGTCTGGGGGCGGATTTTCAGAGACTTTTAGTAAAATTTTCCATTTGATTAAAGATGCATATTTGCTTGCAACTTGTTCACTTGACTTAAGGCACAGAGGTAGCGATCATACTAACATTTTCACCTTAGAAGCGTTTTAATAATCTCAGTTATGGGAAATATCAATTACGGGTCTCAGAGAACCTTACACCAGATTACAAGTTCGTGTGACTTCTATAGCTTGCAGATCGTCGCTTCTGCGCGAAGGCTGAGCCACGTAGCCTCGACCAGGCGTGTTTACACTTCACGACACAGCTGATGAGACAATTAAGCGTGTCTCCCTGCCCTGGAGTGTGCGTTGAGAGGGATCTATAGCTGTGAAGAAGGATTAACACGAAAGACATGGCTGCAATAGACGTGAGCAGGAGATATAATCCTGCAGGTGATGTTGATCGGGAGATACAACCTAACCAGCCACTGAGAGGGGAAGAAGTGGAGAGAGGAAGAAGATGTAAATGGATTTCTCGTCTAAAATCTGTTGATGCTTCGGGTTGGGTCTTTCGCTGGCTTCTCAAGGAGTCTAACGAGCCAACTGAAGCAAATCCCTTGAGTCTATGCTAAATAATGTGGATGGAATTTAATTGCCTGTAACACTCTATAGACCTTATTGATAAATTTTAGGTAATTCTAAGATTAGTATTTACTGAACAGCTAAACATTGAATTCAAAATATTTCATTCGGGGACATCTAAGGTGGGTTAACTTCACCAAAATAAGATCACCTGAAGATTAACACTTAACCTAACCTAACCAAACCTAACCTAACCTAACCTAACCTAACCCCCTAAATAGCGTTAGGGTGTTTAATCTAAAGCTGAAATATACTAGGAGGATAATCTTCATATGATCCTCAAATCCTCTGATATAAATCAGTAAAGGAAATAAATTCACCATGGAGTTTACGACCGGTAAATTGTCATATAAATGGTATAGCGGAATGTAATTTCCTCTTGGGTGGATTGGCGACCACCCCAGCCACTGTGAGAGGCCTTTGTTTGTCTCGTAAACTCAAGGGTCCTTAAGTACTCGACCCTGAACTTGGATTTCCGGCCACATGCAGTTGTGATTCTAAGGAGGAGATTTTAACACCGATGTAGAGTCTTTGGGAGTTTTGATGATAATATAACTTAATTAGTTCAGGGCAAAAAGAGAGATATTTACAGAGAAAACAGAAGGCTTGGAGAACATGATGCGTTTTTGCAAGGTATTTTTATCAAACAGACAGACAGACAGACAGACACACACACACACACACACACACTCAAACACAGATAGATAGGCACACACACACAAACACAAACACAGATAGATAGATAGATAGATAGATAGACAGACAGACAGACAGACACATGAATATACAATTTACTATATACTGTAAACATAAAATACAGGTCTACAGGGTGATTCTCAATTGCATACAGGGTGAATTCCTGGGACAATGCCGATATGTCAAAATGTCTTAATCTGCATACTTTCATAGCTACAACACTTGAAAGATGTTAAGGTAATGATAGTGAGGTTGGGGGTGAAACAGCCGTAGATTGTTGTGTAGTGTTATACACAATGTGATACAGCTGCGTTATTACAGTAAATGTTTAAAATTTCCTCCCTCTGCCTCTGTATCACATTGTGTAGAGTTATTTGCATAAAAGTACAAAATAAATAATATATGTATGCATTTCAGAATGTTATAGGCAATGCATGTACAGGTATATAGACAGTACAGGTATACAATTCAGTTTGTATATAGGCGAGGAAGGTATACAATTTAGCATGTATACAGGGTGATTCAGGAAAGAGTACATTAAATTGGAGGATGAAATCCTTGGATAATTCTAAACCACAATGTATCTATGGTAAAATGTCAGATTCTGCATATGCCCACGTGTTCGTGACAGTTGCGAGCAAATTAAACATAGTCCAGGCATTCTGGAACGCGTCAGACAATCAATGGTGCAACGGGGCAAATTTGAACATTTCCTTTAGGTTGTAACAAAGTGGGGTCACATTGTAGAGATCTGTGAATAAATGATTACAAAAACCTATGGAGATTTCACTTCAAATTCACTCTCATTAATACATCTTAAATGTATTGTAACATGGAAACTATGCAGAATCTGACATTTTCCATCGAGACATTGTGGTTTAGAATTACCCAAGGATTTCAACCTCCATTTTAATATACTCTTTGCTGAAACACCCTGTATAGACATTACAGGTATATAATCCATCATGTATAATAGATAATACAGGTATACAATACACCATGTGTATAGACAATACAGGTATACAGTTCAGCAAGTATATAGACAATGTAGGTGGACAGACTAGGATCTTCCAACACCAAGATAAAGGAAACCATCTCAAGATGCGCAGTGAAACTTTAACTTCTTGGCGTTTAAAGAAGAAGCTGTGAGTGAGTGAACTAAAGATGCCCCAGTGCCTTGTTAGTCCAAAGTTAGAAAAACACTTAACCTTTCAGGGTTTCTGTTATTTTTTCCGTTTCTCTTAATATTTCAGGATTTCTGTTAATTTTTTTTTAGTTTCTCTTGATATTTCAGGGTTTCAGTTTCTATTTTTCTTCCCTTTACTCTACCTGACCTCCACAAAGGGTATCACTGATTGTTACAAATGATGGATAGTTAAAGTTGCAGAATTATTCATACTTTGCTGCAAGGTGTAATGTACCACAGCCGCATAACAGAATAGCAGTTATGATGACCTGTCAGCTCCTGAACCCTCCAAGGTGCACGGACAAAAACTCACAGGACATACCAATGAAACACATAAATGCAAAAGGTTAGGTTAGGTTAGGTTAGGTTAGGTTAAATCTGGTAAGTGTTTATACTACCCTCCCCTTTCCAACGAAAGATTGAAGTTGTGCTCAAAAAACCATCAGATAAGTTGTAAATGTATTCACTAACCCTATTCATTATTAAAATATATAACAAAATAATTGTACACATCAGAACAAGACATATAATGAGGAATTTTGTTGTAGGTTGCTTGGCTGTGTTCGACATACAGTGTGTCCAAGAAGTTCGGACTAATATAATGACGAACCGAAGAATACCTACAGGAACTGAGGTGATTTACGTGCATGATGTGATATCTGTACGTAAGGTGATGACGTCAGTTTGATTTTTTTATGAAAAAAAAGGTAAATGGTGAATTCTGGGACACCCTGTATAGTACCTGGGGTGATCACACAGGTCCCGCAGCGCCGCCTTGGCCAACACTCAACCAGGAAAAGTTTATTTGCCCGTAACTTGGTATAACTGGGCATAACATAGAAAAGTATTATTGAAAAGGCTATAGAGGTTAATTTTTTTCTTGGCCAAGTACTGCATTACATTGTAATAGTAGGGTGTGTCATAGGAGGGAAGATCAGCTAAAACTAATGGCCCATCACTTTTTTGGGAGATTTTAGTGTATATAAACAGAAAATAATTTCAGTTTCAATATTTTGCAACCTTTTGCTAGGTAAATTTTAGCATGAAATTTATGGAAAATCTAACGTACAGCTGCATTAGTGCATTACAATTAAAGAGTGAACATTGCTTTCTGACTTCATTCTTTAACAACCCAACTAACAGTTATTTGACATAATTACTTGCAAGTGCCCAATTGTTCTCTGTCCTGAGTTTGGATGCGATCGTGACTGTAAATCCGAGACCCACATCTCCTGTATTTGCAAGCGTGAACTGAAGATTCCTGTGATCGAACTGGCATTTGTCAAAGCACAGAGAGAGAAGATTGGCAGTGTAGGGGCTCACATGATTTCTAGCCAAGATATTCCGGAGTCCAAGAGACAGGAGGCTGCCACAGAGAGACAGAAGAGGAGAAGAGTTGCCGAGGAAAAGAGACTTGAGAAGGCCCAGGGTGAGGTAAAAAAGGCCGATGATTGGAGTCAAGCTGATTCAGAGTTTAATGACTTCCCCATGGCTGATCCTAGTGCTGACCAGGAGAATGGTGACTTTGTCCCTAACCCAGAAAATAATGATCCCAAACCTTCCAGGCATAAGATTCGAAATAGGAAAGATATCCCGAGCATAGCTCTGGCCAGCATGCGACACCACACTGGTCTCAGAGAAACTGCAGAGATAGCAACAGCTGCCTGGATTGACGGTGGTTTGATAACACCTGATGATGTTCACCTGGTGATAGATCATAACAAAGTAAGGAGAGCTCAGGAGAAACTTGTCAGTAACCTAGAAGAGGAGTTTGATAAGGGGATAAGAGAAAATGGAATCAATTGTTTGTTCTTTGATGGGAGAAAGGATGACACTAAAGTGTTCATGAAAGTTGGAGATTCTGACAAGTTGTTCCCTGCCATGGTGAAGGAGGAACACTACTCCTGCTGCAGTGAACCAGGAGGGAAGTATTTGTGGCATTTCACTCCAGAGAAAGATAACATCAGGAAACCAGCTGAGATAGTGGCAGATAACATTGTGAACTGGCTCAGAGAGAGGAACGTAGACCATTGGAGGGGACAGCACCAACACGAACACAGGGTGGCAAGGGGGGGTCATACAGTGGATAGAGCGGAAGATTGGGAGGAAGCTGGTCTGGATTGTTTGTGACCTCCACACCAACGAGTTGCCACTCAGACATCTTATCCAGGAGCTAGATGGCAAGACTCTTTCAAACAACAGATGGTCTGGTCCTCTTGGCAAGATGCTGGACTCTGCCACTGAGTTAGAAATAAATCCGAGCTTTGAAAAAATCACAGTTAGCCCTGCACTCGTTGAGCTTGCACATACTGTCATTGACGACCTGAGTACTGACCAGTACTATGGTTACATGATTTGCAGTGCCATCAAAACTGGGGTCATGCCTGATAGACTTGCTTACCTGCAGATAGGTCCAGTCTCACATTCTAGGTGGCTCACAACGGCTCTCAGGTTCTGCAGAATTTGGGTCGCTCATCATAAACTGAAAGGGAACCAGCTTCACAACCTGAGACTTATTGTCCAATTCATCGTGAGTGTCTACTTGCCAAATTGGTTCAACACCAAGGTCAAGTCATCGTTCTCCGAAGGTCCGAGGCATGTTCTCTTCCAGCTTGAGCTCCTGAGGAGTCAGCCAAGGAAGGTTGTTCAGATTGTGGAGCAGACTGTGAGGAGATCTTCCTGGTATGCTCATCCCGAGGCAGTTCTGCAGACAATGCTCTGCAGTAAGGATGAGGAGGAGAGAAGAGTGGCAGTCAAAAAGATCTTGGATATGAGACTTATGAGAGGATCTGGGCATGACGAATCAGTTGGTGACGATTCCTTCAGGGTCAGGAAGACTCCTGAAGTCAATCTAGGTGCCAAGACCTTCACTGATCTCATAGATCTGGATAACATCCAGGCTGGCAGTGAGCCCCCTCTTACCTGCAGCCTCACCAATGTTCAAGTCAGAGCTTTCCTGGACAACCCCATGCATGTCCCTGCCTGGCCCTCGCACACCCAGAGTATAGAGCGTTGTGTACAGCAAGTGAGCGAGGCCAGCAGTCACGTGTACAGCCAGGAGAGGAGGGAAGGCTACATCCGAGCTCAGGTGGTCAGCAGGGAGGTGATGAGTAGAAACAGAAGCAAGAAAGACATGTTCTCTATGGTGTGCAGCAACACCGGGTCGTAGTAGTAAAACCGGTTTTTGTATTTGATGATTTTGTTTTCTAAAGGAATATTAAATTTAATAAATGTGTCAAGATCATTCGTTTCACTATTCTGGATCATTTTCATCCTAATAAATTAACCTGATACATTTACTTTACTTTAAATAAGCTATTTAGTGGTGTTGGTAAAAGGGTGGGAATACTGAATTTTCATAAGATTTCAAGTTAAAATTTACCTAGCAAAAAATGAAAACTTTTCAAATCTGAAGATATCACATGATTCTGCACATAGAACTACATCATTAATACCATGGGCCGATTTTTCAAACTAAAAAAAAAAAAAATTCGCCTCTGTATGACACACCCTATTGTAATAGTCTACTTTGCTGCCTTTGGTGTTTGTAAATTAGTTGTGTGTGTATGTAAGTAAATACAACATTAAGGCAACCTATTCTTATCCGTTAATTGTTCCTTAAATTAAATAAGATCTCGAACTTTCAGTCCTCAGCACTACAGTTATGTTGACTTATGTAATCAATTAAAAAATGGTCTTTTGGTGAATTCTGAAACTGTCACCTCAAATATGAAAGAAAATTATATCTCTGACATGGCCAATAGACTAATTCACATAACTGTAACATAAGTTATATACGTTTGAATAGAGGTTCTTCGTCAGCCAATAGAAGAGTCAGTTAACTCTGTTAATAGGCAAACAGCGCGGGAACGATATCATTTATCTAAAAACTCTGCCTTATGGAGTCTCGTATCCTACAATACTCCGTCATCTGTTAGTAAATATATAAACTCTGGGTCATTCTGCCAATCAAAAACCGTTTAACGCATAAGACCCACAAGGGCGTTTTTGTATTAGTTGTGGAAGATGATGATAACATATTAGGGTGTGTCATACGGAGGCGAATTTTTTTTTTTGAGTTTGAAAAATCGGCCCATGGTATTAATGATGTAGTTCTATGTGCAGAATCATGTGATATCTTCAGATTTGAAAAGTTTTCATTTTTTGCTAGGTAAATTTTAACTTGAAATCTTATGAAAATTCAGTATTCCCACCCTTTTACCAACACCACTAAATAGCTTATTTAAAGTAAAGTAAATGTATCAGGTTAATTTATTAGGATGAAAATGATCCAGAATAGTGAAACGAATGATCTTGACACATTTATTAAATTTAATATTCCTTTAGAAAACAAAATCATCAAATACAAAAACCGGTTTTACTACTACGACCCGGTGTTGCTGCACACCATAGAGAACATGTCTTTCTTGCTTCTGTTTCTACTCATCACCTCCCTGCTGACCACCTGAGCTCGGATGTAGCCTTCCCTCCTCTCCTGACTGTACACGTGACTGCTGGCCTCGCTCACTTGCTGTACACAACGCTCTATACTCTGGGTGTGCGAGGGCCAGACAGGGACATGCATGGGGTTGTCCAGGAAAGCTCTGACTTGAACATTGGTGAGGCTGCAGGTAAGAGGGGGCTCACTGCCAGCCTGGATGTTATCCAGATCTATGAGATCAGTGAAGGTCTTGGCACCTAGATTGACTTCAGGAGTCTTCCTGACCCTGAAGGAATCGTCACCAACTGATTCATCATGCCCAGATCCTCTCATAAGTCTCATATCCAAGATCATTTTGACTGCCACTCTTCTCTCCTCCTCATCCTTACTGCAGAGCATTGTCTGCAGAACTGCCTCGGGATGAGCATACCAGGAAGATCTCCTCACAGTCTGCTCCACAATCTGAACAACCTTCCTTGGCTGACTCCTCAGGAGCTCAAGCTGGAAGAGAACATGCCTCGGACCTTCGGAGAACGATGACTTGACCTTGGTGTTGAACCAATTTTCTCTTATCCCCTTATCAAACTCCTCTTCTAGGTTACTGACAAGTTTCTCCTGAGCTCTCCTTACTTTGTTATGATCTATCACCAGGTGAACATCATCAGGTGTTATCAAACCACCGTCAATCCAGGCAGCTGTTGCTATCTCTGCAGTTTCTCTGAGACCAGTGTGGTGTCGCATTCTGGCCAGAGCTATGCTCGGGATATCTTTCCTATTTCGAATGTTATGCCTGGAAGGTTTGGGATCATTATTTTCTGGGTTAGGTACAAAGTCACCATTCTCCTGGTCAGCACTCGGATCAGCCATGGGGAAGTCATTAAACTCTGAATCAGCTTGACTCCAATCATCGGCCTTTTTTACCTCACCCTGGGCCTTCTCAAGTCTCTTTTCCTCGGCAACTCTTCTCCTCTTCTGTCTCTCTGTGGCAGCCTCCTGTCTCTTGGACTCCGGAATATCTTGGCTAGAAATCATGAGAGCCCCTATACTGCCAGTCTTCTCTCTCTGTGCTTTGACAAATGCCAGTTCGATCACAGGAATCTTCAGTTCACGCTTGCAAATACAGGAGATGTGGGCCTCGGATTTACAGTCACGATCGCATCCAAACTCAGGACAGAGAACAATTGGGCACTTGCAAGTAATTATGTCAAATAACTGGTCCAGTTGCTTGGCAAAGCTGTCCTTAACTGCAAGTTTTCCTCTCCCAAGAGAGATACCTCTTGCCTTTTCCCAACTAGCTTGCAGTCTCTCACTAATCTTCTTCTGACTTGTTATGACTGGAGGCTTGAACTGAGCGTTAGCCAGAGTGTACTGTGCCAAGACAGCTTTGGTCATATCACTGGCAATGTCTTTGTTTGTGTAAGTTCTTTGGTTCTTTTCACTGATTTGCCTGATTAAAACACCGTATCTCAAAGCATCTCTCAATGTAGGCAACTCCGACTTCAGGAGCTCTCTCCCAGACCCAAGATAGTGACTGAGATGGCTGGATTTTTGGTTCCTCGTCCTGACACAAGCAGCCATCACAAATATTATCAACTTATAAATGCATCAGAATCAGAAACAAAAAAAAATATTGTTAGTTGGGTTGTTAAAGAATGAAGTCAGAAATCAATGTTCACTATTTAATTGTAATGCACTAATGCAGCTGTACGTTAGATTTTCGATAAATTTCACGCTAAAATTTACCTAGCAAAAGGTTGCAAAATATTGAAACTGAAATTATTTTCTGTTTATATACACTAAAATCTACCAAAAAAGTGATGGGCCATTAGTTTTAGCTGATCTTTCCTCCTATGACACACCCTAATAACATATGAACATAAGAATGGAGGAAACTGCAGAGGGCCTGTTGGCCCATAGTAGACAGACCCATTTACACCCAACCCCTATCCAGCTAACCTATATCTGAAGCTACCCAGCGTGTTCGAGTCAATGATGATGTTTTGCAACTTGTTCTACTACTCCAATACTCTATTTTCAAACCAGCGTTTCCCAATTTCGCGCCTATATCTAAATATGTCTAAATTAAAACCATTGCTACGAGTTCGGTCCTGGTTGCATAGTCTAAGTATCTTTGTTATATCACCTTTGTTTAAACCTGACTTCCATTTATGCACCTCGATGTCATTTGGGTTGTAGTGTTAGTTTCAAGGGCCTCTACATATGCCTGTGCTGGCTTCTAATTGGTTAAATTTTACCTTACTTTTTCTTTATTGACTAAATAATGGATAGCTCATACAAATTTCAATAGAGAATATAATCAAGTTCACTTTTAAGGGGTTAACCGGAGTTACCATACATTGAATATGTTACGCATAGGTTAGGTTATTCAGGAGAGAATTACAAGAAAATCATGAAACATCACTTATGTCTACTGTTCAGTAATGTGCAATTAATTAATAACTTACTTTATAAATCATATATGTATATATATATATATATATATATATATATATATATATATATATATATATATATATATATATATATATATATATATTAACTCGTAGATTGTACTATGATTAAAAAAGCAAGTAATGATTAATTACACATTTCTGAACAGTAAACCTATGATGAAGTATTATGTTTTTTTAATTTGGAATGAATAATGAAATATAAGCTATAGCTTACAACGATTTAATTACTTCTATGATTTTTAATAAAGCGATTACCTGTTTTAAGTGTAAAATAAAGTCATAAACTACAACGTGAATTTTAGATCAATTATTGCATATTTTATTTTGTGAATTTAATTTGTTTTTATTTTTATGAGTAATTTATGTGAATAATTTTTTGATTTATTTTCCCTGGAATAGCTTACTGAGTTTAATATTTATTTCAGGGGTTTGACGTGTTTACTGTGTTAAGTCACTATTTCAGAACTTATCTGGTCCAGAGAGGTTCCCAAATTTTTAATAACCAGTTGGAAGACGAAAACTGAATAGAAGGAATTTGGAGCGGGACATAAATACTGATAACACTGGTCAACAAAGTTTTTGTTGCATTGCTATAAACACTTGATTCTACCTAATTTGGGTGTGCTGATCTCATATCTGAAGTTAGTTTCTTTCTGTAAGCTCTAGTTTTTTTGCAATCAAGGTATTTTGAAATTTCAAAATTTCGTCTTCGTCTTATTGACCTCGTCGTCTATCTTGAAAAATATGTCATTAAACTGTCATTAAATTAGCTGGGTAATAAACAATAAAATATTACATATTCTAAATTTATTCAACAACACAATTTGAAACATGTTCCATCTAAAACAAAGGTTGAAATTTGTATAAAACTCATTGTTAGGTAAGAAATTTGTTACTATGAGGAGACAAAGCCCAATCACATTTTAGCCAGGTAGGAATTTGCGCTTGAAGCTCTTGCGTTTGTGAAATGTCTCAGGGCACTCTCGTTTAATGCTCCAGCAGTAGTCTGCCATCATATGTTTGTCCCATCTCCCTTGGTAGCGGTCTTCCATGGTCTTGAGATCCTGATGAAACCGCTCGCCTTGCTCGTCACTTACTGCCCCTAGGTTCTCAGGGAATCTATCAAGATGACTATATAGGAAATGGAGTTTGACACTCATATTGCATCCAAGGTCATGAAAGGCTGACAACATGGTTGCTACAAGGGTTTCATAGTTGTCAGCCTTTTTATTACCAAGAAAGTTTTCCATTACCGCCACAAATGAAAGCCATGCACCCCTTTCCTTGTCGTCCATCTTTCTGACAAAGTCTTGATCACGTACAAGTGCACGAATTTGTGGTCCATCAAACACACCTGCCTTTATCTTCTCAAATGACAAAGCAGGGTGAGCAGAGACTATGTGTTGGAAGCATTCACCATCAGTATTTAATGCTCTGACAAACTGTTTCATCAGGCCCAGCTTGATATGGAGAGGAGGAAATATGATCTTTTCTCGACTGACGATTGGATCATTGACAATGTTTGGCATACCAGCTTCCAGAGTCTCACGTAAGGGCCACTCCTTCAGGTTCCAATGCCTGTCTCTAGCTCGGCTGTCCCACATGCAAAGAAAGCAGGGATACTTTGTAAATCCTCTTTGTTGGCCAAGAAGGAAGTTCACCATTTTGAGGTCAACACAAATTGTCCAGTTGTGCTCATGGTATTTTAGCAGGTGAATCACAGTTTTAATGTCATTATACTCCTCTCGTAAGCACACAGAATGACCCACTGGAACAGCTGCATAGACATTACCATTATGTAGTAGCACACACTTCAGGCTACGCTTACAACTATCTAGAAATAATCGCCAGTCATTTGGACTATACAATGGAATCCCTAATTCCTGGAGAAGACCCGGGATATTATGACAGTAAACAAACTTATTCTCCTCTGTAAAGAATGGCACAAAATCCTGTTCCCGCTTTCTGAAGTCTGAAACTTTTGTGGTCTGGTTCAGTAGAGCCTTTTCTTGCAACCTAGAAGCTAGAACTTCTGCTGCATTTTTGGAGAGACCCAAATCACGCACAAGGTCATTCAGCTCTGGCTGACTAAACTTCTGAGGGGTTGATGACTCTGGTGTACCATCAGAAGAATCGTCGGAATCTGCAAGTATTTCTTGAGTTTCATGTTCACTCTCTTGGTCTTTGTCGCTTCCCTCCTCTTCAGCTGGAGACAACCCATTAAAAACTGGAACTGGTAGCTCATCAGAGTGCAAAGTAGGTCGAATTGCTGAAGGGATACTAGGATACGATATTTTATGTCTGTTTTTCTTGCCAACACCCTTCGTATTGATCAGACAAAAATAGCAGTCAGTTGTGTGGTCCTTCGGTTCTCGCCAGGTCATGGGAATTCCGAACGGTAAGCCCTTACGTTTTCCTTTTGTCCAGTCACGCAGCATTTCTTCGCAGTTATGACACACAGCATGTGGAGCCCATTTTTTGTCTTGGTCGCCAAGAGTAAGTCCGAAGTACGCTTTATCGCCGCGCCTCACAAACGATGTTATATTGCGCCTCTGACGAATAAGCGTGAAGTATCCACAAATATAACAGAAGGCATCAGGTTTGTTCACACATTGATTTCTCTTTGTAGCCATGACCAAATCTGAAAGAAAAAACAGACAAAATTATATCTCCCTATTGATACCATAATCGTGTAATTAATTAATTTGACCGCAAACGGCTAGAATGTAAAACCTCAAATTACATGAAAACTGGAGCATGCAGAACAAAACTGGTTTCAAATATGAAATCAGCAGATCAAAAATGATAAGAAACAGTAAAGAAATCTCATGCAACTGGGAATTATAAAAAATTTGTTGTCCTGTGTAAGGGGTGAACATGGGGGTATACTTATAAACGTAGTGAGAGAAGTTCACTAGTATTAGAAATGAATTTACGAGTTGGAAAAGTTTTTACGTGTTTGTGTGTCGTGAGACGTTATTGGTAGGCTTGTATTAATATGATTTTCATGTGACGTGTAAGAAAGAAGAGTTAGAAAAAAGTTATCTACCTCATAAATTTATGTGATTACTGTTCATTTATATTACAATTGGAAATATTTTTACATGTAGGCCTATACTAATGTTCTTTTGATAATTATGTACTTGTACATTTAAAACATTTAAAACCGAGTATTAATCTCCATTTACTTTTTGTGTGTGAATTATTATTGATTGCTGACCTTTCTCCTAGTGATTTTAGGTAGGGTAACATAAAGATTGATAACATTGTTTTAAGAGCTGGTGCTACCACAAGTAACCAATTGTGTAGCGCTCAAGCTCAAAGTTAAATTACCTTGTGTGAACAACAGAGAATAAGGAGTATTTTCACAGATCTCGTGGGGATACAACTTTTATTCTGTATATGAAATAGGTTACAGTGTGAGGCAACGTGGCTGGTACCACACATGACCGCTTTCACTTCCCTTTATTAAAAGATTGGTACCATTTATAGTTTGGTGGACTGGAGATATCCTGGGATCGAACCAGCTACCCCCAGGATAGGAGGCAAGCATTTGTATTCACTCAGTCACTTCACCTCAGTCATTATGTATAAGCGACCACTTGTTTTTCGAAATTCATGCGTACTGTCTATGATTCTAGTACCGTCTATCGATCATCATCATCATCATCATCATCATCATAACTTGTAAACATGTATTGTGCGATGGACAGAAATGGTGTAAAATATTACCACAAATATAAGTTCATATAAGACTGTATACGCTGAGTCACTTACCTTTACAAATAATTTTCGTTGCAGTTCAAGATTTTATCAGAAGTCAGTCGCGGAAGTTATTAAATTTAGACGTCAAAGACTTCCTCTCTTCATTAGATATCGACGCTTGCAAATATATAGAAGACGTAAAATTGGTTAATAGTTTGTTACCTGGTAAATATATTGGAGTTTAAATTGCATTTCAGTCATTATCAAATATTTTCGTGTAAAAAAGAAACTGACATATGTTTGATCATGAGATTAACCGACTAAATTTTCTTGATTTTTAATAATGGTGATTTTGTTTTCAGTGATTAGAAGCAAAGTCAATGTACACATTTTAGACGTAAGGAATAACGTATTCAGTGATTCCTCTTCAAGAACATTTAATAATATTCCTCATAATCGCAATATCTTGTTTGGAATATCCCGCGGTTACATTAATGATTAAATTGTCGAAGAATGTTTTACATTCTGTAAGTGAACCTTTATGGAATGTCCCTGGGTCATGTAATATTAATTTACTATGTAATTACTTTCATGCAATAAATAAATTACCTTTGTAAACATAATAAGTAAGACATGTATTGGACGGTTAAAACCTTTCTAAGCGTTTAAAATTTCGAATTCTGTTTAGATTCATAAACTCGTGAATAATCGATGTCATCTGCAGGTGAAACTGGGGGGACAACTCAGGCCACTCACGATCAGACTGACATGTTCGTCCTACATTGTCTGTCTGTCTCTCTCTCTCTCTCTCTCTCTCTCTCTCTGTCTCTCTCTCTCTCTCTCTATGTCTGTCTGTCTGCCTGTCTCTATCTATCTCTTTCTCTGTTTATCTGTTTGTCTTTGTCTATCTCTCTTTCTGTCTGTCTGTTTGTCTGTTTGTTTGTTTGTCTTTCTCTGTCTCTTTTTTGTGTCTGTCTGTCTGTCTGTCCCTGCCTCTTTCTCCCCTTCACACACACACACACACACACACACACACACACACACACACACACACACACGCGCGCGCGCGAGAGAGAGAGAGAGAGGGAGAGAGAGATTATCATCTCCTCAATCTTGGGCACATGTCAATACCACACTGAGCTTCAGTCTCACTGATTCATAAGATCACTTTTCTTTCTAACGAGGATATGACAACACATGTAATTGTTTTCTTTAAGATACGACACAAGATGGTGGCCAAAATGACGTCAAAAGTGCCTAATGCTACCTGGGGGTTAGGTTAGGTTAGGTTGCATCACCACAACTTCATATCACCACAATATCACATCATTATAGCATCACATAACCAAAACATCACATCATCATAACATCACATAATCATACCATCACATCATCACTACATCACATCATCACAACATTACATCATCACAGCATAACATCATCACAACATTACAGCATCACAATATTTTATCATCCCACCATCACATCATCACAGCATAACAACATCACAACATTACGTCATTACAACACATAACATATCTCATAAACTAAAGATATTCTCCTCATTGCACAAAGTTACTCCTTAAATAAACAAAAAGTCTCAATTCTATCCTCGACAAAAAAATCATTATCAGCCTTATCGTTTTACCAATTACTTGAAATCTTGTATAAAGGAAACCGCTTAAAAAGTGTTATCTAATACTTTATACGAGTAAATTCTGCACTAGATTTTCTTTAATACTTAGAGAGGGGGCTTAATATTTCCTCCCGGAAAGAAATATATAATTTCTGTTCTTAAGCTGAATAGAAAAGGCATTTGGTGGTGGTGCTGGTGGTAGTAGTATTAATAGTAGTACTACTAGTAATAGTAGTGGAAAGTCACCCCTTGCACTACCACCGAGTCAAGGAGGTATGGGAATCACTGACCCGGGAGCTTGAAGCCATTGATAATTCCGTCACGCTCAGAATAGCCCCCATAGAGCATATAGTAGCTCAAAATGCAGCGAGTGATGTAGCCACCAAAGAACTATGCAACAATCAACGTTCCATTACGACAGAACGGCTGCATACCCAAGGCAAAAAACTTCAGCTACTCACGGAAAAACTTCAGCCTGAATAAACACGAATTAACAGACTCCATTGTTCTACGTTAAGGTTCATCAGTGGAAGGCATGCCAGCCCAATGCATGCTTGGAACATTCTACGATATCAACCATGCCAGGCATGAGGCAAGACGAAATAAGGGATCTCACAACAAACATGTTGAGAGAGATATGCCATGACGTCTCTGTGGAACCCACTGGATGGAGAGCGTTTCCTTCACTGCATTGCCAATATAACTAGTAAAGCCTGTGTGGACGTCAGTGCTTGAGGGTTTTGGACAATGGGACAGCAAACCTTCTTTGACATAGGATATTCCATCCTCTGGCCGCATGTCACCGTGACCTGACCGTCGAGGCTGCACAGAGGAGAAACGAGAATGAAAAGAACAGAGATTAAAAAGAGAAGACAGAGAGGAGACGACGCTCTCATCCAATCCCATTATGATCCCCGCCAAAATCAGGTCAAACCTCAAACGGGCACACTGGGACTCCTCCAAGGAGTCTCTCAGTCTCAAGCAGGGGAGAAACCTGGAAGAAGCCAGCCCCAATGACATCGACGACGCGGTCGAACAATGGTACACGGATGTGAAGACTGAGATGGACAACAACATCCCGACCACCACTCACAGGACCATTCCCCATCCTCACACTAGTCACCAGCTGAGGCAGCTCAGTGTCCAGTACGATCACGTGAGACAGCTAGCCAGTATCCGCGGGTGGACGCAAGAACTGAGAGACCGGTACCGAGAGCTACAGACGGATATCCAGCACGAGAGCAAACGTCTACATGAACAAAAGCCTTGGTGTGGGAGGCAGCCAACAATTACCGAGATTCAGCTGCATTCTGGAAAGGGCTCAAGCGACTGATGGGTTCCACCTATAGCACGGTCCCTTACCAGCTCGACCAAAACAACGTGAAAATATTCGAGGAGGAAAACCAAGAACAACTCCATCGGCGATATTTACGAAAGATCTTTACCATTAGTGAACAGGAGAACGAGGGCTTCGACAGGGAGTTTGAGGAAGACATTTTAGATCAGTTGCAGGACCATCAGCACCTGCTCCAACCGCTCCCACGGACTGACTTTACTAGACCGGTGGACGGAAGCTACTTGACGGAGCGCATAGTTCCTGCAGATGTATCAGCCGTCGTAAAAGGGTTTAAAAACAAATCACCTAGGCTCAACTCCCTGACAACATGATAGAGAGGCTTGCTCATATATGCAACGTCTGCCTCGCCGCTGGATACTTCCCTAAGATGTTCAAAATCGCCGTTATTTGCCTCATACCTAAAGCAGGGAAGCCTCCAAACAAAGTCGAATGTGCGACCAATATCGCTCTCAGCGGTACCTGCCAAAATCTTCGAAAAAATATTAAACAAGCGGTTACGAATGTATCTGGAGGACGAACACGTGCATAATCCCCACCAGTTCGGCTTCCGCCAGTACCGAGGCACATCCACCGCCATAGCCCAGGCCTACGAGCAGATCGCCAATGCCATGACTGGCCGCCTGCAGTGCAACATAGTACTGAGGGACGTCAGCAAGGTGTTTGACAAAGTTTGGCACACGGGGCTGCAGTATAAGATCATACAGTTGGGGCGACCCGAAAACCTGACTCGCCTGCTGTGTAACTTCATTATGGACCGCAGAGCCAAAATCAAGATGCAAGAGCATTTTGGAGAAAAATTCTCACTCTCGAGCGGCGTGCCTCAGGGCTCTTGTCTCTCACCAACCCTTTACACGCTCTACACCGCTGACATGCCACCCCCAATTGTCGGCAGCGAGTACGTCATGTATGCCGACGATGTAACACAGATCGTCACCTGCCCAGGAAGGTCCACAGCAAGGATGGCGCGACTCACTGCTCGGGCAATAGAGGAGATATCGGAGTATGAACATAAATGGAAAATAAAAACAAACAAAACGAAATTCGAAGTCATACCCATAGCCAAATTCAAGCCGGCGCCATTGATGATCGACGACGAAGAGATTGAGTACTCTAAACAAGGCAGGCTGCTCGGCCTCATCATCTCTCGGACGGGCATCATTCCCCACGTGAAGGACATACTAAATAAAGCCAAAGTCGCCGCAGCCAAATTAAAACGTTTTAAACTGATGCCTGGAAAGATACAAGTTCACCTGTACATGGCGCTGGTGAGGTTTTGTGTTGGAGTACCCACATATACCACTCGTCTCACTCGGGAAGACCAGACTACAACAACTACAGAGCTTCCAAAACAAGTGTCTGGGGTCAGCCATTGGCCAAGCGCCACCCTGCCAGTAGACAGTGGAAATCATCCACCTAAGAAATAAAACAGAGGCCCTCAACGTCAGGTGCCATCGCCTAGGGAAGAAGGTTTGGGACAAGCTCCTGGACGACCCTCACAGCCCAGACCACCTACGCGGGGAAGACATCAACAGAGGGAGACCCCACGCCTGGTGGCCCCGGAGTCTGCCCGCACTACAACAACCCAACCCGCGACCCATCTATGTCCGCCACAGTGATCCACCTTAGATTAAAACTTAGATGATATTAATTCACATTTAACAAGTCATAATCTAGTGAGTCCATAACGTAATACAGAATAAGATTTTAATAAACTTGTAATTGTAAAATCAATCTAGTCATTGTCTACCAAAGTAACCATTGTGCAACATCATTCTAAATCCTAGGTTAGCTTAGTTAGCCAACAAACTCTGTAATATGTAAAACAAGGGGTGTCGTCCCCCTCTGTTTAACTCATTAAACTTCTTTTCCAACCTTTTCCCCCACGACTATATGTTGTGACTTCTCCATCCCTCATGTCTGGCTGTGCCTTGAGCCCCAGCATGCCTTCCATCCTTTCCCCTCCTTAAAAAAAAAAAAAAAAAAAAAGACCAAGGCAGTTTCACTCCTGTAGTTTTCACAACATCGAGCAGGATGGAACCCAGTGCAAAATGCTTCTACTCCAGACTGTTCGAGGGGTTATCAAAACAGAAGCAACAACCCAGAAGTTACGTCGTGGCTTGGTTGAGGTGTCGCCCCTAAACCAACAACAGTCACAGACATGGACTAGGAGGCAACAATCACCGAACAGTAGACTTGCTAGGGGAGTGAACGCTGCATTTCATAGTACGAAGTGTTCCTTGGGGCAAGATGAAAAAAATTATCCAAAGAGACACTATGTCCCTATGCATAGAACCCACTCATTATCATAAATTATGCTAATTAGCACCCGAAAGAAGGCAATTTCTAACTTTTAAACCATTTCACCTAGAAACATGTATGATTAGTTTAACCTGGCTAATTTTAGGGTAAGGAATCCATTTTGACAATTGGCGGCCATTTTGACCCTCAAATCCAAGATGGCCACTGGCCGCCATCTTGATTGTAGGCATACTTTAAACTATTGAACCATTTGAGCTACAAACTTGTGTGATATATCAATTTCTACTAATTTGGGGGTTGGTAAATTCATTTCTGGTATTATTTTTGTGATAAGAGGTTATTTAAAAGGATATTTAAAGGTGAATTCCAAGATAGCTGTTATTGGGTATATCAGAAAAGCATGACGCATCAAAATTATTTTGGAGTACATCTTATTTGAATTTATTGAACACAAACTTTATAATGTATGACTTTTTTGTATTTTCAGGTTACATTATTGATTATTATGAAAGATAGTTAAATAAATGACCAGTATTGATACACATGACTGGAACTTACAGTATGTTTTATATGTCAGTCAGATACAAATTAAAGCAGTTACGTGGCCAACCCAAGAAACTAGACGCATGATACCAGGAACTTCTGAACAATATCTTAGAGCTCTATGAGTTAGGTGAGTTACCCAGCTTCGTAATACTAGATGACATTGGTGGGGGGGGGGGGGGGTGGTGGTGCAAGCAGTTTAGTAGAACTTATATAAACTAGCCATGCAGCATGGCACAAAAAATGCAGAAGTGCCGTCAACAAACAGAAGGTGAAGCGGGCCAAGAGAAAGTAGAGAGGAGGAGTAAGCACCAAGGAAACCCAAAGAAAACACGGCCGATGAGCTCTGGCAGAGTTTGTGTCACACAGGAGTCCCAGGTTATATCAACTGAAGGCAAGGACTCTTCTGCAACAAAATGCTTCTTTTGTGAAGAGTCTGGAGATAAGAAGGACTTGAAAAAAGCTTCCACTCTTGGCCTAAACCAGAGAGTCAATGACGCTGCAAGGAAAAATCGTTGATGTGAAACTTCAGGGCAAACTGTCAAAAGGAAACATGATTGCGATAAATGCTGTGTACCACCGTGCATGCCTGAGTAGACTTTACTGAGAGGCAGACGCAGTAATCATGATTCAAATGAAAGCTATGCTGCCAAAGTAATAAAAGCTCAAGCCTTCAATGAGCTTCTGGATTACATTGAGGACCACCGTGGATCTGGTGCACATTCAGGAAGAAACATCTGAGAGTCAGTATTTAAGAATGGGAGCAGCGAACAATCACCTACCTTCACACGAAAAGGGAAGATGTACGATGGCACAACGAGTGAGATCCTTGACTGCATCATGTCAGACACCGCTGTGGATGCCAGACCACATACCACTTGTGCTGCGCTCGATGGGCCAGTGCTTGTGCAGATGCTACATCCAAGCAATGCCACGACGATTAGCCAATACTGTACAAGTGTCCTCTTTCCTTATGTTATCAAATGGTTTGAAAATAACCAGAGAGTCGACGTCGTCTAGGATGTGTACTCGAAGACACTTGCAACTAAAGTTCTTGGTAACTGAGCGGCTTTCCTGTGAGTGGACCAGAACAAGGAGGAGTTGTTTGTGGAACTGCTTGGCGAGGTACATGAAGCAAATGATTCTTCCACGGTTGAGAAAGATTTTGTGCATTTTGTATAATACAATACAGGCATATAGCAGGTGTGTTGTGTTCACTACGATCCTTTGATCTCTTATACATCCAGCTCTCACAAAATCATTTATTTTGTCTACATGGCAAGCAGCTCTTCACCACCATCCTCAATGACTGCGTGCTCGTGTTGACTTGGTGCAGTGGCGCCATGTTCAAACGAGGAGGCAGACACCCGGATGATCCTGCATTTGACCGCAGCTGCCTATGATGCTCATCGCCAGGTGATCACCCGCACGAGTGATAGTGATGTGGTCGTGCTGGCTACTACTGCTACTTTGCTGTCACTCGGAATCGGGTATGACGATCATCCAGCTATGATACGATAATATGATTAATTAAGAACATAAGAACATAAGAAAAAAAGGAGTCTGCAATAGGCCGGTTGGCCTGTGCATGGCAGCTCCTGTCGAGAGTTACTACCACTCTCTATCATCCAGAGATCCCGCACTTACTACAAAGTTGCTAAGCTTGTTCCACTCGTCCACCACCCTATTTGTGAACCAGTTTCTTCCTATCTCCCTCCTAAACCTAAACTTATCCAACTTGAATCCGTTGCTCCGAGTCCTATCCTGCTCGGATATTATAAGAACTTTATCTATATCCCCTTTATTGACTCCTTTCACCCACTTAAATACTTCTATCATATCTCCCCGCACTCTTCGTCTTTCTAGGAAATGCAAGTTTAGTTTCTTTAACCTATCCTGATATGGAAGGCTTCTAAGTCCCGGAATCATTTTTGTCATTCTTCGCTGCACCGACTCTAGTGAATTTATATCCATTCTATAATTAATAGGGGCACTAGAACTGAACCGCATAATCGAGGTGTGGCCTGACTAGCGCAAGATATAGTTGCAATAAGACCTCTGCACTCTTGTTACTTACACTTCTAAATATAAAACCCAATACTCTGTTTGCCTTATTTCGAACATTAACACACTGTTTTCTAGGCCGTAGGTCCGGGCTTACAAGTACCCCTAGGTCTCTTTCACAAGTCGACTTCTCTAGGTTGATGTTGTTAAGGCTGCATACATTGACAGTATTTGTTCTTCCAATATTAAGTACGCTGCACTTGCTGGTGTTGAATTTCATTTGCCATTTTTCAGACCACCCCTGCAGTTTATTTAGATCCTCCTGTAATGCATTTGCATCCTGACCTGAATTAATTTGCCGCCCTATTTTGGTGTCATCCGCAAACTTGCTTATGTCACTGCTGATCCCAGTAACTAGATCGTTTATGTAGATTATGAACAAGAGTGGGCCAAGTACTGACCCCTGGGGAACCCCACTGCTTACACGGCCCCACTCAGATTTAACACCATCTACGCTGACCCTCTGCGTTCTATCGGTGAGCCATGATTTTATCCAATTTAAAACTTTCCCCTCGATACTATGAGCCTTAATTTTTCTCAAAAGCCTCTGATGCGGTACTCTGTCAAATGCTTTGCTAAAGTCTAAGTAAATAACATCTGAATGTTCGTCATTGTCTACTACCGCGAAGACTTTCCTAAAAAACGTTAGCAGATTTGTTAGACAAGATTTTCCCTTTGTAAACCCATGTTGAGAGCCGTAGATTAATTTGCTCTTCTCTAGATGCGATCGGATGCTATCTGCTCTAATTGATTCAAGAAATTTCCCCACTACTGACGTCAAAATGATCGGCCGGTAATTTGATGCTGATGCTCTGTCTCCCTTTTTGAATATGGGTACTACATTTGCCTGTTTCCACAAGTCTGGCACAACTCCAGTGTCTAATGATTTTGTAAATAAGTTTACGAGGGGTCCGCTAATCTGTTCCCTACACTCTTTCAAGACTCAAGGGAAAATTTCATCCGGCCCTGGGGATTTTGTTTTCTTTAGTTTATTTATCTTCTTAAGAACATCCTCTTTTCTGATAGTGTTATTCTCTAATTTCTCTTCTTCCTTTCCCTTAAATATCAGTTCCACCTCTGGAATTTCATCTCAAATTTCTTCTGTGAAAACTGATAAGAAGTAGCTGTTCAATGCTTTGCTTATTTCTTCACTGCCATTTATCACTTCTCCCCTCCCTGACTTTAAAGGCCCAACATTGTCCTTGACCTTTGTCCTATATACCTGGAAAAATCCCTTGGGATTCGCCTTGGATTCTCTTGCTATTTTGATTTCATAGTCTCTCTTTGCTTTCCTTACATTTTTCTTAAAATTCCTAGATAGTTCATTATACCTATTTCTGAGCTGCTCCTCCCCTACCTTTAATTTCTTATATATTCCTTTCTTTATTCCTATGTCATGTTTAAGTTTTCTGGTCATCCGCCTTGGCTCATTCTTATTTGGGTCGCTCATCATAAACTGAAAGGGAACCAGCTTCACAACCTGAGACTTATTGTCCAATTCATCGTGAGTGTCTACTTGCCAAATTGGTTCAACACCAAGGTCAAGTCATCGTTCTCCGAAGGTCCGAGGCATGTTCTCTTCCAGCTTGAGCTCCTGAGGAGTCAGCCAAGGAAGGTTGTTCAGATTGTGGAGCAGACTGTGAGGAGATCTTCCTGGTATGCTCATCCCGAGGCAGTTCTGCAGACAATGCTCTGCAGTAAGGATGAGGAGGAGAGAAGAGTGGCAGTCAAAAAGATCTTGGATATGAGACTTATGAGAGGATCTGGGCATGACGAATCAGTTGGTGACGATTCCTTCAGGGTCAGGAAGACTCCTGAAGTCAATCTAGGTGCCAAGACCCTCACTGATCTCATAGATCTGGATAACATCCAGGCTGGCAGTGAGCCCCCTCTTACCTGCAGCCTCACCAATGTTCAAGTCAGAGCTTTCCTGGACAACCCCATGCATGTCCCTGCCTGGCCCTCGCTCACCCAGAGTATAGAGCGTTGTGTACAGCAAGTGAGCGAGGCCAGCAGTCACGTGTACAGCCAGGAGAGGAGGGAAGGCTACATCCGAGCTCAGGTGGTCAGCAGGGAGGTGATGAGTAGAAACAGAAGCAAGAAAGACATGTTCTCTATGGTGTGCAGCAACACCGGGTCGTAGTAGTAAAACCGGTTTTTGTATTTGATGATTTTGTTTTCTAAAGGAATATTAAATTTAATAAATGTGTCAAGATCATTCGTTTCACTATTCTGGATCATTTTCATCCTAATAAATTAACCTGATACATTTACTTTACTTTAAATAAGCTATTTAGTGGTGTTGGTAAAAGGGTGGGAACACTGAATTTTCATAAGATTTCAAGTTAAAATTTACCTAGCAAAAAATGAAAACTTTTCAAATCTGAAGATATCACATGATTCTGCACATAGAACTACATGATTAATACCATGGGCCGATTTTTCAAACTCAAAAAAAAAAAAATTCGCCTCCGTATGACACACCCTAATACAGTATGTATGTTGTGTTGTCAATAGCAAGAAAAACAATTGAGACCCCGCAATTGTGTGTAAATGAGGCAGAAAGTCAGATCAGCAACCTGGGACTTGGTCACAATTTTTGCAATGCCATACAGCAGCAGGGTCTACCATTAGACAACACATTATGCTTCCAATATCTTCCCAGGCGGTAGTTCCTCCCTGTTTGGTAGCTGCCTACTACCTACTGCCGAGTCTTTAACGAAATAAAATAAATTTTTAACATCAACAGCTGTAACTGATAAAACCAATAAGAGAAAGATTGGGTAACATTTAGCCAATAGAAAAAAACCGTGGCATCGTCGTATTATTCACGATAACCTATCTTATGGAGTGAGATTTAAACAGTGCATTGCTAAGCCATCGGCACGGGATTAGCTTAACCCGGCGACATGACCGTGTTAAAGAAACCACAACCAGCCAAGACACACCTGGGTGGTAATAATTAGGAAGCATTATCGACCGGCGACATGACCACGCACCTTGGCAAACGCAGCTATCCAGATCTAACCAGTTTAGTGTTAATTAGGAGAGTTCATCTGCCGGCTCTCCTCCAATATAAAGGCCCTGCAGCTCATTCTATGGACATTCATTTTTACATCACTTTCGACAGCTATGTTTGCCCATGTGTTCGTTGTAACACGGTCATATCTCAGGGTTAACTCAAGTACCTTGTCTATGACCTCTCCCGGGTCAGGTCTTACTGCCACTGTAAGGTGTGTCAACCTATGTGGGTTACCACGATGGCATCTACTGACTGTTATATGTGTTGTTCTTCTCTGGGCTATAAGCTGTGGTCTGATAAACATTCATTACATCAGGTACATTTCATCTCATCAAATTGCACATAATCTTTGGCCTTCCAAGTCGATGGCTCTGCCGACATTTCATACACTCACTGGTTGCTACAACCGTATCTGCATTTTATGGCAAAGACAAGAAGTCTGCATGGTCGGTGTGGCAGTTTCTCCCAGAACTCACCCTCCCGTTTCAACTAATGTCCTGTTCCAACTCAACATTGGAGATGATTAAGCAGCACACCTTCGCCCTCCATCAATTTCTGGTGCAGCTTTTTGGTGTTGTGGATGAGGACATAACAACAGTGGATTTAAAATCCGTAGCCACAGCTACAGTACATATATCATAAAACAAAACTTGTGTTCTGTTTCAGAGTGGACACGTGTGGGGAAATTATCTTAAGAAAGATCCTCAACCAATACCTCCCACCGGATGGGGATGGAAACAGGAGACCCTGGACACTGCCCCAGTCCCAGTTTATATCACAATACCTACCATCTCGAGGAAGTTACCGGAGCTTGCCATCTGTGGCTGCTCCAGTGAATGTAAACCATGTACATGCTGCATGAATGAGCAGCCCTGTACAGCACTCTGTGGATGTAAGGGTGGCTGTTCACACACAGTGAACTTGTGAGGTCAGAACATCAAGAACTGTATGTACTCATGAATGTTTTGAAATGTGCTCTGTGTGTACTCTCAAATAAACGTTACCAATGATTTTTGTTAATGTGGTGTTCTGTCTTAGCTGTTACCTCAGGAAACACGTATTTCATGAGTTTAAATGCCATCAGCATCTGTTTAATGCATCAAGTTTTTCTTTACTATCAGGGAATTCACATTTAAATGACCTCCTATCACACATGCAGTGCCAGAAATGATTTTCTCAACACTAAATTAGTAGAAATTGATATACAGTATCACACAAGTTTGTAGCTCAAACGATTCAAAAGTTGTCTTTTTATGCCTACATTCAAGATGGAGGCCAGTGGCCATCTTGGATTTGAGGGTCAAAATGACCGCCAATTGTCAAAATAACCCCCTAAATGGCTATTGGGAGAGGCTGGAGGCCACACTGTAGTAGTAGTAGTAGTAGTAGTAGTGGATCAAGGCAGCTTCACTCCTCTAGGGTTCACAACCTCTGGTGCGATGGGACCAAGTGCAAGATGTTTCTACGCCAGACTCGCGGAGGTGATCTCTGAACAGATGCAGCAGCTCAGAAGTTATGTTACAGCCTGGATGAGATGTCGACTGTCTTTCTCTCTCCTTCGGTCGGCTTTGATCTGCCTCAGGGGAACGAGAGCTTCTGCCCCAATGCCGACAACTGCTGCTGATATTGACTATGAGCTTACAGTCACTGAATGCCGCATAGATATGCGGCTCAACTAATTCAACACAGATAGGATAGCTACTTATGTATTAGGATATTTGATATTAAGGTAATAAAATGGCGGCGAAGGTATGGCTATTGGGGGAGGCTGGAGGCCACGTATACTAAAAAAAAAGAAAGTAGAAGTAGTGGTAGTGGTTTTAGTAATAGTAGTAGTAGTAGCAGTAGTAGCGGTCGTATTAGGAGTAATAATGGTGGTATAGTGGTGGTGGTAGTAATGGTGGTAGTGATCGTGGTGGTAGTAGTAGTGGTGGTACGGACTATCAGTGGGTGTATAGAGAAGCTCTTGTCATGATACAAATGTCAAAGTAACATTTCATCCGCTTACACCAAAATTAAAATATTCTTTGGACATTTACTTATCTTCTGCTGGGAAATTCATAATTAGAATTTCCTCACGCAAGACAGATCAATAAACACATATTGTTATTGAGATGGGTTATTCATTTGTCTGTTATTCTGATGCTGTGAAAAGAATTAATTGAAGACGAGATAAAATAAAACAAAGGTGAAGTTTTTAGTTCAATTAAATGCTGTTATAGATTTAGAACTACTCTTGATTAATCTTGAAGCCAATAATATGTAAACATTGCCAGTACGAGCAATTAATTATCAGCTCTGGCGTTCCTCTGCATACCGCAAAAAAATAACGCATCAGAGAAGGGAACGCTCTCTCGCACTTTACCTGTATTGGCACTTACTTAATGTTCCAGTATCAGAGAATTGTAATCCACCTGTAACTAAGAACTTGCGCTGTGCTATCAAGAATCCTTGTTCCTTCCATTGAGTTATTTACCCACTTGTTAATTCCGTGTTGCATTAAGGTAAAGTATTCTGGTTTCTTACTACGGCTCCTTACCTCGTCTTCCCCACTTAAGGGAGTAAGGAGGGTAAGTTTTCGTTGGGTTAGGTTATGGGATAAATCTTGGGGGCTGGTTAGGAATACATACTGGTGGGGGTAGGTAAGGGGGTAAATGTTGGTGGGGGTATGTAGAAAGTAAATGTTGCTGGGGTAGGTAGGGGTAAATCTTGGTGGCGGAAGGTAAGGACGTAAATCACTGTAGGGGTAGGTAATGGATAAATATTGTGCCCACTGGACACAGTTCACTGACCCACAGCGATGCCTGGGCGTGAACAAATAATAATAATAATAATAAAAAATAAATCTTGGTAGGTGTAGGCCAGGAGGTAAACTTAGGGGGGCATACACAGAGGATCTCTCATCAGGCCACCCACCCAGGGGTTCTGTCTCCTCTGCCTCCTCGAAATTGACTTTTGCTCTTTGATGTTGACGATGGAGCCATATAGGTTATACCTGACCCGTTAACCTTTCCTCTGTCTTATACGGCATGCGAGGACGTGTGATAGGAGAGGGTTTGTAGTAGCTTATAATAACAATAATAATAATAATAATAATAATAATAATAATAATAAGAAGAAGAAGAAGAAGAAGAAGAAGAAGAAGAAGAAGAAGAAGAAGAATTAAAAGAGAGAGAGAGAGAGAGAGAGAGATATTCACGGTCGATGACCACTCCAGGGAAAGTACCCATCTTCTAAAAGGTGAAATCTACATTTGTTTAATTTTAAGGGAAGACTAAGTTTCAGTTCAGTAGATTAAACTCTCTAATGGAAAATTAAATATTTTCTAGGTCTGGAGGGTCAGGAATTTATGGCTCAGAGGTGGTGGTGGTGGCGGTGGTTATAGGAGTAGTGGTGGTAGTAGTAGTGGTCGTGGTGGTGTCGGTAGTAGTGGTGGTGGTGGTGGTTGCAGTAGTGGTAGTAGTGATGGTAGGTTTAATGGTAGTGGTATTAGTAGTTTCTAAAAGTCTGGTTATCACGCGCACCTACAGTGATTTACTTATATATATATATACATATACTTCATTTTTAGTCCATTTAACACGCGGACTTTGAACATATAATCAACGACCTCACCAGCAAGGAATCGAACCCTCGACCTACTGGGGGTGACTAGGGAACGCTTACCGGCTAGGCCACAAGGACACTAAAAGCAGTTCTAGACTCTGTTATATTTCACACAAAGCCTGTTCATCGAGCTGGTGAGGTCGTTGATTATATGTTCAAAGTCCGCGTGTTAAATGGACTAAAAATGAAGTATATATATGTACCTCGCGTTTCATACCAGCTGGATTCGGTAAAATGCTACTGACACCACATAAGTGGCACGGGCAGTTTCCCATTGAGGTTCACGGCGCCATCAGCTCGATGAACAGGCTTTGTGTGAAATATAACAGAGTCTAGAACTGCTTTTAGTGTCCTTGTGGCCTAGCCGGTAAGCGTTCCCTAGTCACACCCAGTAGGTCGAGGGTTCGATTCCTTGCTGGTGAGGTCGTTGATTATATGTTCAAAGTCCGCGTGTTAAATGGACTAAAAATGAAGTATATATATGTACCTCGCGTTTCATACCAGCTGGATTCGGTAAAATGCTACTGACACCACATAAGTGGCACGGGCAGTTTCCCATTGAGGTTCACGGCGCCATCAGCTCGATGAACAGGCTTTGTGTGAAATATAACAGAGTCTAGAACTGCTTTTAGTGTCCTTGTGGCCTAGCCACACCCAGTAGGTCGAGGGTTCGATTCCTTGCTGGTGAGGTCGTTGATTATATGTTCAAAGTCCGCGTGTTATATGGACTAAAAATGAAGTATATATATGTACCTCGCGTTTCATACCAGCTGGATTCGGTAAAATGCTACTGACACCACATAAGTGGCACGGGCAGTTTCCCATTGAGGTTCACGGCGCCATCAGCTCGATGAACAGGCTTTGTGTGAAATATAACAGAGTCTAGAACTGCTTTTAGTGTCCTTGTGGCCTAGCCGGTAAGCGTTCCCTAGTCACACCCAGTAGGTCGAGGGTTCGATTCCTTGCTGGTGAGGTCGTTGATTATATGTTCAAAGTCCGCGTGTTAAATGGACTAAAAATGAAGTATATATATGTACCTCGCGTTTCATACCAGCTGGATTCGGCAAAATGCTACTGACACCACATAAGTGGCACGGGCAGTTTCCCATTGAGGTTCACGGCGCCATCAGCTCGATGAACAGGCTTTGTGTGAAATATAACAGAGTCTAGAACTGCTTTTAGTGTCCTTGTGGCCTAGCCGGTAAGCGTTCCCTAGTCACACCCAGTAGGTCGAGGGTTCGATTCCTTGCTGGTGAGGTCGTTGATTATATATATATATATATATATATATATAACCACAAGGAAAGAAGAAAACACGAAGTTCCCAAGCGCTTTCGTGTAATTCACATCTTCAGGGGTGAGTACAGACTAGAGAAAGAAATACAAACCTAGATTACGCTCACCTGCAGTGATTTACTTGCATATATATATATATATATATATATATATATATATATATATATATATATAACACACAATCAACACCTCAACCCGCCAGGATTCGAACCCACAGCCCACGAGCCCATGACTGTGACCGGGGAACGCTACCTCTGGACCACCAGGATACTAAAAGCAGTCCAAGACTCTGTTACAGTATATTTCACACAAAGCGTGTTCAACGAGCTTATGGCGCCGTGATCCTCTATGGCGCAGCGAACCTCTAATGGGGACTACCCGCATCACGTAGGTGGTCAGAGTAACGTTTTACCAAATCCGGCTTCGAAACACGAGGATCCCTATATATTTCATTAGCCCAATAAAGCATGCGGACTTCTACATACACTCAACACCTCAACCCACCAGGATTCGAACCCACAACCCACAAGCCCATGACTGTGACCGGGCAGCGCTACCTCTGGACCACCAGGATACTAAAAGCAGTCCTAGACTGTTATATTTCACACAAAGCGTGTTTCGAAGCCGGATTTGGTAAAACGTTACTCTGACCACCTACGTGATACGGGTAGTCCCCATTAGAGGTTCATGGCGCCATAAGCTCGTTGAACAGGCTTTGTGTGAAATATAACAGAGTCTAGGACTGCTTTTAGTATCCTGGTGGCCCAGGGGTTAGCGTTCCCTGGTCACAGTCATGGGCTTGTGGGCTGTGGGTTCGAATCCTGGTGGGTTGAGGTGTTGATTGTATGTAGAAGTCCGCGTGCTTTATTTTTTATTTTTTTTTTACATGGGAGGGTGGACTCAGCTTCACTATTTTTGTGCGATATTGACAGTTTCCAGGTAGAGTTTGGTGAAATATTTTTGTCTACGAGTTCCTCTCTTTATGATTTTTTTTCCGCGCGCGCGCGCGTGTGTGTGTGTGTGTGTGTGTGTGTGTAATAAATATTAATAATAATAATAATAAACGGTTTATTAATAGAGTTGCAGCCGGTGGCTGAAAATATACAGACTTACATTTGATTTAGACATAATGAGATAATATGCCTTGAATACATTTACAGGGCTGTACAGTGCATAAATCAGTTGTTGTTTATTATTTTAACAATAGATGGGATGATGCTGTTCTTATATCTATCGGTGCGGGCTCTTGTGGGCTGAATTTTGTTGTAGTGGCGGACTGCGCGAGTACAACAGTGTATGTGTGTGTGTGTGTATGTGTTTTAAATTTTTTTATTGAAACCAGCATGTGTTGCTATACGATGGACTGCCTTGATACAAGAATTCTCTTCATCGCATCAATAAAACCCGTTATAGTTTGTGTCAGTCACATTAGCTGCTTCACGTACATAAAAAATAAGACAGAATTTCTATAACGAAATGAGTTTCGCTTAATCAAACATTACTGTTTTGTTACTCCACCAAGATATTTAAAGCTATTCAATGCCTTATATGTTCTATCTATTCATTTTTTGTTAATTACGCTCTTAGTTCTACACATGACAATTACTGACTCCCTTATTTACATACTGTTGACAGGAAAAAACTCAATATACACCCTAGATTAGAACATGAGACTACAACCGAGGAAAGCTCAAGAACGATGGCGTTCGGCGGTTAATTTACCAGACGATTTTCTCTCCGTCTCCTGTCATCAAATGGAAAATAATTTACAAAAATATTCTCCACAGATGAAAGGATCACAGCGTTGGTGTTCGAGTCATGTATAAGTTGTAGTATAAAGAGAATCCTCAAGATGGCAACTGTCCACCGAGGGCCACAAGGGGCTCCCATCATTACATCCATTACCAACAAAATAGCTATAGAAGAGAGCGAACGAAAAGTTGAAAATATCTTAGATCTCCAACACTCCATTTACCGTACTTCTAATAAAACTCCCGCCGGACCTGTTATCAAGTTTGCAGGAGTCCAAAAAAAGGTTCCTATTCTCCGGAGGACCCAAAAATTGGTTCTGTAGAGTTTCAGTCTGCCGACCTCTCCCTCGAGACTGGAAGAAGGTGGTGCTGTTCCAGAGTTAGAGAGAGAGTTTGGGCTGAGGGATGGAGATCCTCACGCCCTCTTCGTTTGTGTTACATTAACTAGGTATTTGTGGAACACCTCTCTCCTATCTTACACGCGAGCAACAGTTTCCGCTATTCTGGTTATGGTGGTTCATCTTCACCTTGGGGCGGGGGGGGGGGGGTAATTCTATTATCTCTTACACACACACACACACACACACACATGGGGGGGGGGGTCAAGACCTACCAGGCGCTGCTAAGCAGTGGCCCCCCTTGACCATGTGTGGCCCCATTCCTTAAGTTTCTCTCCCTGACCCTTCCTCACCACCAGGATACACCACATTTCTTGACCTAAAAGCTGCATTTGATATTGCCAATAGGCAACTGATGCTGTACGAACTAGCCAAAATGGACATAGGAGGTAGGCCGTTACACTGGATAAGTGGTTACCTAACCAACAGAAGGGCTGCTGCACTGTTTCAGGGTTACAAAAGTGAAGTTAAAGATATGCAACTTGGTACCCCTCAAGGTGGAGTACTTAGCCCCACTTTGTTCAATGTTCTTATGAATGCATTATTAAATTTAATACCAGACAACCCCAGCAATATCTCAATCAGCTATGCTGATGATATTCTTATACATACTAAAACTCATCGTGAAATGCAAACCACCCTGAACCATGTATACGCAGCCTGTGAACACCTCGGTCTTATTATCTCCACTGAAAAAACTAAGGTGTTCAACAAACAAGCTGGTAACCGCAAACGCGGCCCCGCCAAGTTCAAGATAGGTAACAACACTATTGACTATGTTTCTTCTTTTAAATATCTTGGTGTTTCCGTCCCTTGTACCCTACCTGGCATACAACAGCTAACCCGCCAATGTACTGACAGACTGAGACCTCTTAGAAGTGTAGCGGGGTACAGCCCGCACTATGGTGCTAATATTAGAATTGTTAAAACAATGTACCTAGGCTATGTAAGATCTCTGATAGATTACCACGCACCAGCCCTGGTCATTCGTGACGGGAAAGGCGTTGACAAGCTCGAGAAAATGCAAAATAAAGCCCTCAGAATTATCCTAGGATGTCCCATGAGCACTAAAGTACTTAATATGAGGAAAGAATTAGGTATACCCAGTGTTAAAGATAGAATAATTGAAGTCAACCTCATGATAGCCCTGAGGCTTCTGCGTGGTGATCCTGATAACATTGTTTCCTTTAAATTGCTAGAATGTATGAACCATGGGACTACTGAATCTAAATGGATCCAAACTACAGCTACACATATGAAGATGTTTGGACTAGACCACCTGTACAAAGTTGAGACACAACAGCGCTTCCTGCCACCCTGGCGGACAGTTCCCTTCGATATCACAATACCGACGTATCCGCCTAAAAAATTAATTATACAAAGCATTTATCTCCAACACACTGCCAAATTGACAGCTCTTGAACACATACACACTCTACAGACTGATGATAATATCACACAGACCATCTACACTGATGGATCTCTTAACACCGCCTGTGGGAGGGCTGGAAGTGCTATTGTTGTGACTCAACCTGACGGTAATATAATTGAGAAAGGAGTTAGAATTAACAACTGGGCATCCACTCTACAAACTGAATTAGTTGCCATACTCACAGCTATTAAACTCATTGAAACCACTGTTACTGACAGTCTCATCATCACTGACTCTCTATCCTCACTACTTGCCCTTGGTACCCTCGACTCAGGTTGTCACGCTCTTGTCTCTGAAGCCAGACACAAATATGCGTGCCATGTTGACCGGGGTGTCAGGGTCAAACTGTTGTGGATCCCCTCTCACATAGGCCTCATAAAACATGACAGAGTTGATGCCCTCGCCAAACTCGCGTCTAACAAAGACACCGTTGAATACAATTTGGGTCTGTCAAAAGAACCCTTAAAACTGTAATTAGGAAAGAACTTATTGATGAGTTTGACGCAAGTAGACAAGTGAAAACAGGCACTAGTCGATCCATAGGTTACCATGATGAGATGTATCAAGTGAAACATGTATATGGAGCAAATAACAAGATCACTAGATTACAAGATGTTGTAACCGCTAGATTAAGGTTAGGATATAAATACCTTTGGCAGTATGTTCCTCAAGCAGATGTAAACAAAACTAAATGTAAAGTGTGTGGCCATACATATGGCCACACACTTGAACACTACGTCCTCGACTGTGTGAAGATAGAACCTTTCAGGGACAGGTCCAAGCATACTGTGTGAAATGGCACAACACTTCATCTCTAATGGCAAGATTGCCGACATATTAAGATTGTATCCACTTTTTTGCACTTAGTAACTATATCAGTTCTCATGTACAGAACCAAATACGCTTGAATACCTCCCACGTAAATGTGAATAACAAAGTGTGAGGCCAGACATACTGCCTCACACGCCTGTACTCACGCATTTGTGAATAAGTTACCCTTTATGTATAGAACTAAACAAATAATGTAAATGAAATACTGTGTAACATTCAGTGCCATAATATCCTGACAACGGGGGTTAATTATTATGACCCTTTGTAAATCCTACTCTGTAATCCTTTTGCGCTACCGCTCACAGGATGAGTGTGGGGTGTACAATAAAGTAGCCGCTGCAAGCGGCAAAATCAAAATCACCACCAGGATATCAACACAATCAAAAGTGACAATTTCGTTTCGGAACTAAGTGGGATCAGTGTTGAACAGTTATGAACAGTGTTTAAGCCAATGGATTCACCACCAGACAGTACCAGTGAGAACAGTGACCCACCACCGAGATAAGCACCCCTGGGAACTGACCACCATCTTTTGACCGGGAGATGCTAATCAGTCCACCCTGGGAACAACAGTGGGTCGGTTTCACATCTGACTACGAGATAACACAACGCCACCCAGCAGAGAGTGAGGTACTGTTACACCACCCCACACCACAAGGTGTCTCCTGACCACGTGAGGTTCTTCATATCAACACCTACGGACGAGTTACTGCACCACTTGAACACCACACCATCCGGTACCTCCATGACCAGGTGAGGTCCTTCATATCAACACCTACGGACGATTTACTGAACCACGAGGCCATGTGACCTCACACAGTATGGCAAGAGACCAGCCCGGGACATCAGCTGGAAACTATAATAATTTGTATGTTCAGTTCATGCTCCTTCTCCTTTCAGTAATGACAGCTATTGTTAAATGACCCACCCACCCCATGTCTTTGTATGTAATAAGTCATTTTTGTCTAAAGTATATTTTCAGCCTTCGGGCTGCAGGATTTTCTCAATAAACCGATAATTATTATTATTATTATTACTATTATTATTATTATTATTATTATTATTATTATTATTATTATTATTATTATTATTATTATTATTATTATTACACACACACACACACACACACACACAAAAGAAACATGCTTATACTGTTCATTGTACACATTATATCTCTCTCTCTCTACCTTTGTGTTCTTCCTCATTCAGAGTTGGTTCGTGGCCTCTATCATCAACATATACTCCTCGTCCTCTACTTTGGTCGACCTCCAAGTTGTGTCTTGAGGTCCACTTCACTGAGGGTTGTGAGGCTCACTGCTCAAGTCTCTTATCTCCTAACATTCATAATCATCATCGTTTCCTTCTCTCTCTTACTGCTCCTAGTTCATCACTTTCATATTCTTCTTCCCCTTTCTATGCTCTCCTCCGTGTCTTTCTTTAAATTGTATTTCATTTGATATTTCCTCTACTTCCGATACCTTTCCCAACAAGTATCTTTTAAAATGAAATCTTGGTGTGACCGTCGGCAAGTCAAACACCTCTCGCTAGAATGTACCGATACTGACACTATGAAACTGTGTCTGTCGTTTTAGCTTTGACATTACCACCTATGGCATCTATAACATAAAGATTTCTAAGTTATTGCCTGTGCTTTAAGGTTATATAACTTATTTGTGTATTATTTATGGATTCTTTCTTTCTTTCAACTATGGTTATCAATCATAAACCCATTACTTACATCGCTTCACTCAATCTACCCTATCCTATGCTATCCTATCCTAACACAAGGTGCCATTTATACACTCATATATCTCTACATCCATCTCTGAGCTTTTCTTATCCCCTGTCTCAGCAGATGAATTACTGGCCATCATAAAAATGTCCAAAAATGCAGCAGTAGGCGAAGCCAATATACCAATGAGCATCATTAAGAAAGTAGCTCACTTATTACTACCTATTCTCCTACACATCTGCAACTCCTCCTTCACTAGTGGTGTCTTTCCGGATAAACTGAAAATTGCTAAAGTTCACCCAGGATATAAAAAATCTGGGGACAAAGGTCTTTTCAAGAACTACCGCCCCATATCAGTCCTCCCAGCCTTGAGTAAGATACTGCAGAAGCTAACATGTAATAGACTAAATTCCTGGTTTGGATTTAGAGCTAGAAGGTCGACTGAGAGTGCTCTGCTATCCTTTACTAATGACATCTTAAATTCCTTTGATGACATTTCACAGTCGGAATATTCTTGGACCTCTCTAAATCCTTCGATTCTGTTGACCAGGGGTCACCAAACTTTTTTCACAGTGGGCCGGATAACTGAAAGAATGACGAGCGCGGGCCGCATAATCATTCTGTTCAATACTTGCAAGCCAGAACGAAAGCTCTGGGAAAAAAGATGAAAAACTAAGTTTAGCATTCCATGTTAATCATGGGTGAGTGGCGTGCAATGCACAAAAAACAAAGACAACCAACATATTTATTTGCAACGTCTCGTGTTCCATACGTTTTATCAAGCAAATTCAAGTACCGTCGGCCGGCCTGATGAACTGACGTCGCTGGCCGGATCCGGCCCGCGGGCCGTAGTTTGGTGAACCCTGCTGTTGACCATACCATCCTCCTTTCAAAGCTTGAGCATTACGGCGTTAGGGTCCTATCCCACAATTGGTTTACCTCATATCTCTCTAACAGGATGCAGTATGTCTACTATAACAATCACCAATCTGACACCTCGCCAATCTTGTATGGCGCCCCCCAAGGTTCCATTCTCGGTCCACTACTGTTTTTGTTTTACATAAATGACATAGTCCACGCCAGCACATTCATAAAATACAACTTATTTGCAGACAATAGTAATCTCTATGCCAGCAACTCAGACCTCCATTCCTTGATGAGAACTATGAACACTGAATTAACTAAAGTCGGGACCTGGGTAATACGTAATAAACTGACTTTAAACCTTAAGAAAACCCACTACACGATCTTTCACAGAAGGAAAAACTTACCCCCAGACTTGGACCCCCTGTACCTTGGTAATACATTCCTCAAACGCGAACAAAATACTAAATTCTTAGGAGTTATTGTTGACGAGAAACTTAACTGGAGAAACCACATACAAGCCATCCACAGTAAAGTCAATAAAATGTGTGGTCACTCACTCTCACAGCAATGAAAGAAATCTATCATGATTTTTTTTACCAACACATGATTCACTGTCACACACTAGGGGAGCCTCTGGTTACTGCGCAAAAGAGAGTTGTACGGACAATGACCTACTTGAAAAAAAACAGATCACACAAACGAAAAATTTGCTAAATTGAAAACTTTAAAATTCGAAGATATTAACACCTACTAATGTTTACAAATCTATCAATCACTTGCTTGACAATAATTATTTCCAGTTCCGGAATAATCAGAGATACAACTTAAGGCACCTAGAGCTACTAACACCACCCCCCATGCGCTTCTCTCAGTTCCAGACCTTCATAAAATATCACGGTGTGAAGATGTGGAGCAACTTACCCCCACCCATCCGAGCAAAGACTATGTTCCCCTCCTTTAAATCATCTCTAAAAAAATATCTATTGTCTAAGTATTCATATTTCTTGTAATACCTACTATATTTACAGTACCTGCTTTTATAGTACCATCAAAACCGTTTTATCGGAAATTCTCATGTACTGTAAATAGATAAGAAATTACCATTTCAATAAACATATTTGCCAACTAGACAAAATCCTGACAGCTCTGTCCTCTTGTTCAACCTTAATGCTGTACAACCCACGTTGTACTGCTCCCCCATTAAACTTATGTTTTTCAATTTCAATGTAATTTATGTACTGTATATACTTATATTATAAATAAAAAGAAATAAACTAAAAAAGAATAATAATAAATAAATAAAATAAATAAATATTGAAGTGATATCCGTGGTAACATTATGGGATGTTCTTATTACCACCATGCTATTGTAGTATTCCAGATGTTACTAAATGTTACATAATACTTCCTTGAGATAAATGTATAGTAAATATCAGGTGCCTAAAAGAGAGCTCAGGTTCTCAACTGGCTCAGCCATGTTAATATTGTTATTATTATCCACTCTTTATCTGTTTTTTTTCTGGCTAAATAAACTGTTTCAATTCAATTCAATACACCACGTAACAGCTCTTCTCTCTATCCTTCCACCTCTTTTTCGGGCTCCTCCCACCTCGTCCTCATTTCACCTCATTCAGACACTCACACTTACTCTTATTCATCCGACGGTCTCATACATTCCCTATATCATCAGTAACTCTAGCTCTATATGTCACCTTATACTTAATGACTTTAATTAGCTGACCAACATACTATCTTATCCATTATACACGGCGATACAATGCAATCTCCCACTTTGCACTCTATGACTCTTCCTACTCCTTGCACCGATTGTATACGTTCTGTCTCACTCTACCATCGTCGTATTTACTCCATAACCCAAAATCATCAAACTTATCTCACGTCCCACACAGGAGTTTGTCATTTATTCTCTCTAAACCAGGGGTACTCGATTGGCGGATCGCGGTTTGCTTTGGTACGGACCGCCATGTATGACGATTTACTACTGCACATCAATGTGAGATGGCTTAGAAAGGGCAAGGTTTTGGACCGATTTTGGGTCATTAGGAAAGAGATACAAATTTCATCAAAGTCAAAACGAGTGCCAAAGCAAACTAGTTGTCAGAGTTTTTACAAGATGAAAAGAAAATGGAAATTGTAGCATTTTTAGAAGATATTGCATCTCATCTCAATGCTCTCATTGTCAAGCTGCAAGGAGGAAACAACACAGTGTGTGATCTGATATCAACTGTTCGAGCTTTCCTGAAGGAAATGGAACTTCTCCACTTCCCACAACTTTTGGAGCATAACAAACGAAGGAAATATCATAACCATAAGTATGTTCAGTTCATCGAGAAACTTATTGATGATATCAAGGCTCGTTTTGATGGAAGACAGCTACTGCTGTTCACCCAGAACCCCTTCTTGATAGCAAACGTCTCTGAATTTTCAGAAGAAGCAAAACAGACTGTTAAATGGGTATGTGCAGCATCAATCCAAATGGAACTAATTGATCTCCAAGAAAATGTGGCCATGAAAGAAGAGGTTGATAACCGTGATTTCGTCACATTCTGGACACAGAAGGTGTCTCCAGCAAGTTCCCCTCACCTTCACAAAGTCTCATAGCATATCCTCACAATGTTTGGCTCCACTTACCAGTGTGAGTCTGCTTTCTCCGTCATGAATTTGGTGAAGAACAGATACCGCTCCAGCATAACCAATGAACACCTTCATCATTGTCTTAGACTATCACATCATTTGTACCAAGTTCAGGGAATTGGCAAGAAGCACGAAGTGTCACTTTCAAACAAATGATGATTAATCATTCATAGACCCACAGTCACAATTACATTTACACTCAGAGTCAAAACTAATAACCTCCCTTTTCTTATTCAACAAAGAGGGATGAATAATTACTTTTGAACCAGACTATACATTCTATAATTGCAATATTTTTTGTGCGCTCTACAGATTTAGCTTATTTCTATTAGTTAATTATTCCTCCTTCTTCAACAAGAGTAGAATGTATGATAACTTTTGACCACAAAAATACATATATTACCTGTAGCGTTTTATTTTGTTACAGGTAATTAATTTTTTCCCCTTTTGATCACCTCCCTCCCCCTCGGTTGACACTTCAGCCCGATGGATGAATGGCTACTTTTATGGCTTCTTTTGATCCATGGGTTCTTGTTGATTTCTTTAATTTATTTGCGCTGTCAACAGATTTTTAGATTATAAATGCCTCTAGATGGAAATAGACTGAAATGTGTACTCTTCATTTATTGCCTCATATTAACTGAATTCTCATCCGGATCTTGGCCATCTAGAAAATTTGTGAGACTGGACCTTCACATATAGTAATTGAGTAGGCCTGCTTTACGTCTTCAATTCTCTTTCAGCATCTTTTTCTCTCTCTCCACCACCAACTATTTTATTATCTTTCTTTCTACCTGCCTCTCCATCTTCAAATTTATCATTATCTCTCTCTTTCCACCTTCTCTTTCGGTGTCTTTCTCCCCTTGAGGTCATATTGTTCCCAGTTCTTATCAGACTCTTATCAAGGAAATATGAATGAGCTGCTTTTAATATCATGCTTCGTGTCAGAGCTTATCTTCCTTATCAGTCTATCCTTGTTTCATTTATATTATCTAATTATTTACTTTAGATTATTCATTTCTTATCAATCACACATACCTTATCTTCTATTCAAATATTCGGCACATAACACCTCTACCACCACCACCACCACCACCACAACCACCAATACCACCACCACTACACACTATTTACACTACTACCACTACCTACCTACTGTACACTTGCCACACAACTATCACTATCATAACCACTACTTCTTGCCACCAGCAACACAACACATCCTCTGCCATCACCACCATCACCACACACCTCTACCACCAATACCACACACCCTTAACCACCACCACCACCATCACTACACACCCTCTACCACCAACACCACCACCATCACTACACACTCTCTACCACATACACCACCACCACCACCACCACACACCCTCTACCACCACAACCACTACGACACACCCTCTTCAACCATCACCACACGTCCTCTACCAACGCCACCACCACCATCACCACCACCACCACCACCACAACTACCACACACAATCTACCACCATGGCCACTCACCCTCTACCACCTGCTACCACCTGCTAAAGAGGCTGATAAGGGACCGGCAGGGTCGATCACAGATATTGCACATGTGGGGCCTACATCTAGTGCGGGAGGGGCGGCGGATGCAACTTTTCGGCGTTGGAACTTATCTGCCTCGTTAAGCAGTCGGGCTGACTCGAAAGTATTGACACCTTCGTGTGTAGTGATCCTCCAAGCGTTACGGTGTGGAATAATCGTCCCCCAGGTGAGGGGGTCGATTTGCCACTTTTTCAGATTTGTTTTAAGCCTATCGTTATACCTTTTCAGTTACCTACCAGCATTACGTTTACTATTTACTTGGGTGACTGTAAAGTAGCTGCTTTGGCAGTCTACTGTCGTCCATGCGGGTAACATGGCCACCAGCCCAGCATAGTTGTTCATGGATAATGGTAGCCTCGATGCTTTTACATTTGGTGTCAACAAGAGTACTGGCATTTGTTCTCTTGTCTTCCCAGTGAACTCGGAGGATGGAACGTAGACTACGTTGGTGAAATTTTTCAAGTGCTATGGAGGTGCCTCCTCCATGTGACCCATGTCTCGCTGCCATATAGCAGTAGGGTGTGTCATAGGAGGGAAGATCAGCTAAAACTAATGGCCCATCACTTTTTTGGTAGATTTTAGTGTATATAAACAGAAAATAATTTCAGTTTCAATATTTTGCAACCTTTTGCTAGGTAAATTTTAGCGTGAAATTTATCGAAAATCTAACGTACAGCTGCATTAGTGCATTACAATTAAATAGTGAACATTGCTTTCTGACTTCATTCTTTAACAACCCAACTAACAATATTTTTTTCTGTTTCAGATTCTGATGCATTTATAAGTTGATAATATTTGCGATGGCTGCTTGTGTCAGGACGAGGAACCAAAAATCCAGCCATCTCAGTCACTATCTTGGGTCTGGGAGAGAGCTCCTGAAGTCGGAGTTGCCTACATTGAGAGATGCTTTGAGATACGGTGTTTTAATCAGGCAAATCAGTGAAAAGAACCAAAGAACTTACACAAACAAAGACATTGCCAGTGATATGACCAAAGCTGTCTTGGCACAGTACACTCTGGCTAACGCTCAGTTCAAGCCTCCAGTCATAACAAGTCAGAAGAAGATTAGTGAGAGACTGCTAGCCAGTTGGGAAAAGGCAAGAGATATCTCTCTTGGGAGAGGAAAACTTGCAGTTAAGGACAGCTTTGCCAAGCAGCTGGACCAGTTATTTGACATAATTACTTGCAAGTGCCCAATTGTTCTCTGTCCTGAGTTTGGATGCGATCGTGACTGTAAATCCGAGGCCCACATCTCCTGTATTTGCAAGCGTGAACTGAAAATTCCTGTGATCGAACTGGCATTTGTCAAAGCACAGAGAGAGAAGACTGGCAGTATAGGGGCTCTCATGATTTCTAGCCAAGATATTCCGGAGTCCAAGAGACAGGAGGCTGCCACAGAGAGACAGAAGAGGAGAAGAGTTTCCGAGGAAAAGAGACTTGAGAAGGCCCAGGGTGAGGTAAAAAAGGCCGATGATTGGAGTCAAGCTGATTCAGAGTTTAATGACTTCCCCATGGCTGATCCGAGTGCTGACCAGGAGAATGGTGACTTTGTCCCTAACCCAGAAAATAATGATCCCAAACCTTCCAGGCATAAGATTCGAAATAGGAAAGATATCCCGAGCATAGCTCTGGCCAGCATGCGACACCACACTGGTCTCAGAGAAACTGCAGAGATAGCAACAGCTGCCTGGATTGACGGTGGTTTGATAACACCTGATGATGTTCACCTGGTGATAGATCATAACAAAGTAAGGAGAGCTCAGGAGAAACTTGTCAGTAACCTAGAAGAGGAGTTTGATAAGGGGATAAGAGAAAATGGAATCAATTGTTTGTTCTTTGATGGGAGAAGGGATGACACTAAAGTGTTCATGAAAGTTGGAGATTCTGACAAGTTGTTCCCTGCCATGGTGAAGGAGGAACACTACTCCTGCTGCAGTGAACCAGGAGGGAAGTATTTGTGGCATTTCACTCCAGAGAAAGATGACATCAGGAAACCAGCTGAGATAGTTGCAGAAAACATTGTGAACTGGCTCAGAGAGAGGAACGTAGACCAGACCCTGCAGGCCATTGGAGGGGACAGCACCAACACGAACACAGGGTGGCAAGGAGGGTCATACAGTGGATAGAGCGAAAGATTGGGAGGAAGCTGGTCTGGATTGTTTGTGACCTCCACACCAACGAGTTGCCACTCAGACATCTGATCCAGGAGCTGGATGGCAAGACTCTTTCAAACAATAGATGGTCTGGTCCTCTTGGCAAGATGCTGGGCTCTGCCACTGAGTTAGAAATAAATCCGAGCTTTGAAAAAATCACAGTTGGCCCTCCACTTGTTGAGCTTGCACATACTGTCATTGACGACCTGAGTACTGACCAGTACTATGGCTACATGATTTGCAGTGCCATCAAAACTGGGGTCATGCCTGATAGACTTGCTTACCTGCAGATAGGTCCAGTCTCACATTCTAGGTGGCTCACAACGGCTCTCAGGTTCTGCAGAATTTGGGTCGCTCATCATAAACTGAAAGGGAACCAGCTTCACAACCTGAGACTTATTGTCCAATTCATCGTGAGTGTCTACTTGCCAAATTGGTTCAACACCAAGGTCAAGTCATCGTTCTCCGAAGGTCCGAGGCATGTTCTCTTCCAGCTTGAGCTCCTGAGGATTCAGCCAAGGAAGGTTGTTCAGATTGTGGAGCAGACTGTGAGGAGATCTTCCTGGTATGCTCATCCCGAGGCAGTTCTGCAGACAATGCTCTGCAGTAAGGATGAGGAGGAGAGAAGAGTGGCAGTCAAAAAGATCTTGGATATGAGACTTATGAGAGGATCTGGGCATGACGAATCAGTTGGTGACGATTCCTTCAGGGTCAGGAAGACTCCTGAAGTCAATCTAGGTGCCAAGACCCTCACTGATCTCATAGATCTGGATAACATCCAGGCTGGCAGTGAGCCCCCTCTTACCTGCAGCCTCACCAATGTTCAAGTCAGAGCTTTCCTGGACAACCCCATGCATGTCCCTGCCTGGCCCTCGCACACCCAGAGTATAAAGCGTTGTGTACAGCAAGTGAGCGAGGCCAGCAGTCACGTGTACAGCCAGGAGAGGAGGGAAGGCTACATCCGAGCTCAGGTGGTCAGCAGGGAGGTGATGAGTAGAAACAGAAGCAAGAAAGACATGTTCTCTATGGTGTGCAGCAACACCGGGTCGTAGTAGTAAAACCGGTTTTTGTATTTGATGATTTTGTTTTCTAAAGGAATATTAAATTTAATAAATGTGTCAAGATCATTCGTTTCACTATTCTGGATCATTTTCATCCTAATAAATTAACCTGATACATTTATTTTACTTTAAATAAGCTATTTAGTGGTGTTGGTAAAAGGGTGGGAATACTGAATTTTCATAAGATTTCAAGTTAAAATTTACCTAGCAAAACATGAAAACTTTTCAAATCTGAAGATATCACATGATTCTGCACATAGAACTACATCATTAATACCATGGGCCGATTTTTCAAACTCAAAAAAAAAAAATTCGCCTCCGTATGACACACCCTAATATAGCAGAGTGGGGAAGAACACTGCTCGATATACGTGTTAATTTGTAGATAATTTCAGCTCCCTATAGCTGAAGACACGATTTCGGAATCTGCTGAAGGCTTGAGATACACTTCTGATCCGATGCTGAATCTCTTCATCGAAGTCCGCGGTGGTGGAAAGGTGGGATCTGAGATACCGAAAGTGGGTAACATTAGATAGGGTAGTACCTTTATGCTGGATGGATGTTGGAGGTGTGTCTCAACCAGGGGCAGGTTGAAAGAGAATCTGAGTCTCACATACATTCACCTCAAGGACGAAGTGTGCATACACATCCGCATTGGTGTTCAGGATCTCCTGTAGGTTGCGTTTAGTGTGAGCGACAACGATGAGATCGTCTGCATACTGAAGCTCAGTAATGGAAGCTGCTGACACCTTTGTTCCTGCCTGGAGTTGTCATATGTTAAAAAAATACGCTTCGTCAGGTACTCGATGACCACCCCACTGGTTAAATTAGCACTGGCACGAGTAAGGAAGGCAGCCAAGATAATGGAAAAGAGAGTTGGTGCCAGTGCACACCCGTGCTTAACCCCCGTTTGGATAGGGAAGAACTCAAACTGGGTGCCATTGTGCAGGACACTGACGTTCATGCCATCGTGGAGCTGCCTCACAATGGCTATGAAATTTGGTGGACAGCTAAAATGGCTGAGGGTCCACCAGAGGGCTTCCCCATTGACCTAGTCAAAGGCCTTAGTTAGCTGGATGAAAGCCATTTACACTTCACGACAATGTTCTCTGCACTTTTCCTGTATCTGGCGGGCAGGAAAGATCATGTCAGTGGTGCCATGTGGTGGACTAAAGCCACATTGAGATTCTGGGAGGAAGTTTTCCGCCTCTGGAAGAAGACTGTTTAGGATGCCTCGAGCGATAATCTTGCCAGCTACAGACAGCAGCGAGATCCAGCAGTAGTAGTCACAGTCAGACAGGTCTCCCTTCTTCTTAGAAATATTGTCGATGGAAGCGTCTTAAAGAGCTTGGGGGATTGCTTTCTTTTCCCATATACTCTCCAGGAGAGAGTGGAAACGGTTGCTAAGCAGAGATCCTCCTTCTTTATACACCTCTGCTGGAATTCCATCAGGCACTGAGGCTTTATTATTTTTCATCTTTTTGATTGGAGTAGTTACCTCATCCAGGGATGGAGGATAAAGGAGGTGGGTCAGCTCTGGATGCTGAGGGACCTGCTGGGCAGACAGGACATCTACATCGGTATTTCGGTTGAGCAGTGAATGGTAGTGCTATTTCCAGCGCTGAAAGAGGCCTTCATCGTCTTTAATTATGGAATTACCATAGGGTAAGCGGAGGGGGACTACTCCACGAGTGATTAGGCCATAAAATCTTTTAGTGGGACTGAAAAACTCCCACATCTTGTGCTGAATTGAATTTTTTGGTGTTTCACGTGCAATATTTTTAAACCAGTCATTCTTTAGATTACAAAGTTACCACAGGGCAGCCTCTTTCTTCTTGAGGAAGGTATCAGCTTTGGTCGGAGGTTGAGGGTTGTTCTGCCAGTCAGTTAAAGCAGCGTATTTATCATCGACGAGGACATTAATTGCCGGGTCCTTTACATCAAACAAGTCCAGGTGTATTCTTTCGATCTGGCCGAGGGTCTCTTAGTAGGTTTTTGTCATGACAATGTCGAGAATATCCCAATCGGCACTGTGATTTGGGTTGACTGTTGTCGGGTTGTTTATCAGCCCATGTTCGAGCTGCTCTCTGAAAGCATGTGCTTCCGCTGGATCCTCCAGACGCTTAGTGTTAAAACCTCTTATGAAGGCTTGCTGCCTTCGCCATTTGGGGCGACGTAGAGTGAGAGCTTGGCTCTGACTAGCCGATGATCAGTGTCGCAGAGGTCTGAGCCGTGCATGGCACAGGTGATGACGACGTCTCGGCGATCTCTTTCTTTGACAATGATGTAGTTAATGAGATGCCAGTGTTTGGATCTTGGGTGTTGCCACGAACCCTTAAACTTGTCGGCCTGCCTAAACAAGGTATTGGTGATAGTGAGGTTATGTGCAATACACTTGCTGTGGAGGAGTAGCCCGTTCGAATTATTATTGCCTAGTCCATTTCTCCCTATGGTTCCCTGCCAAATGTCAGCATCTCTGCCAATTGTGGCATTAAAGTCACTCAGAATCAAAACATATTCTTATGTTGGGATAGAGGTTAACACTCTGTCGAGGTCAGCGTTAAAGGCCTCCACGATGTCATCCTCTGTATCCAGTGTTGGGGCGTATGCACTGATGAAAAAGTCATGACTTGACCTATTCAGTGGGACTCGAAACGTCATGAGGCGCTCGTTAATCCCATTAGGCACCACCATGACACACACGCTCTACCACCACCACCATCACCACACACCCTCCGCCAATATCACCACGACCACCAACACACACTCTCTACCAATATCACCACCATCATCACCATAGCAATAACTACCACACACCCTCTTGCAACAGCACCACCATCACCACCAACACCACCATACACCCTCTACCACCACCACCACCACCACCACTATCACCACCACAATCACAACCACCACACACCCTCTACTTACTACTACTACTACTAATTTGCTGTCATTCTGAATCGAGTGTGACGATCATCCAGCTATGATACAATAATATGAGTTATTAGGGATGTCACCTATGTTGGTGAATCGTAAGTTGACTAAAATGACCGATACGGGACCCGCAGCGTCGTTCACATTCGTTGCACATTTGGAGGGCTCCATCTACTGCGGGAGGGGCTGTGGCAGCGTCTCTCCGGCGTTGGCACTTGTCAGCCTCGGTTTCTAGTCGGACTAACTCGAAAGTAGTGACACCTTCTTGTGTGGTGCTCCTCCAAGAGTTACGATGTAGAGTTATCGACTCCCAGGTGAAGGGGTTGAATTGGCACTTTTTTAGGTTTGTCTTAAGACTATCCTTATATCTTTTCAGTTGCCTGCCGGTTTTACGTTTATTATTCGCTAGGTGACTGTAAAGTAGCTGCTTTAGCAGTCTACGATCATCCATGCGGATAACATGGCCAGTCCAACGTAGTTGCTCATGGATAATGAGAGCCTCACTTCTCCTACAGTTGGTGTCAGCAAGAATACTGGCATTTGTTCTTTTGTCTTTGCAGCGAACTCGGAGGATGGAACGTAGACTAAGTTGGTGAAAGTTTTCAAGTGCCTTGAGGTACCTCCTCTATGTGACCCATGTCTCACTGCCATATAGCAAGGTTGGGAGGAACACTGCTCGATACGCGTGCAGCTTTGTAGATAATTTTAGCTCCCTACAGCTAAGACACGATTTCGAAGTATGCCAAAGGCTTGAGATGCAGAACTGATCCAATGCTGAATGTCTTCATCGGTTGTCTGCGGTGGTGGACAGGTGGGAGCCGAGATACCAAAAGTGGGCAACCATAGAGATGGTAGTACCGTTAACCAGGATGGATGGTGGAAGTGTGTCTGAACCAGGGGCAGGTTGAAAGAGAATCTGAGTTTTACGAACATTCACCTCAAGATTAAAAATGCACACGCGTCTGCATAGGTGTTCAGGATCTCGTGTAGGTCGTGTTCAGTGTGTGCATACTGATGTTTAGTAATGGAAGCTGCCCATACCTTTTTCTTGTCTGGAGTCGTCTTATGTTGAAAAGCCCCTCCTTCACCTGGTACTTGATGTTCACGCCGTTTGCTAAATTGGCACTGGCACGAGTGAGGAAGGCAGCGAAGAAAATGGAAAAGAGAGTTGGTGCAAGCACACACCCTTGTTTAACCCCTGTTTGGATGGGGAAGAACTCAGACTGGGTACTATTATGCAGGACACTGCCGTTCATGCCATCGTGGAGTTGCTTCACAGTGGCGATGAATTTTGGTGGGCAGCCAAACCTGCTGAGGGTCCACCAGAGGGCTAAACTGTTGACCGAGTCGAAGGCCTTGGTTATGTTGATGAAAGCCATATGCAGGTCACGACACTGTTCTCTGCACTTTTCCTGTATCTGGCGGGTAGGAAAGATCATGTAAGTGGTGCCACATGATGGTGTAAGCCATATTGAGATTCTAGGAGGAAGTTATCCTCCTCAGAATGAAGTCTGTTTAGGAGGACTCAGGCGATAATCTTGCCAGCTGCAAAGAGTAGCGACATCCCACAGTAGTTGCCACAATCTGACCCGTTTCCCTTGTTCTTATAAATATTGACAATGAATGAGTCTTTAAGAGCTTGGTACCAGAATCCTGGAGGATAGCGAATGTAATACCGATTTTCAAGAAAGGGGATAGATCACTATCCTCTAACTACCGCCCAATCAGTCTAACATCAATAGTAGGCAAATTGCTGGAAGCAATCATTTCAAACTCTATTCGAAATCACCTGGAGAAGCACGGATTGATCAATGATTCCCAGCATGGCTTCACAAGCGGACGTTCTTGCCTAACTAATCTATTAACATTATTTTCATCAGTTTTCGAATCGGTGGACGAGGGGCACAATTATGATGTGGTATATCTCGACTTTAGTAAAGCCTTCGACAGAGTCCCCCACGAAAGACTAATTAGAAAGGTAGAAACTCATGGCATCAAAGGTGACATCCTTAAATGGATTAGGGCGTGGTTACAGGACAGGAAACAGTGAGTGAGCATTAACGGCACTAAGTCCCATTGGAGCAACGTCACAAGGCTCAGTACTTGGACCATTATTGTTTATTATATACATAAACGACATAGATATCGGCATAGACAGCAACATAAGTAAATTTGCTGATGACACTAAAATAGGACGGTTATCAAATCTGACGAGGACTCGGCAAAACTACAGGAAGATCTAAACAAATTTTTCGAATGGTCTGAAAAATGGCAGATGAAATTCAACGTCGACAAATGTAAAGTACTCAGTATAGGAGATGTAAACAGGGAAACCAGATACCAGATGAACAACGATGCCATAGAGAAATCCGACTGCGAGAGAGATTTAGGAGTAATGATAAGTAGGAACCTTAAGCCAAGTAAACAATGTGTTTTTGCTCGTAACAAGGCTAATAAAGTACTTGGGTTCATACAAAGGAGTGTTAGCTACAAGACTAGCGAGGTCATCCTAAAACTGTATCTTGCTCTTGTGAGACCACACCTGGATTACGCAGTTCAGTTCTGGTCACCGTATTACAGAATGGATATAGAATCCTTGGAAAGAATTCAGAGGAGAATGACAAGACTAATCCCGGGCATTAGGAACCTTGAGTATAGAGACAGGTTAAAGCATCTTAATTTGCACTCCCTTGAGAGACGTAGAGCGAGGGGCGACCTGATAGAGGTGTATAAGTGGAAGGCAGGGCTAAACAAAGGGGACATTACAAAGGTACTCAAATTATCCAACCAGGAGCGAACTCGTAACAATGGTTTTAAATTAGTCAAATTTAGATTTAGGCGTGAAATAGGTAAACACTGGTTTGGAAACAGAGTAGTGGATGAATGGAACAAGTTACCAAATATCATCATTAACTCGAATACGCTGAATAGCTTCAAACATAGGTTGTATGCTCATATGAGCAATAGGGGTTGGGTGTAAACGGGACTGCCCAGTATGGGCCAATAGGCCCGCTGCAGTTTCCTCCATTCTTATGTTCTTATGTTCCTCCTTTTCCCAAATATTCTCCAGGAGAGAGTGGAGACGGCTGGTAAGCAGAGGTCCTCCTGCTTTATGCACCTCGGCTGGGATTACGTCAGGCCCTAAGGTTTTGTTATTTTGCATCTGTTTGATGGCAGTAGCTACCTCATCCTGGGATGGAGGATAGCTAGGGTGGGTCAGCTCTGCATGCTGAGGGACTTGCTGGGCAGTCAGGACATTCATATCTGTATTTCAGATGAGCAATGAATGGTAGTGCTTTTTCCAGCGCTGAAGGAGGCTCTCCTTCATCGTCTTTAAATATGATGTTTACCGTCAGATGAGCAGAGGGGGCTGCTCCATGAGTTACTGGCCCATAAAATGTGTTAATGGAAATGAAAAATTTGCGCATGTTGTGCTGATCTGCAAGCTTTTGTGCTTCACATGCTATATTTTTAAGCCAGTCGTTCTTTAGATTGCAAAGTTCCCGCTGGACTGCCTCCTTCTTCTTGAGGAAGGTATCAGCTTTGGTCCGAGACTGAAGGTTGTTCTGGCAGTCAGTAGAAGCTGCACATTTTCATCGATGAGTACTTTGATTACCGGTTCATTTTCATCAAACCTGCCCTGGTGTATTCTTTTCATCTGGCCAAGGGTCTCTCTGCAGGTTTTTTGTCATAACATTATTAAGAGTATTCCGATCGGCACTGGGATTCACTTTGTTTGCTGTTGGGTTGATTATAAGCCCATGTTCTAGCTGCTCTCTGAAAGCATGTGCTACTGCTGGATCCTCAAAAAGCTAAGCATTAAATCCTTTTCTGGAGCCAAACTGCTTTCGCCGTTTTGAGGCGACGTGAAGTGAGAGCTTGGATCTGACAAGTCTATGATCAGTGTCACAGTGATCTGAGACACGCATGGCACGGGTGATGAGAATATCTCAGAGAACTCTTTCTCTGACAATGATGTAGTCAATGAGATGCCAGTGTTAGGATCGTGGGTGTTGCCACGAACCCTTGGGCTTGCCGGCCTGCCTAAACAAGGTATTGGTGATAGTGAAGTTGTGTGCAGCACACTTGCTGAGGAGGCATAGACAGTTGGGATTACACTTGCCTAGTCGATTTCTCCCTATGGTACCCTGCCAAATGTTAGCATCTCTGCCAACTCTTGCATTGAAGTCACCAAGGAGCACAGCCTTGTCTTCTTTGTTGATAGTGGTTAGCACTCTGTCGAGGTCGGAGTAAAAGGCCTTCTTTATGCAATCCTCTGCATCCAGTGTTGGGGCTTATGCACTGATGAAAAAGGCATGACGTGAGTTATTCAGTGGAACTCAAAGCGTCATGAGGTGCTCGTTGATCCCAATAGGCATTTCAGTTAGCCTGTGTAGGATGTGTTGGTGGATGGCAAAGCCAACTCCATAAATGTGGTTTATCCCCGGAGCAGGCCTACCCATCCAGAAGAAGGTTGTAGCCAGACCCCCGTTCTGTGAGTTGGCCCTCATCTGTGAGCCGGGACTCACTGAGGGCTGCTATGTCGATGTTATAGCTAGCCAGCTCTTTTGCCACAAGGGCAGTTCATCTTTCTGGACGTGCATTTGTGCCAGTATCCAGAAGGGTCCTGACATTCCATGGAGCTGCCTTAAGAGGTTGTATGGTTTGTTTCTGTTTGGATCTGTGATTTTGGTTGTTTTTTCGACTGCATAAGGATGACCTTACTGGGTGCGGTTGCCCAGTCAGGTTGGGTTTTTAGGCAGGCTATGCTTAGGACACCTTTTCTAGCGCCCTCCCCATGTGGGGTGAGCAGAGTGGCTCCTTCAAAGGGCTGCTCAGTCGCACAGACAGGACCTGATTGCACTGCTGCCTAGATCCCAGTGCATAAACGACCATCTTATCTGTGCCACCCATGTGCAGAGTTGTGACTAGAGATTCCAGGCAGTCATCTCTGCCTGTCCCCGTCGCCATTCGTCCGTCGCCATATAATTTTTGGAGAGGGGTTTGATGATGATGAGAGGTATCATGAGCTGCGTGATGGCTGCACGTGAGTTGATTAATGTGGTGAGGCAGGACCGCAGGCTGCAACCACATATCTTGGCTCTCCCTTTTCCTGATCCAGTAGTGCAAGTGTTGCAACGACTGGGGAGAGGGAGAGCCGCAATGGACTGCTGATAGCCCAGTTTGTTGGGTTTCGCCTTAGTAGCCTGTCCATCAGGCATTGCCTTCGTCCGCCGGTGTAGTTGTTTGGTTTCCATGGTGGTCGCCTCTTCCGCCTACACTGCCGTTGGGGTCTTGTTGGAGCTTTGTAAGCATGTCTGCCTGATGCGGGGCTCCACCACAGATATTAGTTTGGGGTTTAATCCCGTAGCCTTATACCTACAAAGGTTAATCCGCAAGGCAGCGGGGCGGTGGTTGGTAGGCGCCAGGACGTGTCCACATGCCAGTGGGCCTATGCGCCGTCCCTCTGGGGCTCACTGCTACTCCAAGACCCCCTGCTGATCTATTCTGGGCCCACGAGGCACCCAGTTACCGTGTGTTGCAACGAGGAGGCACAGCAGGAGTCTTGATGGTGAGGAGGCTGTGTTCTGGCAGGGAAGACTTCAGCAAGTTGCTTCCCTGTTCGTCACGAGGTCCTACCAGCGGCGGCAACTGAAAGCGAGTGGGAGCAAACAGTGCTTGCACCTTAACACTGACATAATGCTGCCAATCTAGACGCATTTCACCACCCTGTGTGTGACTGCCACCCTCTACCACCATAACCACCACGACACACCATTTACCACCACATTGACCGCACACCCTCGATCACCACCGCCATCACCACCACCACACACCCTTTACCACCATCACCTCACACTCTCTACTACCACCATCACCACACACCCTTTACCACCATCACCACACACCCTCTACTACCATCACCACACACCCTCTACCACCATCACCACACACCCTTTACCACCATCACCACACACTCTCTACCACCACCATCACCACACACCCTCTACCACCATCACCAAACACCCTCTATCACCATCACCACACACCCTCTACCACCATCACCACACACCCTTTACTACCGTCACCACACACCCTCTATCACCATCACCATACACCCTCTACCACCATCACCACATACACCCTCTACCACCATCACCATCACCACACACCCCTCTACCACCACCACCATCACCACACACCCTCTACCACCATCACCACACACCCTTTACCACCATCACCACACACCCTCTACCGCCATCACCACACACCCTTTACCACCATCACCACACACCCTCTACCACCATCACCACGCACCCTCTACCACCATCCTCATCACCACACACCCTCTACCACCATCACCACACACCCTCTACCACCATCACCACGCACCCTCTACCACCATCACCATCACCACACACCCTCTACCGCCATCACCACACACCCTTTACCACCATCACCACATACCCTCTACCACCATCACCATACACCCTCTACCACCATCACCATCACCACACACCCCTCTACCACCATCACCATCACGACACACCCTCTACCACCACCATCACCACACACCCTCTACCACCACCACCATCACCACACACCCTCTACCATCACCATCACCACACACCCCTCTACCACCATCACCATCACGACACACCCTCTACCACCACCATCACCACACACCCTCTACCACCACCACCATCACCACACACCCTCTACCACCATCACCACATACCCTCTACCATCACCATCACCACACACCCCTCTACCACCATCACCATCACGACACACCCTCTACCGCCACCATCACCACACACCCTCTACCACCACCACCATCACCACACACCCTCTACCACAACCACCATCACCACATACCCTCTACCATCACCATCACCACACACCCTCTACCACAACCATCACCACACACCCTCTACCACAACCACCATCACCACACACCCTCTACCACAACCACTATCACCACATACCCTCTACCATCACCATCACCACACACCCTCTACCATCACCATCACCACACACCCTCTACCACAACCACCATCACCACACACCCTCTACCATCACCATCACCACACACCCTCTACCATCGCCATCACCACACACCCTCTACCACAACCACCATCACCACATACCCTCTACCATCACCATCACCACACACCCTCTACCACCACCATCACCACACACCCTCTACCACAACCACCATCACCACACACCCTCTACCACAACCACCATCACCACATACCCTCTACCATCACCATCACCACACACCCTCTACCACCACCATCACCACACACCCTCTACCATCACCATCATCACCACACACCCTCTACCGCCATCACTACGCACCCTCTACAACCATCACCATCACCACACACCCTCTACCACAACCACCATCACCACACACCCTCTACCACCACCACCATCACCACATACCCTCTACCACCACCATCACCACACACCCTCTACCACAACCACCATCACCACACACCCTCTACCACCACCACCATCACCACACACCCTCTACCACCACCATCACCACACACCCTCTACCACCACCATCACCACACACCCTCTACCACAACCACCATCACCACACACCCTCTACCACCACCACCATCACCACACACCCTCTACCACCACCATCACCACACACCCTCTACCACAACCACCATCACCACACACCCTCTACCACAACCACCATCACCACACACCCTCTACCACCACCACCATCACCACACACCCTCTACAACCATCACCATCACCACACACCCTTTGCCACCATCACCACACACCCTCTACCACAACCACCATCACCACATACCCTCTACCATCACCATCACCACACACCCTCTACCACCACCACCATCACCACATACCCTCTACCACCACCACTGTCACCACACACCCTCTACCATCACCATCATCACCACATACCCTCTACCACCACCATCACCACATACCACATACCCTCTACCATCACCATCGTCACCACATACCCTCTACCACCACCATCACCACATACCCTCTACCATCACCATCACCATACACCCTCTACCATCACCATCATCACCACATACCCTCTACCATCACCATCACCACACACCCTCTACCATCACCATCACCACATACCCTCTACCACCACCATCACCACATACCCTCTACCATTACCATCACCACACACCCTCTACCACCATCACCATCACCATACTCCCTCTACCATCACCATCGTCACCACATACCCTCTACCATCACCATCACCACATACCCTCTACCACCACCATCACCACATACCCTCTACCATCACCATCGTCACCACATACCCTCTACCATCACCATCACCACACACCCTCTACCATCACCATCGTCACCACATACCCTCTACCATCACCATCACCACATACCCTCTACCACCACCATCACCACATACCCTCTACCATTACCATCACCACACACCCTCTACCACCATCACCATCACCACACACCCTCTACCACCATCACCATCATCACACACCCTCTACCATCACCATCATCACCACACATCCTCTACCGCTATCACTACACGCAATGTACCACCACCACCAACCACCATTACCACACACCCTCTACCACCACCACCATCACCACATACCCTCTACCATCACCATCACCACACACCCTCTACCACCACCACCATCATCACACACCCTCTACCATCACCATCATCACCACACATCCTCTACCGCTATCACTACACGCAATGTACCACCACCACCAACCACCATTACCACACACCCTCTACCACCACCACCATCACCACATACCCTCTACCATCACCATCACCACACACCCTCTACCACCACCACCATCACCACACACCCTCTACCATCACCATCATCACCACACATCCTCTACCGCTATCACTACACGCAATGTACCACCACCACCAACCACCATTACCACACACCCTCTACCACCACCACCATCACCACATACCCTCTACCATCACCATCATCGCCACACATCCTCTACCGCTATCACTACACGCAATGTACCACCACCACCAACCACCATCACCACACAGCCTCTACTACCACCATCAGCACCACTACCACCACCAACACTACCATCCACCACCACCACGAACACCATCACCACACACCATCGACCACCAACCACCATCACTACACACCCTCTCCCACCAGAGTGAGTGACGTCATTGAGGTAAGGGAAATTTTTGACATCACATACCCACCGACATCTTCACCCCCTCCCCCCCCCCCGGCCACACTCACACACATGATGATGATTGCCTTGGGTGTTACAGTGAACTCGTCTAAAGGTGAGTAACGCAGCTTTAAGTGGGGCAGGATGTTGTTGTGGTTATTATGAAACTACCTTATAATCATTCTCTTATTATCTCTCTGTCTCACTCTGTTTGACTATCTCTTTGTCTCTGTCTGTATATCTGTCTCTCTCTATCTGTCTCTGTTTGTCTCTCCCTGGCCCTTTTGGTTTCTGTCTCTGTCTGTCTGTCTTTCACTTTATCTCTCTCTCTTCTTATTTCTCTTTTCTATCCACCTGTCTCTTCTATTTTCTCTTATCTCTGTTCCTAAATTTCTCTTCCTTTAATATGTCCCTTTTAAATCGTCTCTCACCCCCTCCCTCAGGTGATTCTTCTCCTCTACACTCCCTCACTCCTTAGATGGTTTCTCTCCCTCACTTATGTGGTTGACACCCCCAGGGAATGAGAGCAGCGAGCGTGACGTCACAGACCAGGCGTGGGAGGCTTGTGACGTCATCAAGTGAAGCCCCCGAGATACTGTAGACTGTCAACAAATAATTACAATTCGAGTAATTGACGCATCGAATCATCTAAACATTTGTAACACTCCTACAATTATTTGATATAAATTAATTGTTCTTTCGTAAATTAATTAAAGTAAGTCAAAATACAAGAATAACTCGGAATATGTAATTGTGATATTATTTTAACAGATGAATATATTTTGTCGTAAGTTAATGAACAAGTTATTGTACATATAGTCTTATATTTCCAATTAGAGGCAAAATTAATGTTCGAGTACATCCTAACACATCCTAGTATCCCAGGAACAATACCTAATACATTTCTCTAACATTTTAGCACCCTAGCAGCAACATTTAGCAGTTTCTCCACCTAGTAAGACAGAGTATTGAAGCACCTACACCTAGCACAACTCTCCCAGGCCCCAGCACACCAGCACCTACTAGTCCCCTTATCTTATCACACCGGCACACACACTTAACAATTCCTCTGTCCAGCACCTCAGCCCCAGCGCCTTGCACAACTCTCCTGCATCATAGCCTAACACTCCAGCCCCAATATCTAACAGTCCCTCCGCTTAGCACTCCAGCACCTCATCATCTACCAGACTCTTCCTCCTAGCACCCCTACTTCTAGCAGCCCCCACCGCCTAGCACCCCTACTTCTAGCAGCCCCCACCGCCTAGCATCCCTACTTCTAGCAGCCCCCACCGCCTAGCACCCCTACTTCTAGCAGCCCCCACCGCCTAGCACCCCTACTTCTAGCAGCCCCCACCGCCTAGCACCCCTACTTCTAGCAGCCCCCACCGCCTAGCACCCCTACTTCTAGCAGCCCCCACCGCCTAGCACCCCTACTTCTAGCAGCCCCCACCGCCTAGCACCCCTACTTCTAGCAGCCCCAACCGCCTAGCACCCCAGCACCTAGTAGTCTCTGCCACCTAGCATAATAGCACTAAGCATAATAATCCCCGCCACCTAGTATCCCAGAACCTAGCCACTCCCACTATCTAGCATCCCAGCATCTAATAGTCCCCGCCACCAATTATCCTAGTAACCTATCATCAGTAAATGGCTTCTAGCATCCTAAAGCCAAGCACTTAACACACATAGCACCCCAGATTCAAGCAGTCCCTGACACCTGGCATACTAGCACCTAGCATAGCAGTCCCCGAAGCCTAGCATACCAGAACCTAGCAGTCACCGCCGCCTAGCATCCCAATATCAAGCATCCCAGCTCCTAGCATCCTAGCAAAGAGCATAGCAGCCGAAGCCGCCTAGAATCCTCGCACCAAGCATAGTAGTGCTAACCATCTAGCATCCTAGCACCAAGCATAGTAGTCCTAGCCGTCTAGCAACCCAGCACTAAGCATAGCAGCCCTAGCCGCCTAGAATCCTAGCACCAAGCATAGTAGTCCTAGCCATCTAGCATCCTAGCACCAAGCATAGCAGTCCTAGCCGGCTAGCATCCTAGCACCAAGCATAGTAGTCCTAGCCATCTAGCATCCTAGCGCCAAGCATAGCAGTCCTAGCAGTCTAGCATCCTAGCGCCAAGCATAGCAGTTCTAGCAGTCTAGCGAGCCACATCACCACACCCGGAATGCCACACAGGAGAGCCTCTTAATAATTCACTAATGAGGTCGACTACTGGTGGTGGGTGAAGGTAGTGAACAGGAGAACGAGGGCTTAGACAGGGAGTTTGAGGAGGACATTTTAGGTCAGTTGCAGGACCATCAGCACCTGCTCCAGCCGCTCCCACGGACTGACTTCACTAGACTGGTGGACGGAAGCTACCTGACGGAGCCCATAGTTCCTGCAGATGTGTCAGCCGTCATAAAACGGTTTAAAAACAAATCACCTGGTCAAAGTCACATTAACAAGAAGATCCTGGCTCAACTCCCCGACAACATGATAGAGAGGCTTGCTCATATATGCAACGCCTGCCTCGCCTCTGGATACTTCCCTAAGATGTTCAAAATCGCCGTTATTCGCCCCATACCGAAAGCTGGAAGCCTCCAAATAAAGTCGAAAACTTTCGACCAATATCGCTGCTAGAGGTACCTGCCAAAATCTTAGAAAATATAGTCAACAAGCGATTGCGGATGTGTCTGGAGGACGAAGACGTGCATAATCCCCACCAGTTAGGTTTCCGCCAGTACCGAGGCACATCCACCGCCATAGCTCAGGCCTACGAGCAGATCGCCAATGCCATGACTGGCCGCCTGCAGTGCAATATAATACTGAGGGACGTCAACAAGGCGTTTGACAAAGTTTGGCACGCAGGGCTGCAGTATAAGATCATACAACTGGGGCTACCCGAAAATCTGACCCGCCTGCTGTGCAACTTCACTATGGACCGCAGAGCCAAAATCAAGATGCAAGAACATTTTGGAGAAGAATTCTCACTATCGAGTGGCGTGCCTCAGGGCTCTTGTCTCTCACCAACCCTTTACACACTCTACACTGCTGACCTGCCACCCCCAATCGTCGGCAGCGAGTACGTCATGTATGCCGACGATGTAACACAGATCGTCACCTGCCAAGGAAGGCCCACAGCAAGGATGGCGCGACTCACTGCTCGGGCAATAGAGGAGATCTCGGAGTATGAACATAAATGGAAAATAAAAACAAACAAAACGAAATTTGAGGCCATACCCATAGCCAAATTCAAGCCGGCCCCATTCATGATCGACGACGAAGAGATTGAGTACTCTAAACAAGGCAGGATGCTCAGCCTCATCATCTCTCGGACGGGCGTCATTCCGAGCGTGAAGGACAGACTAAATAAAGCCAAAGTCGCCGCAGGCAAATTAAAACGTTTTAAACTGATGCCTGAGAAGATACAAGTTCACCTGTACAAGGCGCTGGTAAGGCCTGTGTTGGAGCACCCATCTATACCACTCGTCACACTCGGGAAGACTAGACTACAACAACTACAGAGCTTCCAAAACAAGTGTCTGGGGTCAGCCAGTGGCCAAGCGCCATCCTACCAGGAGACAGTGGAAACCATCCACCTAAGAAATAAAACAGAGGCCCACAACTTCAGGTTCCATCGCCTAGGGAAGAAGGTTTGGGACAAGCTCCTGGACGACCCTCACAGCCCAGACCACCTACGCGGGGAAGACATCAACGGAGGGAGACCCCACGCCTGGTGGCCCCGGAGTCTGCCCGCACTACAACAACCCAACCCGCGACCCATCTATGTCCGCCACAGTGATCCACCTTAGATTAAAACTTAGATGATATAAATTCACATTTAACAAGTCAAAATCAAGTGAGTCCATAACGTAATACAGTATAAGATGTTAATAAACTTGTAATTGTAAAATCAATCTAGTCATTGTCTACCAAAATAACCATTGTGCAACCTCATTCTAAATCCTAGGTTAGCTTAGTTAGCCAACAAACAAGGGGTGTCGTCCCCCTCTGTTTAACTCATTAAACTTATTTTCCAACCTTTCTCCCCACGACTATATGTTGTGACTTCTCCATCCCTCATGTCTGGCTGTGCCTTGAGCCCCAGCATGCCTTCCATCCTTTCCCCTCCTTAACCGAAAAAAAAAGAAAAAAAAAGGTAGTGGGTGAGGGTAGTGGGTGAGGGTAGTGGGTGTGGGTGTTGGGTGAGGGTGTTGGGTGAAGGTGGTGTGTGAGGGTGGTGAGTGAAGGTAGTGGGTGAGGGTGTTGGGTGGTGAGTGAAGGTAGTGTGTGAGAGTGTTGCATGAGGGTGGTGTTTGAGGGTGTTGGGTGGTGGGTGAGGGTGATGTGTGAGGGTGTTGGGTGGTGAGTGACGGTAGTGAGTGAGGGTGTTGGGTGGTGAGTGACGGTAGTGTGTGAGAGTGTTGCATGAGGGTGGTGTTTGAGGGTGTTGGGTAGTGGGTGAGGGTGGTGTGTGAGGGTGTTGGATGGTGAGTGAAGGTAGTGTGTGAGGGTGGTGTGTGAGGGTGTTGGGTGGTGTGTGAGGGTAGTAGGTGAAGGTGGTGGATGGTGAGTGAAGGTGGTGGGTGGTAAGTTAAGGTGGTGGGTGAGGGTAGTGATTGTTATAGTGAGTGAGGGTGGCAGGCGGTACGGGGGGGGGGGGGGAGACCAGAGTTTATTTTAGGTAGTGAGTGACTGTAGAAAGGTAAGGATGGGTTGGTCACCCTAATTCAGTTAGTCACCCTAGTACGGTTGGTCACCCTGGGTCACTCTGAGTCGTTTGGTCACCCTCGGTTACCCTCGGTCACCCTCGGTCAGTTGGGGAGCTGGATTACGTTCCGCCTCGTTCACTACTGATCACCTCCTAATGGACTCTCTCTCTCTCTCTCTCTCTCTCTCTTTCTCTCTCTCTCTCTCTCTCTCCCTCTCTCTCGCTATTCGGTTAGGCGGGATGGAAGGGAGGGAAGGAAGGTTAAGCTGCGTGGAAGGGAGGGAAGGAAGGGTAAGGTGCGTGGGAGGGGGGGGGGGAGGGTAAGGTACGTTGCATTGAAAGTGAGAAAGAAAGTGAGGATAAGATTTGTGGAACGGAAGGATGATATAACCTGGGTTAAGGTAGATCGTAGGTAAAAGGTTAGGTCAGTCGAAGGTAAAACATATGAGTAGGTCGCTGGTAAGAGGTATAGGTAAGTTATGGGTTAACACTGGTAAGTCGTAAGTAAATTGGGTCGTGGGTAAGACTTTGTTACGGTAGGTCGTTGGTAAGACGTAGGTATAGTAGGTCGTGGGTAAGACATAGGTAGGTAGGTCGTGGGTAAGACGTAGGTATGGTAGGTCGTGGGTAAGACGTAGGTATGGTAGGTCGTGGGTAAGACGTAGGTACGGTAGGTCGTGGGTAAAACGTAGATATGGTAGGTCGTGGGTAAGACGTAGGTACGGTAGGTCGTGGGTAAGACGTAGGCATGGTAGGTCGTGGGTAAGACGTAGGTATAGTAGGTCGTGGGTAAGACGTAGTCATGGTAAGTCGTGGGTAAGACGTAGGTGCGGAAGGTCGTTGGTAAGACGTAGGTATAGTAGGTCGTGGGTAAGACGGAGGTATGGTAGGTCGTGGGTATGACGTAGGTACGGAAGGTCGTGGGTAAGGCGTAGGTATGGTAGGTCGTGGGAAAGACGTAGGTATGGTAGGTCGTGGGTAAGACGCAGGTATGGAAGGTCGTGGGTAAGACGTAGATATGGTAGGTCGTGGGTAAGACGTAGGTACGGAAGGTCGTGGGTAAGACGTAGATATGGTAGGTCGTGGGTAAGACGTAGGTACGGTAGGTCGTGGGTAAGACGTAGGTATGGTAGGTCGTGGGTAAGACGTAGGTACGGTAGGTCGTGGGTAAGACGTAGGTACGGTAGGTCGTGGGTAAGACGTAGATATGGTAGGTCGTGGGTAAGACGTAGGTACGGTAGGTCTTGGGTAAGACGTAGGTATGGTAGGTCGTGGGTAAGACGTAGATATGGTAGGTCGTGGGTAAGACGTAGGTGGTAGGTCGTGGTAGGTTCGTGGGTAAGACGTAGGTATGGCAGGTCGTGGGTAAGACGTAGGTATAGTAGGTCGTGGGTAAGACGTAGTCACGGTAAGTCGTGGGTAAGACGTAGGTATGGAAGGTCGTAGGTAAGACGCAGGTGTGGAAGGTCGTGGGTAAGACGCAGGTATGGAAGGTCGTGGGTAAGACGCAGGTATGGAAGGTCGTGGGTAAGACGCAGGTAGGGAAGGTCGTGGGTAAGACGTAGGTATGGTAGGTCGTGGGTAAGACGTAGGTATGGTAGGTCGTGGGTAAGACGCAGGTATGGAAGGTCGTGGGTAAGACGCAGGTATGGAAGGTCGTGGGTAAGACGCAGGTGTGGAAGGTCGTGGGTAAGACGTAGGTACGGAAGGTCGTGGGTAAGACGTAGGTATGGTAGGTCGTGGGTAAGACGCAGGTATGGAAGGTCGTGGGTAAGACGCAGGTATGGAAGGTCGTGGGTAAGACGTAGGTATGGTAGGCCGTGGGTAAGACGTAGGTATGGTAGGTCGTGGGTAAGACGTAGATATGGTAGGTCGTGGGTAAGACGTAGATATGGTAGGTCGTGGGTAAGACGTGTACAGGTTGGTTGATTGCCCCCAATATAGTATAGATCATCTTCCCATCTCCTGATTGAACAAGATTGAAATTCCCTACGATTTCCTGATATGTGAAGCAATTCTCTCTCTCTCTCTCTGATCCTCGAGGTTTCTTCCTTTTCATACCTTCTTTATGCTCTATCCTCCTCTTTCCTCCCTGCTCTATCTCCTCATTCCCTACCTCTCTCACTCCCTCTGTTCAACAGTTCCTCCCTCCCTTATTTCTTCCCTCTATCCATCATTCCTCCCTCCCTTATTTCTTCCCTCTATCCATCATTCCCCCCTTCACCCACTCCCTCCCGCAATCACTCCCTCCCTCATTCATTCTCTTCCTCCATCACTCCTTCCCTCCCTCCACCCCCCCATCACACCCTCCCTACCCCCATCACGCCCTCCCTCCAGCCACACCTCCCTCCATCACTTCCTACCTCCCTCACTCCGACCCTCCCTTTGAGTGATGCAGCTTGGATAGATCCTTCTCTATGAATTACGATCAGGAACAACAATGCAAATGGGAATGAGGATGACATGAAATGGAAGATGTCTGATGGCGTGAGAATGTGTGTGTGTGTGTGTGTGTGTGTGTGTGTGTGTGTGTGTGTGTACTTGTAATTTTGTTTCATTTTACTCATGATAATCTCTATTTGTGGGCATCAATTGGTTTTAACTGTGCGCCTAATTACATTTTTTTTATGTACGCAAATATACGAATCACCTTGAACTAGGATGATCCAGGATGAACCAGCATGAATAATAATATCTACAGTATGTATATGAACAAAGTTACCAATTGTACAGATGTAATTAATATGAACACGTTAATGTTATACTATTATACAAGAGTTGGGTTTTTTACAGCGGTGGCCGAGCGGATATAATACTTTTCTCCTACTCCAATTGTATATAGTTCGAGCCTTCCTGCCGGCTAGATAGTCAGGCCCCCCTCAGTCGACCCAATTATAGAATGGTCGTCTAAATTTATAACTGGGAAGTGAATAGTTGGTAAACCGCAACCACAAACCTTCCCAGATATAACACAACCTTGTGTTTTACCCGACTGCGTAATATACTGCCAAGTGGAAATTATTCAAAACGCCTCAAGGACTTTGCAGGTGTTTGCAATTCCAACATCAGTAAAGGAATCGACAAACAGCAACACAAACGCCTCGAAACATTCACAAACACGGTATGAAACCACACAGAGAGAGGAGGAGTTTGTCATTCACCGTGCAGGAGGAAGTATAACACCCGTGATGGTCTTAGCCGATGTCCACACTTTGCTAGGGACTTTCTCCTGGTTATACTGAAACTCTCCACACTGAGTACAAGTGAGTGGTCAGCAACACCACTCCTGACCAATATGGTGCACGCTGTCTTCAATAAACGGATAGCGAAACCCCGCCCCCACTGTCTTCGTAAGCCAGTGTAGGTGCTTGACAGTCACACACCTCCTCCCTCCACCCAGTCTTACCCTGACTACCATATACCTGAACACTGAAATACCAAAGGAGACAGCATTTACCCCATTTAAAGACGAACTTTTTGAGTCTTGTGTCTCTGTTTTGGTTAAAAGTAAAGATACGAATCTATTTTTGTGTAAATTGAGGTGATCTCATATTAACAATTAATAAACAAAAGAAGGATACTTGAAGATTAATAAAACTTTACCCGGGTCACCTGAAGATTTGCCCCTTTACTTATTTCACCCTAAGATTAAGCAACCTGACCTAACCTGACTTAACCTAACTTATATTAACCTAACATAACCTATCTTAACTTAACCGGATCACCGGATCACCTGAAGATTAAACCGTTGCTTATCTATCCTTAAGATTAACAACCCTTAGAGGTAAGCTACCCTAACCAATCCCCCCCACCCCCCAAGGTAGCGTTAGGGTGTTTATCTTCGGGTGAAATGGTCCAGGTATACAACTATCGACTGCAGCTGACTAACCTAACCTAACCTTACCTCATCGTAGCTCATTTCATCTCCCCTTCACCTTAATATGTTCAGTAAAGAATTCCTATACCGGCTGACTACAGCCCAGATCCTTAAAGACTTGTATGTCATAATACGAGACAACGTTTATTGATATTGCAAGAGTCCTAATACTGTACAATTAATTTAAGGTAAGAGTAACGGGAGAACTTAGAGACAATTTTCATTCATAAGATTAAAAAATTCTATATTTGTATCGTAAAGAATTTGGTTCTTTGTTCTGGTTTAAATATTTAACAACCAGTGATAATCATCTTTGATTGTTCAAAAGCTTTTCATGTTTCGTTCAAGTTTTTTTTTTCACAATGTCGCTACCTCTTTATTTCTTTCTTAAAAGTTTGATGCGAAATTTAGATTTTTATTCTAAAACAACCGAGGCTGTGGATTTGTCGTGTAAACTGTCGGAACTATTTCGGATTTTTGTATTTCAAAAGCTTTCAGAAGTTTGCGTTTTCATTCAATTTCATTTTTCTTATAAATACCCCACGATTAAACGAGAATTTTGTTATATTATTTTTTGCTGTGGTGTTCTCTTCGTCCTCTGTCCTATTAAGAGAGAGGGAGAGAGAGAGAGAGAGAGCAACACAATGCCTGAAGCAGGTGTGCATTAGTAAGAGAACAACAAGAGGTTCCCCAAGGAGGGTGTGTAGTGGTGAGGTGAAGGGAGAGGAGAATGAGGAAGGGAAAGGAGGAGAGGGGAAAGGAGGAGGAGGGAGGGAGAGGAGGAGGATGGGAGGGGAGAAGGAGGAAGGGAAAGGAGATGGATGGGAGGGGAGAAAGAGGGAGGGAAAGGAGATGGAGGCAGAGAGAGGATAATGAGTGAAGAAGAGAGAGGAAGAGGAAAGGAAAATTGAAAAGAATGAGAGGGAGGAGGGAAGAAAGAAGGAAGGAGAGAGAAGCGAAGGAGGAGAGAGTGGATAAGGAGGGAGAAGAAAGGGATGATGGGTGAGGAGAAGGAGAGAGTGAAAAAAAAGAAAAGGGGAGGAAGAGGAGAAGGACGAGGAAAAAGAGAAGATACGAAAGGAAGAAGAGAAAGATGATGAAGAAGAAAAGGAGTGAAGGAAGAGAAGGAGGGAGGGCGGGGAGGAAGAGGAGTAGGAGGAGAAAGAGGAGAAGGAGGGAAGGAAGAAGAAAAGGATGGGGAAGAAGAGGAGTAGTGAAGGAAGAGGAGAAGGAGGGAGGGAGAGAACGAGGAGGGGAGAGGAAAAAATTAAGGAGAAGAGAGGAAGGGAAGGCAAACAAAAGAGGAAGGAGAATAGAGAAATAGAAGGGAAGGAGGAGGAGGAATAGAGAGGGCAAGGAGGGAGGAATATGAAACGAAGGAGGAGGGGAGAAGAGAATGAGAAAGGGAGAGGAAACGAGAAGAGAGAGAGAGAGAAAGAGAGAGAAAGAGAGAATCATAGCATCCTCACTAATTACTCCTGAATGGACACTTCCACAGTCATCACTCTGGAAATACGAAAATTAAATAAACAAAATCTTTGCATCCATCCATCATAAACATCTACGATATTATGACAACTATTCCTACAAACCTTTTGATGAAAATTCCGAGAAGACGGAAAATAGGAATAGAGAAACGTAAAGAACAATGGATAAAAACAGCATAAACAAAAGAAAAACATAATAATTTTCAGTGTATCAGACCTGAGGAAACTTACAGATAATCTCTCACTTGCCCACATAGTCTCTCTCTCCCGCCCACACACGAGTCGTCTCCCTTGCCCACATAGTCTTCCTTACCCACATGGTCCCTCGCCCACACAGTTCTTTGACCACTTAGTCTGTCTTTCCCACGAAGTCTCTCTTGCCCTTACAATTCCTCTCACCCACATAATTTCTCTCGGTCACATAGTCTCTCCCTAACCACATACTGCTCTCTCCGCCTACACTGTCTCTTTCATCTACACCGTCTGCGCCACCCCTACTGTCTCTTCCCTCCTACTTGGCTCCTTCGCCCACACTGTCTCTCCCCGCCCACACTGTCTCTTTTACCTACACTGTCACTCCCGCCCACACATGTTTCTCCCCGCTCACAGTCTCTACCGCCCACATTGTCTCTCCCGCCCACACTGTCTCTCCCACCCACAAAGTCTTCGCTACCCACACTGTCTCTCCCACCCACAAAGTTTTCACCACCCACCCTGTCACTCCCGCCCGCTCTGTCTCTCCCGCCCACACTGTCACTCCCGCCCGCTCTGTCTCTCCCGCCCACACTGTCTCTCCCCGCCCGCTCTGTCTCTCCCGCCCACACTGTCACTCCCGCCCGCTCTGTCTCTCCCGCCCACACTCTCACAATTCCTACCTGGCTCATCACACGTAATTACTTGAGGCATCCTATCCTTAGGTGTTCTTACAACATTATTTTCCCTGAGAGAGAGAGAGAGAAAGAGAGAAATAGAGAGAGAGTTAATTATAGGTACAGCCCTGGACAGAAGTTCTTGATGCAGTTAAGGTGGATGGTGTAAAATCAGCCCCACCCTTACTGGACGGCGCAGCGGGTCGTGGTCAGTGATGCCACCCGTGAGCAACTAAGTTTACCAAATTAGAGTTTGTATTTTTCCATATAACTAAACAAAATTTCGAGGTATGAAAAAATTATATCCAATTGCAATTATTTTTATTTTATTCAATACAATTCTATACTCTAAAAAAATATAAAAAGCATACGTAAGAATGATTAATTGATATTCAAATAAAAATATTCACTCGGTAGTCTGCATTACAAAATAAAACGAAATCTATTCGCTGGATGGATGGAGGTGAGATTAAACTAAAGTTTTATCTGAGTAAATCAAAGCAGACATTTTACTTAATATTTAAACAAATAGACTTTTTGTACCGCAGTAATAGTTAAGTGGAGTAATTAATTTTAATTGTTGTGTCTACACTGCGGCAAATAAAATAATATATTCAACATTTCTTTCAAAATAAAAGAAGGGACATTCAGGTTGTTTAGAGGTGAGAAATTGGCGAATCAAGGGCCCAGGGGTGCCAAATTACTTAACAAATTACTTAGCAAACTAAGTGCTAAAGGAATATTGTCATATCTAAGTTAACTATGATTCTTAAATATACAAATAGAACATAAATTCAAAAATATTTTTTTTTCAATGTATGGGAGGCTTTCAAAAATTTCTTTCAAGTTTTCAAAGTTGGGGTAAAATTTTCAAGATCTAGCAACAAATTTCAAGCAGTGGCCCCACTGGTCGCTGTCCGGCCATCGCCCCCAACACACAAACAAGCACCCAAGCAGTTCAACAATCGAGCTTTGATACTTCCATTTCTAAAGTTTTACACTATTTGACATTATGGTGCACATTAACAGGCAGTGCCAGACAGGCCATAGGGCGTCATTGAAAGGCAGGGCGGCTGGACTGGCTACCGAATGAGCATTTTGGTGACAATATGTGTTATGCATAATTTCTGTAATCCAAAGAGTAGATTGTTTGAGTCATTGTTTTACCCTTTTTTACTGTAAATATTTACTTGGATATTGAGGGTATATAATATTAGTTAGGCAACATTTATGGCTACCTATACAAGTATAAGTAAAAATAAGAAATGGTCATGCTGCTTTTATTTTATTTTCCATCCAACCTTAATCAATGGTGTTGTGACCTACTTCGTGTTGTGACATATTTTTATATTAATCGGGTCGCTCCATATGTCAGCTATGCTCCCATCATGAGATCTATTGTAGCGATCAAGCCAAGGTTATGTCCCGTAGACCCTATGATAAGACCATTATCACGGAGGGTGAAAAAGAGTTCGCTTATGAACTATATTATGCCTCACATTCATACTCAGTATACTGACTATCATTCTGTGGGGCAATACAGCTAAGAGGATTCTCATATTATCGTCGCGAACCCCAGCCACCAAGACACACACACGCTCCACTAATTCACGATTATCTAATAATGATGTAACCTATTATGTCAAATAATATAAAACTTGATTGGGTAAATTGTTTCGTGAATTTATTAAAGAAAACAATGGCATTCTTTCCCAGTCCTTATTGAGAAATGGAAGTTATCACAGTCCGATTGTTGAACTGCTTGGGTGTCTGTTTGTGTTGTGGGTGGGGGGGGCGGGGGGTTGCAACCTCCACCTCGACTGTATCAGAAACTTTGTTCCGGGATTCTACGTCTTTTCAGCCTCGCTTAACAGAGAAAAAATTATCGTAAGCGTCTTTGAGAAACTAATTTAATATCCTTAATGTATGATGGGATTATGTTAGGTTTTATTAGTTCAGATTAGGTTAGGTTAGGTTAGGTTAGGTTAGGTTAAGTTCAGGTGTGGTTAGATTAGGTTAAGTTAGGTTAGGTTTGATTAGTTAAGGTTTGGTTTGGTCAGGCTAGTTCAGGTTAGGTGCTGCAGAGTTATCAAGGTTAAGTGAGTATTATGATCATGAGTTATAATGTCATCTTTTGTATTTCATCCTACACACAACAACACAACAAAGTATATGTAATAAAATGTCTAACTTTGAAGAGGTGTATGTCTCTGGTGAACCCAACCCATGATCTAATAAACCTTAGTTGTTTATAACTGACCCCTGACCTTCAACCTTCAGTGACAGGCTCCTACCCAAATATTTCTGGCCCATATACTTGTTAGGGAGAGTCACACCTCAGCATCTTGTAAGGTTTATGAGGTCCTTCTAGTCTCGAGAAATGTAAAAAAAAAAAGAAATCGAAAGAAATTTAGAATGAATGTGTTAGGAGTATCAACAAAAAAATAGATTATCATAACAAACCACACACACACACACACACACACACACACACACACACATATATATATATATATATATATATATATATATTATATATATATATATATATATATATATATATATATATATATATATATATATATGCAAATAAATCACTGTAGGTGCGCGTGATCCAGGTATATGCTGATAACCACAAGGAAAAAGAAAACACGAAGTTCCCAAGCGCTTTCGTGTAATTCACATCTTCAGGGGGACTTGTTCTCACCCTCCTCTTTATATATATAACTTGTTCTGCACTTCTATTTTAGTCTGTACTCACCCATGAAGATGTGAATTACACGAAAGCGCTTGGGAACTTCGTGTTTTCTTTTTCCTTGTGGTTATCAGCATATACCTGGATCACGCGCACCTACAGTGATTTATTTGCATATATATATATATATATATATATATATATATATATATATATATATATATATATATATATATATATATATATTATATATATATATATATATATATATATATATATATATATATATATTCACCTCACATAAAATGGACGGGAATTTCATCATATTGTTAGAAATTTTTAAATAAAACATTATTTTTGTTTAGTATTTTGTTGGTATCACCTAAATATTTTGTTAGCCTTGAGGGAAGAATAACACAATATTGGAACTTTTGTAAAGACTCGGGAAGTGTGTTGTGAAGACAGGCCATGATAAACTTTCGTCATGTCACCTCTTAAGATGTTTTACTTCTCATATGAAGGGTGCGTACCAGAAAGACATATCGTCCAATATGACGGTTTTAGTTATGGCTACAAGAAGTTTCTCCTGAGCTCTCTCCACATGTTGGACAGGCCAAAATGGGCTGTATGATCCACACCACCCTGCCAGGCAGCTGTCTGACAGCCAATCACAGAGCCCATGGACTCGCACACCCCCAATCTCAGCCAATTAACAGCAAGAGGAGCGTTTCTCTCATTCTGTTTCCTCTCGAAAATCTAGCGATAGCACGTGTCTCACATTCCTTGCATTTTTTCTCTGTTTACCATAAGTAGCAGTTTCGAGAGTGACCAGACTTCGCCAACTCCTGTACTCGTAAACGAAAGTGTCAGAGAGAAAATTGGCAAAAAAGGTGGCTAAAAGGACAGAGATAGTGAAGAACTGCGCAACAGTATTACGAAGTCCCTCTGGGGCAGGTCAACTTTTTTATTCTGATGTACTCCAAAAGGATAGAACCAAACGCAAGGACAAAATAAGTTTTTTGATGTAAATGTAATCATGTACTCCAGTGGTTTTAAGTAAGGATACTCGGCATGAAACAGCGCATACCAGTTGCTCTACGAAAATAGCAGCAATACGTACTGACCGGAATATTTTAACCTTACTATGACTCCAAACAGAAAATGCATATGGAAACTACCGATCAACGCTGCCAAGTGTAGTGATGTGGGACTCTGCTCTGGACACCACAGATTGTGTGATATTATCAACAATCAAAGGTCATCCCAGGTACAAGGTGTTGGTGACGATCTTGACCTAGAAGAACCCTGAAGATCTTTATGCGGATCATTTGGAAAAAAATAATCATACTCTAAATATACTTCCAACCTATCACTGCATTCCAGGAATAGTCTCTAGCATGAGTGAGTGCCCGTTACTACATTATGTTGATTTTGCAACAATATTTTATAATTTATTTATGAGGGGCAATTCATTAGAAATTTTCTTGTATGATATTGCGCAACTTTTGTTCTTTTTCATGTATTTAAGCAAATTATTCATGCCCAAAGCATCAATGATATCATAATTACTATGTACACTCGCGAGATTCAGGCTCATGAACCTGAAGCAGTAGACACTGATACATTATTCTGTCCATAAATGCTTAGGCTTCACGATTCGAGTCTGAATCTCGGCGTTCGTGAATTAGCAGAAAAGGCGACAGGTTCGTGAATGTACAGTACATTTTGATAGGTAATTTTATCCTTTATTTACAATCGTCTCATATACTGTATTGAAAGGGAAACTTTCATGATGTAATATGAGGTAAGATATTGGCTCAGGGAACAGTGAAGTGAAGAGAAGAAAAGCGAAACATAGAGAATTATATCAATCTATCACACTATAACATTAGAATGGTATTTTTTTTTTTTTTTTAAGGGTATTAGCCCACCCGGACACAGGTCACCGACCCACATCAGGGCCCGGGGGGCGAAAACGTAATAACAATAATAATAATAATAATAATAATAATAATAATAATAATAATAATTCAGATCAGTAAAATTTATAATAAAAAATACAAAAATAAAAATAAAATAATAATGATAACAATAATAATAATGAAAACACTACAATAATAATAATTATAATAATAATAATAAGGAACCATAAAGAAATTACAAAAAAAGATCATTAGTGAGAAACGATATATGTATGTTGTGTTGTCAATAGCAAGAGAAACAATTGAGACCCCGCAATTGTGTGTAAATGAGGCAGAAAGTCAAATCAGCAACCTGTGACTTGGTCACAATTTTTGCAATGCCATATAGCAGCAGGGTCTACCATTAGACAACACATTATGCTTCCAATATCTTCCCAGGCGGTAGTACCTCCCTGTTTGGTAGCTGTCATCTGCAGGGGAAGTTAGTCCCTATGCTTTCATTCAGCTAATAAGAAATACGTTTCCGGAGTAGCTCAGAAGAAAGTTGGGTTGCGGTTTTTACAAAGGTCCGCCCACCGAAGACTTGCAGGTGCTGGTACTTTGTTAGCGGAGTGTGCAGGCTTTTTTCCTCGGTGAACATACAGTTCATAAGGCTGCCGACAGATGGCGCAAGGCGTAAGCATTTTCAGTAATGTATTTTCTTGTGAGGAATTCCTATTTTTCCCCCTGGAACTTTCTGATTAGTTCGATAGTTTTATTTTGATCTGTTATTGACGGATTCTTCCCTGTTGTTGTTTTATTGACTAAATGGTCTCACCAGTTGATGAATCCTCCAACAGATGGCGGGAGAATGAGTTTATTTTTAAACCTGAACAACAAAACAATGATTGTAATTACTAATAAATGATCACAAGACGCCTTTCTAGTCGTAAATACAGAAATCCGACTGTGAGAAAGATTTAGGACTAATGATAACTAGAACTCTTAAACCAAGTAAACAGTGTGTATATGCTCGAAACAAGGCTAACACAGTACTTGGGTTCACACAAAGGAGTTTTAGTTACAAAACTCGCGAGGTCATCCTAAAACTATATCTTGGGCTTGTGAGACCTCACTTGGATTATGCAGTTCAATTCTGGTCCCCTTACTACAGAATGGATATAAAATCCCGAGAAAGAATTCAAAGGAGAATGACAAGACTAATCCCGGGCATTTGGAACCTTGAGTACAGAGACAGGTTAAAGCATCCTAATTTGCACTCCCTAGAGAGACGTCGAGTGAGGGGCGATATGATCTAGGTGTATAAATGGAAGTCAGGGCTAAACAAAGGGGACATTACAAAGGTACTCAAACTATCCAACCAGGAGCGAACTCTTAACAATGGTTTTAAATTAGACAAATTTAGATTTAGGCTCGAAATAGGTAAACATTAGTTTAGAAATACAGTAGTGGAAGAGTGGAACAAGTTACCAAACTTCATCATTAACTCAAATACGCCACCTGAGGTTTTTAGATAGGACTTTTTGTACAAGAGATAGGAAACGTAGGACTTGGGTGTGCTTTCCTGGGGCTGGGATAGGGCATGTAGCTGAGAGGTTAGATAGGGTTTTGTCAGGGGAGGGCACCAATCCAGTAGTGTGTCTTAGTGTGGGAGGAAACGACATAGGAAAGGTTAGGAGTGAGGAACTTTTCAAACCGTATAGGGAGGCGCTGGAGAAAATTAGAGATAGGGGAGGAATCCCCATAGTATGTGGTGTCTTGCCTAGAAGAGGGGTTGGTCGTGAATGGCTGTCCAGGGCAATTGCTATAAATTGGGGACTGGAAAAACATTGTGCAAGGAATGGTTGGGCATTCATTGATAGCTGGCAACGATTCTATGGCAATGACTACCTGTACAGTCGCGACGGAGTACACTTGTCTCGTGAGGGGGTAAAGACGTTGTCTGCATCCCTGGAGTGTGAAATTGTCAATCCAAAGGGGGGGTTTCGCCAGTAGAGAGAGGTCCGGGAAAGTGGGAGTCAAAAAGCAAGCAGGTCTTGGGAAGTATAATTAGTTACTCAAGACAAGGGGTAGAACAGGACCAGGGAAGGGTAGGTTTAAATGTATACTATACAAACAGTAGGAGCGTTAGAAATAAAATAGACTTGCTGAGAGCGGTTGTATGTACCGAGAATGTAGGCGTCATAGCAATCACCGAAACTTGGATGAATCTGGCGAGCAAATTTTTTTTATCAGAGTACCACATCGAAGGGTACAACCTTTTTCACAAGGACAGGGAAGGTAGGAAGGGGGGAGGGGTCTCACTCTTCGTCAAGGATACATTAAAATGTTGTATCAATAATTCAATAAAGGGTGAAATAGGAACCGAGTCTGTATGGGTAGAAATCACGGAAGGAAGAGAAAAACTAATTATGGGAGTGATTTACAGGCCCCAAGTCTTGGGAAAGAAGCAGCTCAGCCTATATGGCAGGAAATGAGTAGGGCAGCAAAATATAACAACCTATGCATTATGGGGGATTTCAACTTCAGAAATATTGACTGGGACAACATTGTAGGCGACTATGAATCTGAAGACTTCCTAGACACAGTACGGAACAATTTTTTGAAACAACTAATTACAGAACCTACTACAGGTGACAATATATTAGACCTAGTATATCACAGTAGGGGAAGAACTAGGTAACAGTGATCACAGAGAAAACAGGTTCACCCTAAGTTGGGAAACAAAAAACAATGACAATATGGTCAGAGTCCCAAACTTTCTGTTGGCGGATTATCAGGGGTTAAGAAGGTACCTCGGTGAGGTCACCTGGGAACAGTCACGTCAGTCCCCAGTAGGAAGGGGTGAGGTCATAGACGACACAACAATTGATCATGACTATAATATATTCACTAGTATACTACATAAAGCACAAGAACAAATATACCATACAGAAAAATTAGGTCAAATAAGAATGAGCCAAGGTGGATGACCAGAAAACTTAAACATGACATAGGAATAAAGAAAGGAATATATAAGAAATTAAAGGGAGGGGAGGAGCAGCTCAGAAATAGGTATAATGAACTATCTAGGAATGTTAAAAAAAAATGTAAGGACAGCAAAGAGAGACTATGAAATCAAAATAGCAAGAGAATCCAAGGCGAATCCCAAGGGATTTTTCCAGGTATATAGAACAAAGGTCAAGGACAAAGTTGGGCCTTTAAAGTCAGGGAGGGGAGAAGTGATAAATGGCAGCGAAGAAATAAGCAAAGCGTTGAACAGCTACTTTTTATCAGTCTTCACAGAAGAAATTCGCCATGAAATTCCAGAGGCGGAACTGATATTTAAGGGAAAGGAAGAAAAGAAATTAAAGAATATCACTATCAGAAAAGAGGATGTTCTTAAGAAGATAAATAAACTAAAGAAGACAAAATCCCCAGGGCCTGATGAAATTTTCCCTCGAGTCTTGAAAGAGTGTAGAGAACAGATTAGCGGACCCCTCGTAAACATATTTACAAAATCATTAGACACTGGAGTTGTGCAAGACTTGTGGAAACAGGCAAATGTATTACCCATATTCAAAAAGGGAGACAGCGCATCAGTGTCAAATTACCGGCCGATCAGTTTGACGTCAGTAGTGGGGAAATTTCTTGAATCAATTATAGCAGATAGCATCCGATCACATCTAGAGAAAAGCAAATTAATCTACGACTCTCAACATGGGTTTATGAAGGGAAAATCTTGTCTAACAAATCTGCTGACGTTTTTTAGGAAAATCTTCGAGGTAGCAAATAATGACGAAAATTACGATGTTATTTACTTAGACTTTAGCAAAGCAATTGACAGAGTACAGCATCAGAGGCTTCTGAGAAAATTTATGGCTCATGGTATCGAGGGGAAAGTTTTAAATTGGATAAAATCATGGCTCACCTACAGGACGCAGAGGGTCAGCGTAAATGGTGTTAAATCTGAGTGGGGCCGTGTAACCAGTGGGGTTCGCCAAGGGTCAGTACTAGGCCCACTCCTGTTCATAATCTACATAAACGATCTAGACACTGGGATCAGCAGTGACATAAGCAAGTTTGTGGGTGACACCAAAATAGGGCGGCAAATTAATTCAGGGCAGGATGCAAATGCATTACAGGAGGATCTAAATAAACTGCAGGGGTGGTCTGAAAATTGGCAAATGAAATTCAACACCAGCAAGTGCAGTGTACTTAATATTGGAAGAACAAATACTGATAATGTATACAGCCTTAACAACATCAACCTTGAGAAGTCGACTTGTGAAAGAGACCTAGGGGTACTTGTAAGCCCGGACCTAAGCCTAGAAAACAGTGCGTTAATGTTCGAAATAAGGCAAACAGAGTATTGGGTTTTATATCTAGAAGTGTAAGTAACAAGAGTGCAGAGGTCTTATTGCACCTATATGTTGCGCTAGTAAGGCCGCATCTCGATTATGCGGTTCAGTTCTGGTGCCCTTATTATAGAATGGATATAAGTTCACTAGAGTCGGTGCAGCGAAGAATGACAAAAATGATTCCGGGACTTAGAAACCTTCCATATCAGGATAGGTTAAAGAAACTTAACTTGCATTCCCTAGAAAGACGAAGAGTGCGGGGAGATATGACAGAAGTATTTAAGTGGGTGAAAGGAATCAATAAAGGGGATATAGATAAAGTTCTTATAATATCCGAGCAGGATAGGACTCGGAGCAACGGATTCAAGTTGGATAAGTGTAGGTTTAGGAGGGAGATAGTAAGAAACTGGTTCACAAATAGGGTGGTGGACGCGTGGAACAAGCTTAGCAGCTTTGTAGTAAGTGCCGGAACTCTGGAAAGTTTCAAAAGGAAGCTAGATAGATTCATGGATGGTAGAGAGTGATAGTAACTCTCGACAGGAGCTGCCGTGCACAGGCCAACCGGCTTATTGCAGACTCCTTATTTTCTTATGTTCTTAATAGCTTCAAACATAGGTTGGATGGATATATGAGCGATAGGGGTTGGGTGTAAATGGGACTGCCCAGTATGGGCCAATAGGCCCGCTGCAGTTTCCTCCATTGTTATGTTCTTATGTTCTTAAACAATTTTATTAATATATACGATATGTGAAAGTGGTGGTGGTGGTGATGGTGGTGGTGATATTAATTATGGTTGTGATGGCGATGAAGATTATTATGGTGGTGATAGTGGTGGTGGTGATAAGTGATGGTTGTGATAATGGCGATGTTTGTAATTGTGGTGATGATTGGGGTGGTGGTGGTGAAAATGATGGCGATAGTAGTGGTGATGACGGTGATGTTGATGATGGTGGTAGCGATAGTGGTGTTACTGGTAGTAGTGGTGGAGTTGATAGCGATGATGGCTATAACGGTGATGTTTGTGGTGGTGGAGGTGGTGATACTAGTAATAATAGTAGTAGTAAACGAGATCTTCGGCCCCAAATCAAACAACAGTCGCAGATATTGACTATGAGGCAAGTCACTGAATGTCCCATAGATCTGTGGCTCAACTGACTCAGCTAGGGTAGTTACTATGGTATTAGGATATTTAATTTTAAGGTAATAAAATGGTGGCGAAGGTGTAACTATTGGGGGAGGCTGGAGGCCATTTTTTTAGTAGTAGTAGTAGCAGTACTGGTAGTTACAAGGCTGTACCATTACGACAAACAGGTAGCAAGATAACACAGGTAAGACTTGTAATAAAAAATAGTTCAGGTAAAGAGATAATGAGACTCAGGTAAAGATTTATATACTGCTCCGAGCTCTTATAAGATTCAACAAGTTCTGGGAAGACCGGGAAGTAATCGAGCTCAGTGGTTGTTACGACCCAAGGGTGGATCGTTACATCAACACAAATTACTTAATTCTTTCAAATATATCAGTTTATTATTATATTCTTAATCCCAAGTTCTTCTAACAAAGGTCAAGTTAACAGGTCATAACTGAAGGGGACAAGTCTAAAGTGACTAACTGGAAGAAAGTGGAGAGAGTCAGGAAGAGGTCACGAGAGCAGAAAAAAGAAAAGTTCAGGGGATTCAAGGTCAGAGGTCTCATGGTAGATGAGAGGATCAATGAGAACAAGATAGTGACTGGTGTAGGTGAGAAGAACGGACTGAGATTTTGTCCTTAACTGTCCAAGTCAAGCTACTTGGGCTGAATTCGTTGATCAGTCCTGGGACGAATATTACCAACGGCGTGAATAGATTCCGTGGAATAAATTCAGGGCATTCCCGTCCAGGGAGCCTCAACAAACTCTGTAAATATTGCCATTGGCCTGCCATTGGCACATATACGGAGTTTGGTAATGTTCCATGAGCGGGAATGTCCTGAATTCATTCCACGGAATCTATCCACGCCGTTGGTAATATTGGGCCCTGGTTTTCGAAATATATGTATGTGGTGACTTGCAGCAAAAATATCGGCATAATTTGTAGGGCATTGAGTTGTAAAACAATAGCATATTATGAACCAGTGTACACAGTAGTCGAATAATCCAATTCAATAACTTGATTTTAACAGGTTGTGCCACATTGCCAGTCCCTTTATTATTTACAGTTTTTTCGCGTTTTTCATGCCAAACCCAGAAGTATCCACAAACCTTCTAATGCAATGATGTAAAAAACTCAAACATATTCGGAATTAGCGTGGCCGATAGACAAATAATCCAACCGAAGCAATTAGATTTTGAAAACTTTTGCAAACTGTCACTCCCTAATGTACAGTCGGCCACAAGAATCAGTATACAGTACACCTCCGGTTCGAGTTTAAGACAAAATATCTGGTAACACTGTCCTGAACAGAACGGACAAAATTACAAAATGACCTCCAATTTATGTTTTATTCCTACATATATGTTATAAATACATTTGTTGTGAATGTTTTACTAGTGTCTTGTGTTTATCTTACAAGTAATATATTGTATCCAATGGTAGTAAACTTGTTGCCGAATGGGATTGCAGTTATCGTACAGCTCCCTCCTCCTCCCTCACTTTTTCTCTTGCCCTACTTTTTTTTACTGATGTTTGGAATAGAAAAGGAAGGAAGAGGACTAAATAGAAGAATAAAGAAGGAGAGACAGAAAATAGTTAGAGATAACAGGTGGGGGGGGGAAGCTGAGTTTCATCATGCGTCTGGATGCGCAGTTTCAACGTTACCAGACCATTTTCGGACCTTGCAGCTGCAGTGTGTATACTTATTCCTGTACATTTAATAAAATAAATAACAATAATAATACGACAAGACTTTTGGAAGTGGCTGCATAAAGACTGAATGTCCAAAACACCAGAGAGAGGGTATACTACTTAACTTAAGACAGCTGTGCCTAGACTGACTAGAGCAGTGGTTCTCAACCTTGTTTGCCCCATGCACCCCTTTCACCATATGTCAGAATGTCATTCCCCCCTCCTTTCCAAGATTGTCTGCCTCAAAAAGTGCATTCCAAATAATATGCATACATTACTGAAAATCCTGTATTTTTTCCATATTAGTATCAGTTCCCCTCCCCCCCCTGAAAACCTGCGGGGGGAAATTCCCCCCTGATTGAGAACCCCTGGACTAGAGTGTACCAGTAGGTCACCGAGGTCACCTCTCTACCGCCACGTAAGAGGACAGACGTGTGCCCATAGGTGCTCCTGTCCTCCCGATCTTCACACAAAGGCCACCTCAGTCTCTACCTACCCCTTCGTCTACAAGTGTTGCCAGCGATGGGGGGAGCGAGATCGACGTAAGCGCCCCTGAAGAGGCGCCCCTTCTCTCATGGATACAGACATTTCTGAGACGGATAGTCATAGTGCATCCTAAACCCTGCAAGAGCCAGACCTCAGTGATAGTGACACTAACAGTAATGTTTTTATGGGAAACACTTGCCGGAGTGACAACACCAATGCCAAGAGCAGCGACTCTCCCCTCGACACCCACCCCTCTGCCAACCAACAAAGTAAATTGCATCTGTACTTCCCCAAGGACTTATTGAGAACCGTCTAGGAACGGTTTAATTGGACAACAAAGTATTGGAGACAACACAGTCTCACTATTCAATTCCGAAAAGGTAAGAACTGTAACTTTATCAAGTTTTAGACACCCGAGGTCTATGAAACACTCACTGCTGTTGGATTTGACGGGGTTGTCCTCGTGCCTCCACCTGCTGACGCAGCGGAATGTTGCCACATCCTAGTTAAAAAGTTCCCCTATACGCTGAAGTCGAAGATGCTCGTAACTTGTAACTTTAATCCACGTATAATCAGTATACGTCGACTCTACCTAGGGAAGACCCCACAAGCAGCTATCATAGTTAAATGGAAGGGGAGGGAGTGCCCAACTACTGTTGATGCTCACCCAGTTCTTCCCCCACTGTACGCTGAACCATATTACCCCGGGCCTGTTTTTTGTGTCATCTGCTCCCATTGGGGTCACACCTTCACCACCTGCTGCCGACGTGATCGTCCCAGATGTCGCTTCTGTTCACTTAACTCCTCCGTCTGTGCCCAAAAATTCAAAGACCACCTCAATGGGGCTGGTGTGGGCTATGTTGTTGACCCCAGGTGTTGTAATTGAGGTGGCTGGCACAATGCTTACTCACGATAATGACCCAAACGTCCGTCTGTTCCAGGAGAAAAGACTCCCCGAAGGCTGCATCAATCTCAACCTCTTCCCCAGCCTACCGAGCCTTCTTCAACAAAACCTGCCCCTGCCTGGCCTCACCTGGCTGCAACACAGCAGTCCCGGACGTCTCCTAACTTAACTACAATTGGGTCTCCTCTCCGTCTCTACTCTGACGCTGTCAGGCCTTGTGCCCCCACCGGTGCCTCCCCCACAACCCCCCTCTGGTGACAAGACACAGATCATATCCCTCTTACACGGATTTACCAACCGTATTGAAAGACTCTTTGATACACTCTGTACCGCCATCTCCAACCTAGACAGACTACCCCTGCCTCCAGCTGCTACCCTGTCATCCCCCTCTTCTGGTTTGACACAACCTGGTAGTCCCCTCCTGGGTGCCCCTCATGCTCACGGCCTACTCCACCGCCGCCTGGCACCACTGCTGGTGTCCAGACCGAGCCTGCCCCGTGCCCGGCTGCTCATGGACCCGAGGTCACCACCCCCTGCTCTCCGTCCCCCACTGGTATGCCGGTGCCTGGGGCCCATCCACTCCAGTTCTTCACATCAATTGACCACCATGCGGACATGCTAGTGGGCTACGTATATTCGCCAAGAAGGACGTCCCCTACCAACCTCTCGACGTCCCCCATGAAGCCGACACTACCGACGTACACGCCATCACAATCACACTGAAAGGTATGTCCCTCAATATTGTCAATGCCTATGGCTATGGCCTGGCACTTGACGTTATTGGGGACCTGCCTCGCTTTGCCATAAAAAGATAAATTGTACCGGAAATTTCTCCCCACACACTCATCATTCTGTCACTTTATGTAACTTGCTGACAAAACCCATGATCCTTCAGGCTTTTACGCCCTTAATGCACGAATCTTAAAGGCAAGCATGAACTCCTCATGCTTCCCAGATGGGCGCTGTAAACGCTTCTACGCTTCTACACTTCACCTTGCACAGAATGTAAGGGGGTGCCCAATAAACTATCCCCCTCGGGGGCAATCTAATCTACTACCCTGTAAATCCTGGTTGACCAAAACGTAAAATTTATCTAAATTACCTATTGACATTAGTTCCACTTATCTAACCTATATACAAACCTAATACAATAAAACATAATACAATGTAATAAGCAAATTTGACACTTAAATGATGATTCAGTCAATGTGGGAGAGTAGTGAGCAAAACTGCTGGAGCCAACCACACACCATCCGAACCAACGTATTTCAGACCAAGAACAGAAACTAATGGCGGACACTCGTAACAGTAGAGGAGGGAGGAGATGGGAAGGAAGGTAGAGAAGGGGGACGGAGATGAGAGAAAGTAGGTGGGATGAAAATACAGGAAGGGGGAGATGAAGGAGACGAGAAAAGGAAGAGAGTAGAGAGTACAGGAGGAAGAAAAGCGGAAGATGATAGGAAGAAGGGGGAGATGAGAGGAAGGAAGGAGTGATGGAGGAAGAGGTATGTTGACACATACACAAACATCAGGTATCTTCCTCGCCAGCAATGTCATAAAGCGAATCTTATATTAATACCTTCATATTAATTGATCCTGAGGCCCCTTACGTAACGGGAGGAGGAGGAGGGGGAGAAGGAGTGGAGGAGGAGGGGAGGAAGAAAAGGAGGAGGGTAGGAGAAGGAGGAGGGGTCGGAGAAGACGAAGGTAGAATTAATTATTAAGCATTTTAAGATTTCGATCAATAGTCTCATGGGATTCTGATTATTTTATTGAACTGGGTGTGTGATTGGGTATTGATATGTAGGTATGGTAAAATAAGTAGGTGTGTAATGTAGGTGTTAAGAGATTGTCAGTTAATGTGCATTCGTTCTTATAATGATAATATAAAAAAAATAATAAAAACTAAAACAACAACAACAGCAACAATAATAATAATAACAATAATTATAATAAATTTAATAATAATTATTCTCCTAATCAAAAGGTTTATTCTAAGGACTCCACAAAATGCCATGTTGTAGACAGCAGGGTGTCATCACCTACCTGCCTGACCTTGCTACACAGATAAACACAGATCTTAGCCAAGCCAACCATGACTGTAAGAGTTGTTCACCGTATATCCACAACATCAAAGACATTCTCGTTACCTTTTCACGGTTTCTGGTCGCATTTGCTTCCCGCACACTCGCACATAATAACAAATAAAGTCTTTATTTTTATGTTGTACGAAATTTTACGGTTTATTCACGGTGGATGAGCTCTAGAACAAATTACAGTGACATTCGTTTTCATTCACTCACTTTCATTGGTGTGCATTGTCCATATGACACTCATCGCCACTCTATCCCGCCTTTCATATACTATTATCACAAACATGGGACAGGGACACTCAAGTCTCTGAGTTGAGCACACATACTCGCACACCTTTCAAAAGCGCGCACGCACACACACACACACACACACACACACACACACGTGTGCGTCCGCGCGCATGCACAACATTCAGAAGCAACGATCAACTTCACAAAGTTGAAGACTTCGAAAATTTCCTTCATTTCCAAGTCAAGAGCGCCAGGCACAATGTTCTCAATCCTCCCTCAAGTCTTCCTAAGAACACCGATTTGAGAAGTTTCTCACTCTAATATTGTTAAATTTTTAATTACATCTGAAAAACTGAAATATTCTTTTCTAACCACCTTATATATATATATATATATATATATATATATATATATATATTTATTATATATATATATTATATATTATATATATAACCATAACCAAAATAAACAATATTTAGAGAAATAAGAAAACGATAGATGTAACAATTACAGTATTTAGGAAACTATTCGTTTCTTGTTGGAGCTGACAAAATTGAATTTTATTTCACTTATTACAATTATTTTAAAATTTCCAATCTTTTTTTAACAATCTTCACGACATGTATTATTTCCGGAAGGTATAGAACGATGATGTATAAAATTTTAAACTGGTACGTAAAGTTATCAAGATGTGCTCAGACGGAGGAACAGAAGCAGGTACACACACACACACACACACACACACACACACACTACTACTACTACTACTTTGCTGTCACTCTTAATCGAGTATGACGATCATCCAGGTATGATACAATGATATGAGTTACTAAGGATGTCACCTGTGTTGGTGAGTTCTGAGGTGACTAAGAAGGCCGATACGGAACCGGCAGGGTCATTCACAGATGTTGAACATGTGGATGGCTCCATCTAGTGGGGGGGGGGGGGCGGCAGCGTCTTTCCGGCGTTGGCGTTTGTCTGCCTCGGTATGCAGTAGGGCTAACTCGAAAGTATTGACATCTTCTTGTGTGGTGATCCTCCAAGCGTTACGGTGTGTACTGTGGAGTAATCGTATCCCAGGTGAGGGGATCTATTTGTCATTTTCTCAGGTTTGTCTTAAGACTATCCTTACACCTTTTCAGTTGCCTCAGAGCGTTACGTTTACTATTCGTTAGGTGACTGTAAAGTAGCTGCTTTTGCACTCCACAGTCATCCATGCGGGTAACATGGTCAGTCCAGATTAGTTGTTCATGGATAATGGTAGCCTCGATGACTCCTACATTTGATGTCAGCGAGAATACTGGCATTTGTTCTCTTGTCTTCCTAGTGAACTCGGAGGATGGAACGTAGACTACGTTGGTGAAAGTTTTCAAGTGCCTTGAGGTGCCTCCTGTATGTGAGCCATGTCTCGCTGCCATATAGCAGGGTGGGGGGGGGGGGCACTGCTCGATAGACGTGCAACTTTATAGATAATTTCAGCTCCCTACAGCTGAAGACACGGGTACAGAGTCGGCCAAAGGCTTGAGATGCACATCTGATACGATGTTGAATCTCTTCATCGATGTCTGCAGTCGGAGACAGGTGGGAGCCGAGATACTGAAAGAGGGTAACATTAGAGAGGGTAGTACCGTTCAGCTGGATGGATGGCAGAGGTGTGGCTGAAACAGGAGCAGGTTAAAAGAGAATCTGAGTCTTACGTACATGCACCTCAAGGCCGAAGTGAGCATAAGCATCTGCGTAGGTGTTTCAGGATTTCTTCTAGGTCGCGTTCAGTGTGAACGACAAGGGTGAGGTCGTCTGCATACTGAAGTTCAGTAATGGAAGCTATTGACACCTTTGTTCCAACTTGGAGTCATCTTATGTTGAAAAGACCCCCCTTTAATGGGTGCGTGATGTCCACCCCGCCAGGTAAATTGGCACTGGCACGAGTAAGGAAGGCAGCCAAGAAAATGGAAAAGAGAGTTGGTGCCCGTACACATCCTTGTTTTACCCCCTTTTGGATAGGGAAGAACACAGACTGGGTGCTAGTGTGCAGGACACTGCCGTTCATGCCATCACGAAGTTGCCTGACGATGGTGATGAATTTTGGTGGACAGCCATAACAGCTGAGGGTTGGCCAGAGGGCTTCCCTGTTGACCGAGTCGAAGGCCTTGGTTATGTCGATGAAGGCCATGTACAGGTCACGACGCTGTTCTCTGCACTTTTCCTGTATCTGGCAGGCAGGAAAGATCATGTCAGTGGTTCCACATGATGGTGTAAAGCCACATTGAGATGCTGTAAGGAAGTTTCTGCCTCAGGAAGAAGTCTGTTTTGGAGGACTCGGGCGATAATGTTGCCAGTTACGGACAGCAGCGAGATCCAACTTTAGTTGCCACAGTCTGACCGGTCTCCCTTGTTCTTATAAATATTAATGATGCAGGCGTCCTTAAGAGCTTGAGGGATTTCCTCCTTTTCCCATATATTCTCCGGGAAAGTGGAGACGGCTAGTAAGCAGAGGTCCTCCTGCTTTATACACCAAGGCTGGGATTTCATCAGGCCCTTTGGCTTTGTTATTTTTCATCTGTTTGATGGGAGTAGCATCTAGTCCAGGGATGGAGGATAGCTGAAATGGGTCAGCTGTGGATGCTGAGGAACATGCTGGGTAGTCAGGACATCAACATCGGTGTTTCGGTTGAGCAGCGAATGGTAGTGCTCTTTCCAGCACTGACGGTGCCCTCTTTGTCTTTAATTACGGAGAGACCTTCAGATTAACGGAGGGGGGCTGTGCCAGGAAAGATTAGCCTATAATATGATTTAGTGGAATTGAAAAATTCGCGCATCTTGTGTTGGTCTGGAAGTTTTTCCGTTTCACATGCTTTATTTTCAAGCCAGTCGTTCTTTAGTTTGATAAGTTTGCACTAGGCCATTGCTTTCTTCTTGCGGAAGGTATCAGCTTTAGTCCGAGACGGAGGGTTGTTCTGCCAGTCAATTAAGGCAGCACGTTTATCATCGAAAAGTATATTGATTTCCGGGTCATTTTCATCAAACCAATACTGGTGTATTCTTTTGATCTGGCCAAGGGTCACTGTGCATGTTTTTTCATGACAGTTTCGAAACCATGTGCTACTGCTATATCTTCCAGATGATAGTTTTAAAACCTCTTCTGGAGGCTTGCTGCCTTCGCCGTTTTGGGGCGATGTGAAGTGAGAGCTTAGCTCTGACGAGCCGATGATCAGTGTCGCAGTGGTTTGAGCCACGCATTGGTCTGGTGATGAGGACATCTTGACGACCTCTTTCTCTGATAATGATGTAGTCAATGAGATGCCAGTATTTGGATCGTGCGTGTTGCCAGGAACCCTTGAACTTGTTGGCCTGCCTAAACAAGGTGTTGGTGATAGTGAGGTTATGTGCAGTAAAATTGCTGAGGAGGAGCAGGCCGTTGGGATTATACTTGCTAAGTCCATTCCTCCCTATGGTTCCCTGGGAATTGTCAGCATATCTGCCCATTCTGACATTGAAGTCACCTAGGAGTACAACCTTACCTTCTCTTGGGATAGACGTTAAACACTCTGTCAAGGTCGGCGTAAAAGGCCTGCTTGATGTCATCCTCCGCATTCAGTGTTGGGGCGTATGCATTGATGAAAAAAGCATGACCTGAGTGTTTCAGTGGGACTAAGCCTCATGAGGCGCTAGTTGATCCCAACAGGTATTTCAATTAGCCTGTGTAGGATGCGTTGACAGATGGCAAAGCCATTTCTATAAATGCATTTGCTCTCTGCAGTCAGACACCCATTCTGTAAGTCGACCCTCGTCTGGGAGCGGAGACTCACTAAACTTACTAAAGGCTGCTTGCTGTCTATGTTATGCCTAGCCTTCTCTTTTGCCACAAGGGCGGTTGTTCGTTCAGGACGCTCATTTGTGCCAGTATCCAGAAGGGTCCTGACATTCCATGCACCGACCATAAGAGGTTGTTTATATAAATATTTTTTTTTTATCTGTGATTATAATTGTGTTTTCGATGGCATGAGGATGAAATTATTGAGTGCAGTTGCCCAGTCAGGATGTTTTTTTTTAGGCAGGCTATTTTTAGGGCACCTTTTCTAGCCCCCTCCTCATGTGGGGTGAGCAGAGTGGCTCCTCATAAGAGCTGCTCACTCGCACAGACAGGACCATATTGCACTGCTGCCTTGATCCCAGTGAATAAACTATCATCTTATCTGTGCCGTCCATTTGCAGAGTTGTGTCTCCCGGCAGTCATCTCTGCCTGTCCCCGTCGCCACTCGTCCGTCGCCATAGGACTTTTGGGGGGTATAGGTGGTTCTGATGATGATGAGGAGTATGATTAGCTGGATGATGGCTGAGCGTGAGTTGATTTATGTGGTGAGGCAGGAGTGCAGACTGCAACCACACATCTTGGCTCTCCCTTTTCCTGATCCAGTGGTGCAATTGTTGTAACGACTGGGGAGAGGAAGAGTTACAATGGACTGCCGATAGCCCAGTTTGTTGGGTTTTGCCTTATTGGCTTCGTCCGCCAGTGTAGTCGTTGGGTTCCCATGTTGGTCACCTTTTCGACCTATACCGCCGTTGGGGTCTTGTTGGAGCTCTGTAAGCATGGCTGCCTGATACGGGGTTCCACCACACATTTTTCGTTCGGGGTTTACTCCCGTAGCCTTATATCTACCAAGGTTAATCAGCAAGGCTACAGGGGAATGGTTGGTAAACACCTGGACGTGTCTACATACCACTGGTCCTATGCGCCGTTCTTCTGGGGCCCATTGCTACTCCGACATCTCCTTCTGGTGTAGCCTGGGCCCATGATACACCCAGTTAGCGTGTTACCATGAGGAGGCACAGCAGGAGTCTTGATGGTGAAGAGGCTGCATACAGGCAGGGGAAACTTATGCAAGGTGCTTCCCCTTTTGTCACAAGGGTTAGCCAGTGGAAGTAGCTGAAAGCGAGAGGAAACAAGTAGTGCTTTCGCCTTGACACTAACCTAATGCTGCTACACTAGACGCATTACACCACCCTGTGCCCGCGCAAGCACACACACACACACACACACACACACACACACACACACACACACACCTGTTTTTCTATTCCTCTTCATTAGACCAGATGGTGAAAAAAAAAGTCTTTAAGGAAGTAGGCGATGTGTTAAAAAATCTTGGAAAACAACTAAGTAACGATTCCCTCTCCTTCACTATAACACTTCCCTCTCCCTCACTATAACTCTTCCCTCTCCATCCACTATAACTCTTCCCTCTCCCTCACTATAAATTTCATCTCTCCCTCACAATAACTTTTATCTCTCCCTCACTATAACTTTTCTCTCACTCACTATAACTCTTACGGTCTTCCCTCTCCCTCACTATAACTCTTCCCTCTCCCTCACTATAACGCTTCCCTCTCCCTCACTATAACTCTTACTTCTCCCTCACTATAACTCTTACCTCTCCCTCACTATAACTCTTACCTCTCCCTCACTATAACTCTTACCTCTCCCTCACTATAACTCTTCCCTCTCCCTCACAATAACTCTTCCCTCTCCCTCACCATAATTCTTCCCTCTCCATCAATATAACTCTTAACCTCTCCCACACTATAACTCTTACCTCTCCGTCACTATAACTCTTACCTCTCCCTCACTCTAACTCTTACCTCTCCCTCGCTCTAACTCTTACCTCTCCCTCACTATAAATCTTCCCTCTCCCTCACTATAACTCTTACCTCTCCCTCACTCTAACTCTTCCTTCTCTCTCACCATAACTCTTACCTCTCCCTCACTATAACTCTTACCTATCCCTCACTCTAACTCTTACCTCTCCCTCACTCTAACACTTCCCTCTCCCTCACTATAACTCTTACCTCTCCCTCACTCTAACTCTTCCCTCTCCCTCACTATAACTCTTACCTCTCCCTCACTCTAACTCTTACCTCTCCCTCAATATAACACTTACCTCTCCCTCACTATAACTCTTCCCTCTCCCTCACTATAACTCTTACCTCTCCCTCTCTATAACTCTTACCTCTCCCTCACTCTAACTCTTACCTCTCCCTCACTCTAACTCTTACCTCTCCCTCACTATAACTCTTACCTCTCCCTTACTCTAACTCTTACCTCTCCCTCACTCTAACTCTTACCTCTCCCTCACTCTAACTCTTACCTCTCCCTCACTATAACTCTTACCTCTCCCTCACTCTAACTCTTACCTCTCCCTCACTATAACTCTTACCTCTCCTTCACTCTAACTCTTACCTCTCCCTCACTCTAACTCTTACCTCTCCCTCACTATAACTCTTACCTCTCCCTCACTCTAACTCTTACCTCTCCCTCACTATAACTCTTACCTCTCCCTCACTCTAACTCTTACCTCTCCCTCACTATAACTCTTACCTCTCCTTCACTCTAACTCTTACCTCTCCCTCACTATAACTCTTACCTCTCCCTCACTCTAACTCTTACCTCTCCCTCACTCTAACTCTTACCTCTCCCTCACTCTAACTCTTACCTCTCCCTCACTATAACTCTTACCTCTCCCTCACTCTAACTCTTACCTCTCCCTCACTATAACTCTTACCTCTCCTTCACTCTAACTCTTACCTCTCCCTCACTCTAACTCTTACCTCTCCCTCACTATAACTCTTACCTCTCCCTCACTATAACTCTTACCTCTCCCTCACTCTAACTCTTACCTCTCCCTCACTATAACTCTTACCTCTCCTTCACTCTAACTCTTACCTCTCCCTCACTATAACTCTTATCTCTCCCTCACTACAACTCTTACCTCTCCCTCACTATAACTCTTACCTCTCCCTCATTATAACTCTTACCTCTCCCTCACTCTAACTCTTACCTCTCCCTCACTCTAACTCTTACCTCTCCCCCACTCTAACTCTTACCTCTCCCTCACTCTAACTCTTCCCTCTCCCTCACCATAACTCTTCCCTCTCCATAATATAACTTTTACCTAACCTTCACAATAACTCTTACCTCTCCCTCACAATAACTCTTCCCTATCCACCAATATAACTCTTAACCTCTCCCACACTATAACTCTTACCTCTCCCTCACTCTAACTCTTACCTCTCCCTCACTCTAGCTCTTCCCTCTCCCTCACCATAACTCTTACCTCTCCCTCACTATAACTCTTCCCTCTCCCTCACTATAACTCTTACCTCTCCCTCACTCTAACTCTTACCTCTCCCTCACCATAACTCTTACCTCTCCCTCACTATAACTCTTCCCTCTCCCTCACTATAACTCTTCCCTCTCCCTCACCATAACTCTTACCTCTCCCTCACTATAAGTCTTCCCTCTCCCTCACTATAACTCTTACCTCTCCCTCAATCACCTCTTCGTCCTCTCATTTACTCTTTCATAGACTCATTGAAATAGTCCCTCACCTTTATTCCTCTCCTTCCCTCCCTCCCTCTCTCCACCCCTCCCTCCCCCCCACTCCCTCCACTTTCTCGTCTCCGTTCTCCTCCCTCGTCTCTCTTCTAGTTACCCTTTTTTTAATTCTCCTCCTACTCTCCTTCTCCCTCACTCCCATACTCTTTTACACACAGTAAGCCACACCACCTTGTCATCGACCCATCCCGTACCTCTCCGCCATAGTGTATTAGTTCTCTCCTTCCCTCCCTCCCTCACTCTCCCCCCCACCCATCCCTCCTTGTTCTCTACCCCTTCGTATCTTTTCCTCTTCCTTCACAACACACACACACACACACACACACACACACACACACACACACACACACACACACACACACACAGTCATCTATCAGCCGCAAAAATTCAGTCAAGTCAAACACTTCACATTCAGAAGGTCGATTTGACTCTCGATGACCAATCAGTGACAAACAATGTACCACACATCCTCAAACTTCACCTCGAGCAACGGCTGGGGGTCAAGTGGCACTCGACGAATGGCACCAATCTCACCACAATGACGCCATAAAGCAGATTCTTGCGGTGTTTTGAGCCAATATGATACGGCGACCTCTCACCATATCCAAGATTTTGGCCAAGCCACTTCTGGCACCCCTCCCCTGTCACCTCTCACCCCTCCTCTGTCACCTCTCACCCCTCTCTGTCACCTCTCACCCCTCCCCTGTCACCTCTCACCCCTTCCCTGTCACCTCTCACCCCTCCCCTTTCACCTCTCACCCCTCCCCTGTCACCTTTCACCCCTCCTCTGTCACTTCTCACCCCTCCCTTGTCACCTCTTACCCCTCCCCTTTCACCTCTCACCCCTCCCCTGTCACCTCTCACCCCTCCCCTTTCACCTCTCATCCCTCCCCTGTCACCTCTCACGCCTCTCCTGTCACCTCTCACCCCTCCCCTGTCACCTCTCACCCCTCCCCTGCCACCTCTCACCCCTCCCCTGTCACCTCTCACCCCTCCCCTGTCACCTCTCGCCCTTCCCCTGTCACTTCACCCCTCCACCTGTCACCTCTCACCTTTCCCCTGTTACCTCTCACCGCCCTGTCACCTCTCACCCCTCCCTTGTCACCTCTTACCCTTCCCCAGTCACCTCTTACCCTTCCCCTGTCACCTCACCCCTCCACCTGTCACCTCTCACCTTTCCCCTGTCACCTCTCACTGCCCTGTCACCACTCACCCCTCCCCTGTCACCTCTCACCCCTCCCCTGTCACCTTTCACCCCTCCCTTGTCACCCTCCACTCCTCCCTTACCACACCTTCACTCCTTCCCTGCCATCCCGCTCCCATTCCCTACACCCCCTCACTCATTCCCTACCATCCCTTCACCCCTCTCTACGACCCCTCACTCCTTCCCTTCCCTTCAACCAGCCCTTTCAACTCCCTCACCCACCTCTATCACCCTCACTCCCTCCCCTTCCTTGGCCTTATTTTACCCAAACCTCTCCTTCCTCCTCCTCTTCCTCCCACCTTATACCTTCCTCTCACTCCATACCTCTTATCCTCCCCTCCTCCTGTCCCTCCCCCTCTTCCAATCCCTCCCCCTCCTCCTATCCCTCATCCTCTTCCTCCTCCTCTCCTCTTCCTATTCCCCCCTCCCTCCCCCCTCCTCTTCCCTCCCCCCTCCTACTCTTCTTCCTACTGCCCCCCAAACTCTCACACATCACTGGAGAGGTTTGAAGATATATCCGATAATAAGGGAAAAAGTGTTAAAAAATATATATCCTTTGTTTGCGTTCTTCTAAGCCCCGTCTTCACCGACCCACGAGTTGTTGCTTTCACCGTGTGTGTGTGTGTGTGTGTGTGTGTGTGTGTGTGTTTGGCTGTGTATCTGTCTGTTTGTCTGTTTGCCTATGTATCTGTCTGTGTTCCTGTGTATATGTTTGTTTGTCTGTGTATTTGTGTATCTATATAATTGTCTGTGTATATATCTGTTAGTCTGTGTATTTATCTGTTTGTCTGTGTGTCTGTGAATCTGTCTGTCTGTCTGTGTGTTTGTGTATCTATCTGCTTGCATGTGTTTCTACCTGTGCAGCTATGTATCTTTATGAGTGGATGTGTATCTTAATGTATGTCTGTGTATCTATCAGTGTGTCTGTGTATCAATCTGTGTGTGTATCTGTCTATTTGTATGTGTGTCTATCCTAGGGTTGCCATACGTCCGTATTTTCCCGGACATGTCCTCCGTTTAGGTCTCGAAATCTTCATCCGGAAGGAATTTGTAAAATTCTTCAAAAGTCTGGAATTTCATCTTCCATCATTTTCCCCACGGAAAAAAAAACATGAAACCGTAATGACGAGAGAGAGAGAGAGAGAGAGAGAGAGAGAGAGAGAGAGAGAGAGAGAGAGAGAGAGAGAGAGAAGGTGGAAACCGTAGAGATCTCGTTCAGTTTTCGTCAGCTGATAAGTCACTTGTACTCCTGTACGGTGTTGTCAACTTAGCTGTCAAATATTTGATTGATAAGGGGGTAGAAGTTGATGAAGTGTTTTGACCAAGTTAGTAACCTGAAGCAGTTTGTGGAAAATTACAAGAGTGATGAAGAATTTAGTAATCTGCCAACACATAAAAAGTGGACCAGATACTTTGAAAAATCAAAGAACATTGAATGCCACTCAGAATTGCTAAGAATTGCACAATTCTTCTTTGCTATATCATCTCACAATGCAAATGTAGAAAAAGTTTTTTCACTGATGCAAAGTCAATGGACAAAGGAAAGGAATAAATTGAGTGTTGAAACAATGAAAGGCATTCTGACTGTACAGTACAACTTCCGAGAAACATCTTGCAGTGACTTCTATACCTTTCTAAAGAGCAATCAGCCAATACTGAAAAAAATCCGATCTACAGAAAAGTATGCATGGGCACATCAAGTCACACACACAGTGGGGGAAGAAGACTGCAGCTAAAGGAATGAAGATGTTCAGCCTTAAGCAAAGGTATTTTTTTTTTTTTTTTAAGATTTCTATACCATGTATGTTGTATATTAGCCTGTGTGTGCCGGACGAGGGGGGGGGGGGGAGATGTCTTCGGAAGCGTCCTCTTTTTTGAATGTTCAGATATGGCAACCCTAATCTATCCATGTCCGTGTATTAATTTGTGTGTCTGTGTGCCTATGCCTGGGCTATCGGCAGTCCATTGCAACTCTTCCTCTCCCAAGTCGTTGCAACACTTGCACCACTGGATCAGGAAAAGGGAGAGCCAAGATGTGTGGTTGCAGACTGCGCTCCTGCCTCACCACATAAATCAACACATGCGCAGCCATCATCTAGCAATCTAGCTCATCATACTTCTCATCTTCATCAAAACCCCTGTACCCCCAAAATTCCTATGGAGACGGGTACAGGCAGAGATGACTACTGGGAGTCTCTAGTCACAACTTTGCACATGGGTGGCATGGATAAGATAGCCGTTTATGCACTGGGATCTAGGCTGCAGTGCAATCCGGTCCTGTCTGTGCGACTGACCAGCCCTTTTGACGAATCCACTCTGCTCACCTCACATGAGGAGGGGGCTAGAAAAGGAACCCAAAACATATCCTGCCTAAAGAACCAACCTGACTGGGCAACAGCACTCAATAAGTCATCCTTATGCAGTCGAAAACACAGTCATAATCACAGATGAAACCAAAAGCAAACTATACAATCTCTTATGGTTGCTGCATGGAATGTCGGGACCCACAAATGAGCGTCCTGAAAAAAAAAAACGCCCTTTTATGGGAAAAGAGCTGGCTAGTACAAGTACATTGATTTCTGGGACATTTTCATCAAAGCAGTTGCTGACATTTGGCAGGGAATCATAGGGAGAAAAAGACTAGGCAAGTGTAATCATAGCGGCTAACTCCTCCTCAGCAACTGTGCTGCACACAACCTCACTATCAGCAATACCTTGTTTAGGCAGTCCGACAAGTTCAAGGGTTCCTGGCAGCACCCACGATCCAAACACTGGCATCTCATTGATTACATCATTGTCAGAGAAAGAGATCACTGAGATGTCCTCATCAGCCAAGCCAGGCATGACTCAGACCACTGCGACACCGATCACTGGTCTACAAAAAAATATTTTTTTTTCTGGCATGAAACCTTTTAACTGTTTTTTACTAACTTTAAGGTGCTGAATCCAAATCTGATCTCAGATTTGCTCCATCACGTAACGTGCCAGAATTTACTGAGCTACCAGAGATTGAGGATATAGACCGGAATTCACCTGTTTCTACTGATGAAGATAAAGAGACTGATCTTTTCAAGCCATCTGGTGAAGATTGTGAAAAGCCATCGTTGTTTACTCAGTCAGAATTGAATGATCTGGTCAGAGATCTAAATTTGCCAAAACAGTCTGCTGAATTGTTAGCTTCCAGGCTTCAAGAGAAACGACTCTTAAAACCTGGCACGGGTGTCTCCTTTTATCTCAACAGAGAAGAGCAACTGCGGAAGTACTTTCATTCATATGACCAGCTTGTTTTTTGTAATGATGTAGAAGGACTTCTTCTCTCCAAGGGACTACCAGCATATGATAGTAAGGATTGGAGATTTTTTATTGACAGTTCTAAAAGGAGCTTGAAATGTGTTCTTCTTCATAACGGAAACAAGTATGGTTCAATTCCAATCGGACATTCTGTACAAATTAAAGAAGAGTATGAAAACATTAAGACTGTTCTAGAGAGGTTGCAATACCATGCTCATGAATGGTTAATTTGTGTGGACTTGAAAATGGTAAACTTTCTATTGGGCCAGCAAGGAGGGTACACAAAATACCCCTGTTTTCTGTGCTACTGGGACAGCAGGGCTACAGCAGACCATTGGGTGAAAAAGAATTGGCCACCAAGACATAGTTTGACGCCTGGTGACAAGAATATCATTAACGATCCTCTGGTTGACAGGAAAAACATTGTCCTTCGTCCTCTGCACATAAAACTTGGTATCATGAAGCAATTCGTCAAGGCTCTTGATCATAGTGGAGAGTGTTTCAGATATATATGCTCAACCTTTCCAAGTCTTAGCGACGAGAAGAAAAAGGCAGGGATTTTTGAAGGACCTCAAATAAGAACACTACTCAGAGATCCACACTTCCTTGCAACAATGACTGAGGCACAGGCAAGAACTTGGAATGCTTTCTCTAATGTGGTGCGGAACTTCTTAGGGAACAAGAAAGCGGACAACTATCAAGAAATTGTGGAAGAGCTGCTCTTGAGTTTACAAGCACTTGGATGCAGAATGAGTATCAAGGTTCACTACTTACACAGTCACTTGGACGAGTTTCCAGAAAATCTGGGAGAAGTGAGCGAGGAGCAAGGGGAGCGCTTTCATCAAGACATTAAAGTAATGGAAGAACGTTACCAAGGTCGATGGGACTCGAACATGATGGCGGACTACTGCTGGAGTTTAATGAGAGACATTCCAGAAGCTGTACATAAGAGATCGGCCAAAAAGAGGAAGTTTATGTAACTGTAACTTGATCTTAATACTTGCACTATTTCTACCGTACATTAATTGTTTTTTTTCACCCTTCAATGTTACATTTAAATATTATATATGCATTAACTTTCCAATTTGATATTAAAAATTTTTGGTTATAGAAAAATACAAATAATAATGCTGAAAAAATTTATGTATACATGTTTAAATCGTCAATTTTGATCCAAAAGTTTACGTTTCCCAGCAAAAGTGCAATATGGTATATCTCAAAAACCTGATGTGATAGACAAAAACCAAAGTCATATTTGGATTCTGCACCCCAAATCTACTTAAAATCCGTTTAAAAACCTTGTGCCAGAAAAATTGTGTTGACCGGTGTAATTAATTGGCTCGTCAGAGACAAGCTTTCACTTCTCAACCCCCCAAAACGGCGAAGGCAACAAGCCTCCAGAAGAGGTTTAAAACTAAGTGTCTGGAGGTTCCAGCGGTAGCATGTGCTTTCAGAGAGCAGCTCGACCATGGGTTGATAAACAACCCAAATCCATCCCAGTGCCGAATGGAGTATTGTCGACACTGTCATGACAAAAGCCTGTTGAGAGACGCTTGGCTAGATCGAAAGAATACACCAGTAATGGTTTGATGAAAATGTCCCCGAAATCAATGTACTTGTCGATGGTAAATATGCTGGCTTAACTTAATTGCAGAACAACCCTCAGTCTCCGACGAAAGCTGATACCTTCTGCAAGAAGAAAGCGCCACCCCCGCGCGAACCTCACAATCTCATGAACGACTGGTTTAAAAATAAAGCATGTGAAACACATAAACTTACAGATAAACAAAAGATGTGCGAATTTTCAAATTCCTCTAAAACATTTTATGGGCTAATCATTCATGGTGCAGCCCCCTTCTGCTTATCCAACAGAAACTCCCTAATTGTAGACGAAAAAGGCATTACTCAGCGCTGTAAAGAGCAATACCATTCGGTGCTCAACCTAAACACCGATGTGGAGGTCTTGACTACTCAGCAGGTCCCTCAGCATCCAGAGCTGATCCACATCAGATATCCTCCATCCCTGGATGAAGTAGCTACTGCCATCAAAAAGATGGCCGAGGTGTATAGAGCAGGAGGACCTCTGCTTACCAGCCGTCTCCACTGTCTCCTGGAGAATATATGGGAAAAGGAGGAAATGCCCCAAGCTCTTAAAAACACCTCCATCTATATATATATATATATATATATATATATATATATATATATATATATATATATATATATATATATATATATATATATATATATATATATATATATATATATATATATATATATATAAAACAAAGAAGTATGTGTGCTTGTGTGTCCGCACGAGAATCTCGGAACCTACTTTACCGATCTGTAGTGATGATGGATGGTGTTATATGCAGTGATGATGATGGATAATGTTATATGTAGTGATGATGGATGATGTTATATGTAGTGATGACGGATGTTGTTATATGTAGTGATGATGGATGATGTTATATGTAGTGATGATGGATGATGTCATATGTAGTGATGATGGATGTTGTTATATGTAGTGATGAGTAGACATACACCGTTAATGAACTAATGATGGAAGAAGAAGTTTTGGGGACTGAACAGTGAGACACTGTGGAGCCTCCCAGAGGGTGGCGTCCTACTGTGGCCTAGCGAATGAGCCGCCCGGACCAAACTTGGCATGGATAGCAAGTGTCATGTGGGGATCTCAAGAAAACCCCAACCAACCCGATCCGACACACCCAAACCGACCCGACCCGTTAAACCACACAGAGGTTGAAAAGGATGTGGAAATGTTGTAAAGTCCTCAACTGAGCTCACTAACATGGTCTACCCAAACATTATCCACCACTACAAGGATCACAAGTGGCTGCGTGAACGCGCAATTCTGGCACCAAAGAATGAAACAGTGACTGAAATCAACATGACTCTACTCAGACAGCTTCTAGGCAGTGAGACCTCATTCAAATCTGTTGATACAGTAATCGAACAGGACCAAGCAGTCCAGTACCATGCAGAATTCCTTAATTCTTTGGAGCCCGCTGGAATGCCTTCTCACCACCACACTCTCAAGATTGGAACTCCTATAATGCACTTAAGAAATCTTGAACCTAGCGAAAGAGCCGCCTAGAGGGCGGCGATTCCACTAGTCGTCAATATTTATGAGAACAAAGGAGAGCGGTCAGACTGCCAATTACCGCAGGATCTCGCTGTTATCCATAACTTGTAAGATTATCGTCCGAGTCCTCCTAAGCAGACTTCTTCCTGAGGCAGAAAATTTCCTTCCAGAATCTCAATGTGGCTTTAGATCATCACATGGCACCACTGACATGATCTTTGCTGACTGCCAGATACAGGAAAAGTGCAGAGAACAGCGTCGTGACCTGTACATGGCCTTCATCGACCTAACCAAGGCCTACGACTCGGTCAACAGGGAAGCCTCAGTCGTTTTGGCTGCCCACCAAAATTCATAGCCATCGTGAGGCAACTCCATGATGGCATGAATGGCAGTGTCCCGAGCAAAGGCACCCAGTATGAGTTCTTTCCTATCCAAACGGGGGTAAAACAAGGATGTGTACTGGCACCAACTCTCTTTTCCATTTTCTTGGCTGCCTTCCTTACTCGTGCCAGTGACAGTTTAGCCGGCAGGGTATTTTCAACATAGACAACTCCAGGTAAGAACAAAGATGTCGGCAGCTTCCATTACTGAACTAGAGTATGCAGACAGGCTCACCCTTGTCGCACACACTGAATGCGACCTACAGGAAATCTTGAACACCTACCCGCAAATGCGTATGCACACTTCGGCCTTGAAGTGAATGTATGTAAGACTCAGATTCTCTTTCAGCCTGCCCCTGGTTCAGCCATACTGCCACCATTTATCCAGCTAAACAGTACTACCCTCTCTAATACTACCCACTTTCGGTATCTCGGCTCCCACTTGCACACCACTGCGGACATCGATGAAAAGATTCAGCATCGGACCATATGTACATCTTAATCCTTTGGCAGAGTCCTTACCCATGTCTTCAGCTGTAGGGAGCTGACATTATCTACAAAGTTGCACGTATATCGAACAGTAGTCATATACAGGGGGCACCTCAAGGCACTTGAAAACTTTCACCAACGCAGTCTAGGTTCCAGCCTCCGAGGTCACTATAAGACAAGAGAACAAATGTCAGTATTCTTGCTGACACCAACTGTTGGCGCATCAAGGCTACCATTATCCATGAACAACTACGCTGGACTGGCCATGTTACCCGCATGGACGACAGAAGACTGCCAAAGCAGCTACTTTACAGTCACCTAACGAATAGTAAATGAAACGTTGGCGGGCATCTGAAAAGGTATTAAGATAGTCTTAAGGAAAACCTGAAAAGGTGCTAAATCGACCCCCTCACTTGGGTGACGATTACTCTACACCGTAACGCTTGGAGAAGCACCACACAAGAAAGTGTCAATACTTTCGAGTTAGCCCGACTGCATAACGAGGCAGAAAAGCGCCAACGCAGGAAAGAAGCTGCCGCCGCCCCTTCAGCACTGGATGTAGCTCTCCACACGTACAACAGCTGTGGACGACACTGCTGGTCCTGTTTCGGCCTCTTTCGTCAGCTGAGAACTCACCAACGAAGGTGACATCCCTAATAACTCATTAAGGATGATCTCATACTCGATTCCAAGTGACAGCAAAGTAGTAGTGGCAATAGTAGTAGTAGTTGTAGTATTAGCTACTTATGTATTAAGATATTTAATTTTAAGGTAATAAAATGACGGCGAAGATGTGGCTGTTGGGGGAGGCTGGAGGCCACGTTTAAAAAAAAAAAGTTGTAGTATTAGTAGAAGTAGTAGTGTGTAACTGGGAGTGAACAAAATATCTGGAAATGGAATGGTATTTTAATTTTAATAAAAACATTACCTGATGTGTTCCATGTTGAGATGAAGGTGAAGGTGTAAGTGTGGGTGTAGGTGAGGGAGGTACAGGGAGAGTGAAGAGGAGGGGGAATGGGAAGCTTTGGGTGTAGGGGGAGGAGGGAACGGAGAATGGAAATGTGAGGGGAGGAAAGGTGGAAGGTGAATGGTTGGGAGAGAGAGAGAGTAGGAGGAGGAGGAGGAGGAAGGGGCAGGTGTCGGATTGAGGGAGGGGAGAGGAGGAGAGGGCAGGTATCGGATTGACGGATGAGAGAGGAGTAGGAGAAGGAAGGGTCAGGTGGTGGATGTGGAGGAGGAAGGGTCAGGTGGTGGATGTGGAGGAGGCAGGTGTCATTATTACAATTTCTCTCATTTCAAGATGTAAAAATATGTAAATAACAGTAATTTACGTCATTATTGGCTAGTTGTTATGATGATTATTTTTGTATTGAATAACCACAAGTTTCATTGTAATTATCAGTCATAATTTCCAGAAATTTTACTGGGAGTCCGTAGGATTGATTGAAATAATGGAAACTCATTAATAGCAACATGTATCGCATATTATCTATCTTGTTTACTATATCACATACTAAATAATATATGTATTATTGTTAGAGATTTATGTTACCTATCCATTAGGGTGTGTCATATGGAGGCGAATTTTTTTTTTTTGAGTTTGAAAAATCGGCCTATGGTATTAATGATGTAGTTCTATGTGCAGAATCATGTGATATCTTCAGATTTGAAAAGTTTTCATTTTTTGCTAGGTAAATTTTAACTTGAAATCTTATGAAAATTCAGTATTCCCACCCTTTTACCAACACCACTAAATAGCATATTTAAAGTAAAGTAAATGTATCAGGTTAATTTATAAGGATGAAAATGATTCAGAATAGTGAAACGAATGATCTTGACACATTTATTAAATTTAATATTCCTTTAGAAAACAAAATCATCAAATACAAAAACCGGTTTTACTACTACGACCCGGTGTTGCTGCACACCATAGAGAACATGTCTTTCTTGCTTCTGTTTCTACTCATCACCTCCCTGCTGACCACCTGAGCTCGGATGTAGCCTTCCCTCCTCTCCTGGCTGTACACGTGACTGCTGGCCTCGCTCACTTGCTGTACACAACGCTCTATACTCTGGGTGTGCGAGGGCCAGGCAGGGACATGCATGGGGTTGTTCAGGAAAGCACTGACTTGAACATTGGTGAGGCTGCAGGTAAGAGGGGGCTCACTGCCAGCCTGGATGTTATCCAGATCTATGAGAACAGTGAGGGTCTTGGCACCTAGATTGATTTCAGGAGTCTTCCTGACCCTGAAGGAATCGTCACCAACTGATTCGTCATGCCCAGATCCTCTCATAAGTCTCATATCCAAGATCTTTTTGACTGCCACTCTTCTCTCCTCCTCATCCTTACTGCAGAGCATTGTCTGCAGAACTGCCTCGGGATGAGCATACCAGGAAGATCTCCTCACAGTCTGCTCCACAATCTGAACAACCTTCCTTGGCTGACTCCTCAGGAGCTCAAGCTGGAAAAGAATATGCCTCGGACCTTCGGAGAACGATGACTTGACCTTGGTGTTGAACCAATTTGGCAAGTAGACACTCACGATGAATTGGACAATAAGTCTCAGGTTGTGAAGCTGGTTCCCTTTCAGTTTATGATGAGCGACCCAAACTCTGCAGAACCTGAGAGCCGTTGTGAGCCACCTAGAATGTGAGACTGGACCTATCTGCAGGTAAGCAAGTCTATCAGGCATGACCCCAGTTTTGATGGCACTGCAAGTCATGTAACCATAGTACTGGTCAGTACTCAGGTCGTCAATGACAGTATGTGCAAGCTCAACGAGTGGAGGGCCAACTGTGATTTTTTCAAAGCTCGGATTTGTTTCTAACTCAGTGGCAGAGTCCAGCATTTTGCCAAGAGGACCAGACCATCTGTTGTTTGAAAGAGTCTTGCCATCCAGCTCCTGGATCAGATGTCTGAGTGGCAACTCGTTGGTGTGGAGGTCACAAACAATCCAGACCAGCTTCCTCCCAATCTTCCGCTCTATCCACTGTATGACCCCACCTTGCCACCCTGTGTTCGTGTTGGTGCTGTCCCTTCCAATGGCCTGCAGGGTCTGGTCTACGTTCCTCTCTCTGAGCCAGTTCACAATGTTATCTGCCACTATCTCAGCTGGTTTCCTGATGTCATCTTTCTCTGGAGTGAAATGCCACAAATACTTCCCTCCTGGTTCACTGCAGCAGGAGTAGTGTTCCTCCTTCACCATGGCAGGGAACAACTTGTCAGAATCTCCAACTTTCATGAACACTTTAGTGTCATCCCTTCTCCCATCAAAGAACAAACAATTGATTCCATTTTCTCTTATCCCCTTATCAAACTCCTCTTCTAGGTTACTGACAAGTTTCTCCTGAGCTCTCCTTACTTTGTTATGATCTATCACCAGGTGAACATCATCAGGTGTTATCAAACCACCGTCAACCCAGGCAGCTGTTGCTATCTCAGTAGTTTCTCTGAGACCAGTGTGGTGTCGCATGCTGGCCAGAGCTATGCTCGGGATATCTTTCCTATTTCGAATCTTATGCTTGGAAGGTTTGGGATCATTATTTTCTGGGTTAGGGACAAAGTCACCATTCTCCTGGTCAGCTCTCGGATCAGCCATGGGGAAGTCATTAAACTCTGAATCAGCTTGACTCCAATCATCGGCCTTTTTTACCTCACCCTGGGCCTTCTCAAGTCTCTTTTCCTCGGCAACTCTTCTCCTCTTCTGTCTCTCTGTGGCAGCCTCCTGTCTCTTGGACTCCGGAATATCTTGGCTAGAAATCATGAGAGCCCCTATACTGCCAGTCTTCTCTCTCTGTGCTTTGACAAATGCCAGTTCGATCACAGGAATCTTCAGTTCACGCTTGCAAATACAGGAGATGTGGGCCTCGGATTTACAGTCACGATCGCATCCAAACTCAGGACAGAGAACAATTGGGCACTTGCAAGTAATTATGTCAAATAACTGGTCCAGTTGCTTGGCAAAGCTGTCCTTAACTGCAAGTTTTCCTCTCCCAAGAGAGATATCTCTTGCCTTTTCCCAACTGGCTAGCAGTCTCTCACTAACCTTCTTCTGACTTGTTATGACTGGAGGCTTGAACTGAGCGTTAGTCAGAGTGTACTGTGCCAAGACAGCTTTGGTCATATCACTGGCAATGTCTTTGTTTGTGTAAGTTCTTTGGTTCTTTTCACTGATTTGCTTGATTAAAACACCGTATCTCAAAGCATCTCTCAATGTAGGCAACTCCGACTTCAGGAGCTCTCTCCCAGACCCAAGATAGTGACTGAGATGGCTGGATTTTTGGTTCCTCGTCCTGACACAAGCAGCCATCGCAAAAATTATCAACTTATAAATGCATCAGAATCTGAAACAGAAAAAAATATTGTTAGTTGGGTTGTTAAAGAATGAAGTCAGAAAGCAATGCTCACTATTTAATTGTAATGCACTAATGCAGCTGTACGTTAGATTTTCGATAAATTTCACGCTAAAATTTACCTAGCAAAAGGTTGCAAAATATTGAAACTGAAATTATTTTCTGTTTATATACACTAAAATCTACCAAAAAAGTGATGGGCCATTAGTTTTAGCTGATCTTCCCTCCTATGACACACCCTAGTATCCATGTTACTAGCATGTACTGTAGTATTACCAAGATAACTATACCAGTGACATTATAATATATATGTCCCTTAAATATTCATTGTTCGTGATATGCCAATATACGAACATGTCATGAACAAGATTTAAATACATCTTGTCTCATGTACTGTACAGTAGACATCAAGAAACGATTTAAAACTCAACATTTTCCTTTTTTTTTGGTGGGGTGACTAATGAATCCGAAGTCATAAAGAGAACGAAAGAAAAAATCATGAAGAAAAATAACACTCGGTGACATGCAATAAAATTTAAATGTAACGGTAAGGATATGAGTGATGAGGAGAAGATAAAAGAGTGTTTGTAGAGAGATATGCAAAGGGAACGAGGACAGAGGATGAAAAATTAATAGATGTATAGAAAAAGTTAAAAGATGTGATTGATGTAAAAAAAAACGGATAACGTTGGAAGGACAGAGTGACGAAAACAATAAATAAAAGGAAAAAATAGTATAATTCCCTGATCATCTCTTCCCTTCTTACGTCATCCTTCATTTATTCATCAAGTCTCTTCCCTCACACTCCTCTTACTCTGCCTCATCTCTCCCTACCAATTATCAAGCTTTTCCCCTCACCCTCTTCTTGCCATTCTCCCATTACTTTCCTTCACCCCTTCCCTCCTTATCTCCACGTTCCATCAGACTCAACCTTAATTGACCCCGGAATGTGTGAAGTGACATCAAGCACAGGTCATGACGTCTCACTTTGATCACTGGAAACCCCAAGTCTACCTGTGACCCTCTGTTAATTGGCAACACTAAGGAGGTTTACCTGATACATGGTAGCCTTAGGTTAGGTTAGGTTAAGTTTACGCGGATCTCTATATAATAACCTTCCCTCCCCAGGTTTGGTTTAAGGGGCCCAGCCGACGCACCAATAACAGTATCTACCGACGCAGCAAAGCAAATCACACAACCGATTGCCCTCAAAAATACAATTAAATTCATTTGGAGTTTTCTGTTCTATTTAAGTTCAAACGTAGTTTCTCCTTCAGGTTTTCATGGGTTTAGTTCTCGGGTTCATCATTAGTATTATGGTATAAGAAGAATAAGTATTTGAAAACGAATTACTACTTGTTATACACAATATTTTCTTTTAAGACGTCATTTGTTTACATACGCACGATAACTTTTATGAATGATCAAACTTAGGAGATGAATGAGAGAATTTCATTTGATTGTAAGATTTCCGTTTGATCTGTTTCTGATTACGACGAGATCTGTAGATGCGATTCCAATGGACGTGATCACAAAAATATGGTGTGAGATGGTTGGCTTATCAGGTTTAAACGCTCACTCGTTCTAGATTTGCATAATAGTCGTATCTATCCTCCAGGGAGAGTTATACGAGGGTCGACACTTAATCTGGATAACTCTCGTGCGAGACAAGTAAACTTCTTCACCTCCGGACTCTTATAGGACTCTTGAGGACATCACTTGAGAGTAGCAAAAGCTCTACGCTTTTTCTTTTCGTGAAGAAGAAGGAAGTTATTAGTTTTCCTTGACACTGAGTTTAGGAAGAAATTAGGTTTATTGAATTTAAAATATTGAATCTACTAAGTATTAATTTTCCTTGTGATAGGAAGAAAATAGTTTTCTATAATTTAAGATACTGAATCTATTAAGAAAGTAATTTTCCTTAAGTTACTGTTAATTTTTTTCTTCTTATTTGCGATATTGAATATAGAAATGTTATTAAAGAAGGAGAGGTGTCCCAGCATAATAGAGGACCACTTACAAGGGTAATGGAAACCGCCCAAACACTCACAGCTGCCGACACACTGAGACCGTGTCTAATTAGAGCCAAATCCTCATTAGGCTGAACTAGACTGCGGGGGTAAGCCAATAGTGACTTGACTGACTGTGTAACCCACGCTGCCTGGATCATTGTCAGGGAGCTGCTTATTGATTGCAGCTGCCTGGATCAGTATCAGGGAACTGCCTTTGATTGTAGCTGTCAGGATCAGTATCAGGGAGCTGCTTGTTGATTGTAGCTGCCAGGATCAGTTTAGGAAGCTGCTTGTTGATTGTAGCTGCCAGGATCAGTATCAGGGAGCTGCTTGTTGATTGTGGCTTCCACGATCAGTTTAAGGACGTCATGGTTACTGTAAGGTGTAAACAATAACAGTGATAACGATTTCGCCACTGGTTCATGTGGCTGGCTCTAGATCAACTGGTCGATGTGGTGACTGACAATCTTCCAGAAGATTTATTGTCTGGTTCAATTAATTATAAAAACAAAAATTTCCTCGACTGGAAATTTATTGCCGTTGCTTTTCTCAACAACAACACGTACTGTGAGCTAAGTCCTGGTTCTCAGAGGTTCTGTGAGAATATTTGCACACTAAGAAGTTAGTTACCAAGGTAGAGAGTGTAAGGATTCCTGGACTAATCAAAAGCTGTTGGACACTTGTTGGGTTTATAGACTTAGCCGTACATAGCAAATAAATATCGCTAATGGGCTAACTAGAGAATCCTTAATTGGCTGGTGTCATTCTTACGTAATGGCCGTGTTGCAACAATTGAGTCATATGGTTCCTGGCCCCACCACCATGGTTATGCAAGAAAATAATCTGGATATGATAGCGACCTTGTCCTGAGCCCACTAACGGTGCTGTGGAGTCAAACACGGAGAAACAAGGAGCTAAACAGGCTTCATGGGATCACATGGGCTACAACTGTTCCAAGCCCGGTAAGCGCACCAAACATCAAAGTTCTGGCAAGCGAAAACAATTAAAAGTAAAGGCAAATCAACACTTGAAAACCAGAGGACAAAAACTATCGCTAAGTGGAACAACAGGCAGTGGGGTAAATTATTAAACCCTTGAAGAATGATCCCTCCTGAATCTAACTAGCGAAGCAACACAAAAGTTACCGAATCCATCTGACGGCTGAAGACAACCTGGCCTGCCTCACCAGAGTACATCTCATGTAACAACGACGTTATACCCCGGGTGACAAACATGTCAAGCTAGTTTATCCACAGAATATCTCGATAAGCACCAAGATATGCTATCTAGCAGAAATCCGTTGATAAACCAGACGCTAGACGAAGTCAAGGCCTCATCACAGCAGTTTAAGGCTGACCACATAGCTAGAGACGGGTAGGTAGTAGGCAGCTACCAAACTGGGAGGTACTGCCGCCTGGGAAGATATTGGAGCATAATGTGCTGTCGAACGGTAGACCCTGCTGCCATAAGGCATCAAAAAAATTGTGACCAAGTCCCAGGCTGCTGATGTCTTTCTACCTCATTTACACACAATTGCAGGGTCTCACTTGTCTCTCTTACTACACAACACTCTTGATCTGTTTTATTCTTTCTATTCTTTTATTCTGCTATGACATCAATTGACAATAATAATAAAGCGGGGCCTTCTCGGATGTGTACCACTAGTCGGGAAAGTTGTCGACCCCAGGGCCGACCTGATCATAATCAAACTACTGGGGCTTCAAGTGACGTCACCGCGGTTACTGGAAGATCGGCTTATTACATACCTCATTCTTCCAACATTAACGGCCTGAGATCCAAATTTTCTTCCGTGGAGCACCATCTATTAACCTTTTTCCCCGAAACTCTTACTACTATCTGAACTTCAACTGACCAAAGCAGCTTCACCCAAACATTTTCAAGTCTCCAACTACAACCTTTATACCTCTTTCCGTTCTAAGGAAGGTGTATGGCTGTATACGCTTACTGCAACACACGTTCATCGATAGCTCGACTCACGGATCTTGAATCTTCTTTTTATGATGTCATCTTGCTCAAAATATCTTTACCAACTATGACTATTTTTCTTTGTTTCCTATACTGTCCTCCCAACTCTACCAACTATTTGGAACTCTTTGACTATCTAACTTCTTGCCATGACAGAGAGTGGCTTGGCTCTGCAAGGAATGACCCAAGTGGAGCTGAGGCACTCTCCTTTTCCTTATTTAATGATCTGAAACAAATAATTAAATACCCTACACGTGCTCCAGATAGACACGACCAACTTACTAACACTCTTGACCTTTGTTTTACCTCTAACCCCTCACACTGTTCTTACTCAATTACTGCACCCAAGGGTTTTCTGATCACAAACTTATTTTTATTAAATCAAACTGGGCACGACCACCTCACCCACCCCCCCTCTAAACGCCAACAATGGCACTATCGGAGGGCAAACTGGCAATCCTTGCGAGAATTCTTCTCCTGCTTTCCCTGGGATAAATGTTGTTTTTCCACTCGGGACGCCTCGGTATGTGCTGACAGCATTGCTGGGGTTATACAGGTTGGCAATGAGTGCATTTATCCCATCTTCTACCAAAACTTTCACTTTACAATCATGGTTTGATTGCTCCTGTTCTCTTGCATGTAGGTAGAGAGATAGGGCGTATCAAGTTAAGAAACTATCTCCTTCTTCTGTTACCCACTCCTCTTTCATTACTTCTAGGAATCGTTGGAAGGTTATTCTTCGTAGAGCCAAGCGGAATTTCATAAAAAGAAAAAACCGCTGTCCTGACTAACTATTCTTCTAGTAAATCCTTCTGGTCCTTAACTAAAAGTATCCTGTAATAACTTCTGCACTCACTCTTTTCCTCCTCCCTTCCGACCTGATAACTCTATAGCCAGCTGTCCCCCTGATAAAGCCAATCTCTTTGGCACCTTATTCTCCTATAACTCAACCTTAGACGATTCGAACTCTATCCCTCCTACTCCTGCTCCTCCTGCTGAACCTGTGCACTTTCCTATATTCTCCACTCTTAGGGTTGCTGGTGTTATCCAGGTTGGATGTGAGTAAGGCGCATGGACCGGACGGAATACCCCCTCGCGTTCTGAGGGAGTGTGCTTGCTCGCCTCTTTCGCCTTTGCCTCAAAATCCAAACTTTTCCTTCTTCTTGGAAGCATGCCTTGGTTTAGCCCATCCCGAAGAATGGTGACCATTCCAATCCCTCTAACAATCACCCCATTGCCCTGACTTCATCCCTCTCTAAGATTTTCGAAACTATCTTAAACTCTCATGTTCTCCGTCACCTAGGACGCTTTTCGCTTTTGTCGGGTCACCAGTATGGCTTTCGCCAGGCGAGATCTACTGGTGATCTGCTCTCCTACTGCACTCATCTTTGGTCATCCTCTCTTAGGGATTATGGAGAAACTTTCGTGGTGGCCCTCGACATCTCCAAAGCATTTGTCAAGGTATGGCACAAGTCTTTGCTTTCTAAACTTCCCTCTTATGTTTCTCTCCCCCACTTTGTTCTCTAATTTCTAGCTTCCTTGAAAACCGATCCATGGCAGTTGTTGTCGAGTGATCGCTCTCTCGCTCTTCTCTACCAATAGTGGTGTCCCAAGGGTTCTGTTCTTTCACCAACTCTCTTCCTTCTTTTTATCAATGATTTACTTCAAACTACTACTACTTCTACCCATTCTTACGCTGATGATTCTCCACTTCACTCTTCTTCATATTTTTTCCTTCCCCCTAATTCTCAAACTAGATCTGTTTCAAGAGCTGATATCATTTCATCTATCAATGCGGATCTGTGCAGCATCTCAGAATGGGGAGGTAGAAACTTGGTTAAATTAAATTGTAAAAAAAAGCAGTATTTACCAATTACACATTCCAAATTAGATGATCTCCCACCAATCACATTTCGGGACTCAATCATTTTGCCAAATTTTTAATTAGATATGCTAGGCCTCACCATTTCCTCTAATATATTATGGAAGCCACACATCCACAACATTGCTAAAGCTGCCTCCCGAAAACTGGGTTTGCTACTACTTCATTCCTGAGCAGTTGCTTAAAGTTTATAAGGGATTCATTCGTCTAACTTGGATTACTGCTCTCATATCTGGGGTGGCTCTTCTTCTGTCCAACTGTTAGATAGTGTGGAATCAAAGGCATTTCGTCTGATTAACTCTCCTCCTTTAGTTGATAATCTCTGTTCCCTTTTCTTCGCTGCAATGTTGCTTCACTCTCTCTCTTTTACAGGTACTTTAACGGGCAATGTTCGGTGGATTTGGCATCCTGTGTACCGCGGGAAATGCCGTGGGTTCATAACACTCGTCTTGCCCGCGGTGCCCACTGTTTCTGTTTGGATGTCTGTCTCACTAGAATAACCCGTGAGAGTACATCCTTCTTTCCTCATACTGCCAAACTGTGGAATGCTCTGCCTTCTTCTGTTTCCATACTCATACAACCTGCCTCACTTCAAAAAGCTGGGTGTCCGGTATCTTCGTGGTGTAGACTAATATAGTTTTTTTTTTTATCTTCAATTATATTTTTAATTTCTTTTTATTCTTATTTTTTTGCCCCCTAGGCTCCGTTGTGGGTCAATGACCTGTGCCCGGGTGGGCAGAAAATATCATCGACGCAGAGGTCGCCGGTGAAAACTTAGGTGTCAAGAGGAAAGAGGAAAAAAAAAAAGATTATGGTGACTGGCTTCCCTGCGGGAGTTGATAAAAATTGGCTCATGAAATCCTGGGAGTGTTTCGAACCCGACGCTTCATGAACAATGGCCAACCGCTCAACTGAATTGGCATCCTTTGGGAAGGACCTGAGCCTCCCCTGTCATTATATGAATTTTATCGTTTCCTCTGACTCCCAACATCTCAATACATCTTCATGGATTCCAAGCCTATCTCCAGCTTCAGATGCGGGGGGGTAGGGGGTGTTGGTCACATCTCGTTCACTGCCAGGGACCTCATTACTCTGGCAAGTTGCCACGCGCTCCAAATTAACCTCAAGCACTTCCACCAACGATTAGTCAAGAGAAACGACGAAATGGAAGTATTCCCACTCTGGTAAGTTGGGAGAGAATATAACCGTATCACACGTCATCCTGCAACTCCAACTTAGCCCCCGGTCCCTCCGTATATGCCTCTGCCACCAGCCGAACTGACAATATTCTTGTACAACTTCTTAAGGACGAAAACGCCTCACTGAAAGCCCAACGATGGACCTTATGAACACGTGGAGAAGGGAATCACCGGTTTCGGATACTCTTCAAGGGCGTTTTTACGACTGTAAAACCTTTAAACAGAGCACTCCCCAGGGCGACGTACTTAGTCCCTGAGAGGGACGAAAGGATTGCAAGTTATGCTGACGACATCTGCTTGCAGGCAGCGTCGCCTGAACGCCTACAATAACTCATCACCGCTTTTCAAGAATCTGCCCATCAGTGCGGCTTAATGATATCCACCGAGGAAACGAGTCTACCTCACCTTTCCATACCAACTACCTCGAGGTCTGTCAGCAATACCAGTCCCAAGGTGCTTCAATAAACTTCCCCTGTACAACCCCTCAAGGCACGGTTGAAGTGGATCACCAACATATGGTCACTCACAGACTACCACGCCCTCCAACTGTGCTCATTATCAGCCACCATCCTTTCACCTCATGAAAAGTTGCACTATGTAGCAATGCGACTCACCCTGGTTGTCCAGTGACGACTTTCACTGGCCACCTTTCTTATGGCCATCGAAATCCGCCCCATTAGCCGGACGAGGTATGAAGATGCTACAAATTCTACTCCAGACCTTCTCTGCTGTGTTCCCCGACCTAACATTTTCATCCCTAAGATAGATAATGGACGAGAGTTAGCACCATGGGCCATCACTCCACCGTCCCTACACTACATTGACACTAAGACAGATGCAATAGTCATCCAATGGGACTCAATTATTGTCTACACCGACGACTAACTACAGGACACGGGCGCAGCAGGCTGCGCCTATGTTGCCTACCCAGGAATGAAGTGTGTCGCCGAAGCGATGTGTCGCCTTCCGGACTGAGCGAGCGCAACATGATGTAAATTACGGGACATCCTGGGGACAATTAACAATTTACTGGACAGAGTGGAATGGTGATCAGCATCTAAGGAGACGAAGCCAGCATTGCCTAACTAAGGCTAATACGGACGTCCTCCTTATCCACTATATGGATCCCATCCCATATTGGCTTCCACAAACACGACTATGTAGACAACCTCCCAGATGACGCTTCAACCATAACTACTGGTCGAGTCATGACGCTCCTCCAGAAAACCACTATTCTGATCATAAACGAAAAACGTAGTGAGCAGAACGATGCTAGTGTTAGTGTTCGCCACTATGATAAATATTGCGACAAAATACCATTACGGCCTGAACAAATGTCTGACTCGACGTAAATAAAGACCTAAAACTGAAAACAAAAAATAATATGGGTGATTTGGACCTTCTTTCTACTGGGAACGACAACAGACGCGAAAAGGGGAAAATACTGCATTTTTTTCTGAATCCAACGGAGCATTTGACAATTTCTTATGGAAATTTGTGTCTCATCTTTCATTCACTGCTGGGTCTCATTTCTGTTCAAATTCACAACAACATTCATGTTTCCCACCCTCCCCCCACTCACCATTCTTTGTATCATATTTATACTTCATTCTTTCCACCTCTCCTTTATCATTTCAAATGTTATACTTTTATTCTCCTCCTTGTTTACAAACTAAGGTAAGCGTGTTTTTCTGTGTCACACGTTCTTATTTGATACTGCAAGTGAGTTTTAAAGATTCTATTATTCCAACACCACATTAACAAGTGGCGTCTTTCTATTCATCTTCTTGGCACTGAGTCTCGGTACTTTAAGGGTATAAAGCTGTTGGAAACGTGAAATTTTTTAACTGTGTTACCTGTTTCTAGTGAGAGAAACTGTGACCTGATAAAACTACATTACGAGTATCAGTTTTAAAATACTTGCCTATTATTACTTTCTCGTATTTGTCAGTTATAATAATCACCCTATTCTCTTTTCTTCAGCGTGCTCGGTTTTTAGATGTCTCTTCCCTTCACTTCAAGAAAGTAAGGGGGGAGGGGCGTTAGGAATGAGCAGTCACCTTCAGATCGATGATATAGTTAAGTAATTTTTCTCCGTTTATAAGAACTCACCTGTTAATCTCACAGATTTTTGCCCAGAATAAACTTACCTTTACACCGTATTAATAATTAACGTCATAGTGCACCTACCTGGTGAAAAAGAAGAAAATATTAAAATTAACACACATTTATTCAAAAGTCAAAGTAAACATTGTACTGACTACCGTTTATATTTTTGGTAGGACAATAACACAAAAATGCCGCTTGTAAAACTACTACGTGGAAGAATCAATACATGCACATGAGCTATTGTTTGGGCCTGACTGGCAGAGAAATAATAATGATGATGGGCAGAGGAAATAGTCAACAAACATATAATGACAATAGCGACGATCAAACACTCTTATCCACTTAGCATCAGTTAGGAGTCACACAGCATCGACACTGAACAATGTTGCCTTTCTCTGGTTACCAACACATAAAAGAGCCAGAACGTGTCGGTCTAGTCTCAACGAGGGGCTTCAACCATTTTACAACTGATAATCGTTTCCATGGATACAGGGAGTCAAGGAGTCAGGTGCTCAAAGAGTCATACTGTATTTTTTAATCGAGATTCGACATATAAAAATTCTCTTAAGTCGGCCAATTAAGGTGTCAATATCACATCGTATTCTTTTTTCATATTGTAAAGAAATATCTCCTTATATCTCCTCACATAAAGGGAAACTTTTAACGTAAGATTTATAGAGCATTTTGATATTTGGTGGAGGAGATGGTTGTTGAGGTTTTCCTGTCATTACCCGAGTTGATGAAGAAGAAACAGAAGAATATAATTAAATTTTGATGGATAAAAATCACGAGAGAAAACGAAACCCATCGGATTCTATTAACCCAATGTAAACAAGAGAGAGATTAGTAACTCACAAACCAAGTCAAGAGAAACTCAACATGTATCGATATCTTAAAAAGAAGTTGATGAACAATATATGAAGAAAGAATGACAGAGATAGCAATAATTGGAAGGAAAAAAGTGAAAACCGGAAGACGAGGCATGTGGGTAGGATCATCAGACAAGAGCCGCTTCTGGGTGCTACAGTGTACACAAATATTTTCTCACCACAAGATTCTCCCACCTTCCTCGTCTTCCGGGTAACTGTGTATTTTATTTTATCCTCTTGTTTACCCTGATGGTGTGTGTGTGTGTGTGTATGTGTTCAAATCCCTCTAAAGAGATAAACAGATTTATATTAAACTAGCGTGACTCACCTACAGCAAGGGATATAACAAAGATAAAATGCCTCACAAGCCAAGTCAAATATTGTCACTTTTCATTTAAATTCTCTGAAGAGTGACATAGTTCCTCTTTCCCTTCCTGACAAGTTTCATTAAAAAAAATTTCCACTTGCTTTGAGATCATTTATTTCCCCTCGCACATCGACAGAGAGACAGGACCGAGAAAACAAAAAATCAATTACCTTATTTTCTTTACTTCAGGATGGAGACGCTGGACGAAAAAGTTCTACGTTTGAAGTCCATTTGTGTCATAATGTGATTCGTAACTCTCTCTCTCTCTCTCTCTCTCTCTCTCTCTCTCTCTCTCTCTCTCTCTCTCTCTCTCTCTCTCGTCATCTCCCTTAGTTGTTGTAGTGAACCCGACAATCGAACATATGCCATTGGGCATTAAGGCCTGAGCTCAGAGTGGTGGTTTGAGCCTGGGATTTGACCTCGGCTCAGGCGTGTGGATCTCCGATCGAGGAATCGGCTTGAACCCGGGATCAGGTAATCTGCTGCAATTTCTTCTATTACGAGCAAGGATTCGAACACTGAAATTCCAGCCAATCACGTTTCAGTTACACCATTACGACAGCCAATCACCATCGAGAATAATGTTTACAAGATTATGGAGGCAACTCTGACTCGACGAGTTTTTACGGAGGAGGAGAAACCACTCCTTGCACATCATAAATTACTTTTGTTACTATATTACAATCAAATTATGATCAAATTATAATGATTTGTGGTAATGTGTTAGAACGTGCCTGTGCTGTTATATGATAACAAAGAAATTCATAAAGGAAGAACAATTACACACAAAATGTAGATATAATCCGGGACATGTATCAATATTCATAACCAAAGCAAGATAAATCAATGCAGGGCGTAGTAACTTGGCCAGGTTCGGTTAGGTTATGTTTCTTTCTGTTCTTTAAACCCCACATTTCCCCTGATTAGTAATATTAAGAAAAGACTTTCCTTTATTAATACATTAAAATCTAAATAACTTAAAATAGTTTTCCGAAAGAAAAACACTCAAAATAAAGAAGCGTTAGTATTCTTTACATTCACCTGCTTCATCTTCATGGACCCGAAGCACAAGAGTGTTGTAACACATTACCATTACTCATTCAGTAACCAGAATCTTTCAGCTGAAGAGCTGGTGGTAGAGGCGAGCCATAGCCAATAGGTCTGTCAAGTAGATACTCCATATCACGGAAAATGTCAAGGAAATCTCCCTTGCTGAACCTATATTGTCTGAATTGCGTGTCACCATCAGTGTTCTCTCCACAAAATTTCTAATTTGAAGATATCGCCGAAAAGCGCTGTTAAAATTAATTTTGACTTACTGTCTTGAATGACGGATCAACAGCAAAACCTGCCTCCAGGCTGGATTAACGGGAGGATCGACAAATCCGATCTCAAACCCGGTTTGACTCTTTTTGTTGGCTCAAGCCAGCGTTCTGAATATCAACAATCTTCAATCTTCGCTCGAACCTTGGTTTAAACATTCATGCGGACGGAAGTGTTTGTCACTGACGGCACCTTGAGGGCCACTGACACGGGTAGACATCTGTTAATATTTGTCAGTCGTAAAGACCGTGGGTCTTTGTCCCTGGTGCTTGGGGTCGCCGACACAGTTTTCACGATATATGTAAACACCGCGGTGGTCCTTATCACTGGCACTTTAAAGGTGACCGATAAAGTGCCCACTGTCTGACTTTTCCTTGGGGTGCACTATCGGGGCACTGTATGATAATCACTTATTGCACTGATGACTTGAATGTTTTGCTGAGAAAGTCCCGGTCAAGTTAGGTCGGGTCCAGTCACACTTAGTATTACACTGCTGTGCTTTTGTGCTTTTCCTTAAGTGCACTATAGGAACACTGCTCGGTAATCAATCGTTCACTAATCACTTGAATGTTTTGCTGAATAGATCCCGGTGTAGTAAGGCTGGTAGGGCGTTGGGATATAGCAGGGAGAGGGGGCAGGGCCAAACAGACTCCGCCTGGCTGCTTGTCAACCGTCAGTGTGACAAGACGTGCCCCGAAGGCGCTTCAAAACTGGGCCACCAACAACCATGTCACCATCAACCATACCAAGACCATGGTTATGCACATCAACCTCTCCTCCGACATTGTCCCACCTCCTTCCATTACTTTAGGTCCGAACACACTCCAGGTTGTAGATTCCACGAAGCTCCTCGGCGTCACCATAGACAAAAACTAAATTGGAAACCACACGTCAGTGAAGTTGTCAAATCCTCCAGTTTCCGTCTCCACCTCCTCCGCCGACTCAAGTCCCTCGGAGTTCCTGCACCCGAGCTCCTCAGTGTTTACACAACATTCATACTTCCCAAGCTCACCTATGCCTCCCCCACCTGGTCTTCCTCCCTAAATGCCACACAACGTAAACACCTAGAAAAAGTGCAAAAGAGGGCATGCAAGATAATTCTCTCCCCTTCCTACTCCACATATCAAGAAGCGCTCAACACATTGACCCTTTCGACTCTCACTGATCATCACCACGACCTCATCTGCAAATTTGGTAAGAAGCTTCTACACCATCCTCGACACCGGTTCCTACTACCACCTGAGATCCCTAGCCCGAGAATTTCTGTTCGACACCACAACCGCATCCAGCCCATACGTGCACGAACTGATCGCTATAAGAACAGCCCAGTCCCAACCATTGTAAAAATTATCAATAACTAGTAATAGACCAATGTATTCACTCCCAGTAAATACTACTTCTTGCACTGTCACTATGTTGAAATGCCCTGTAGTTTGAGCTTTTCCCCATCTAGTTATTATATATCTTATTTGTGTCACTTATGTTACTTGTATATTATTTATAATTCGAAACCTATTCCCCAAATATGTAACTGTATATTTTCAGCCTTCTGGCTGCCAAGCTCTTTCAATAAACAGTTAATTATTATTATTATTTTATTAAACCAGCATTCTGAATTCTGGCCTAAGAGTCTGTTTCACTTGTCATGATAATTCGTTCTGACTCGTTGCTCTCGATACAATGTCTGTCTGTCGGTCTGAAAATGAGAGAGAGAGAGAGAGAGAGAGAGAGAGAGAGAGAGAGAGAGAGAGAGAGGGTACTCGTACGAGTATATGGAAGTCTTGGTAGATCGCCTTTCTGTGACTTCTCCACTGTATGACTTTCAGAAAATCTCTTTACAGTTACATGTATTTACTGTGGTTGTGTCGGTGAGAGACTAACAAATATGGGAGACAGACAGACAGCAAGACAGACAGACAGACAGATGAGACAGACAGACAGACAGATGAGACAGACAGACAGACAGATAACATACAAATAAGACAGACAGGTAGACAAGTAGACAGAAAGACAGACATACAAATAATAGACAGGTAGATAGATAAGACAGACAGATATAAAAACAGAACATACAGGTAAGAAAGAAAAAGATAAGGAGACAAATGAGACAGACAGACAGACAGATAACAAACAGTAATTTTCTTCATCAAATTTCCACCCCAAAAAGAATAAAAAAGTTCATCCTTAAGTTGTTATGTCCACCAAATAATATCTTTATATATATTTGGTTTTTTTTGTGAATTTTCTCTTTATCAGAAAACAATTTGGTTCACTCACTCGTATGATATAATTTAAGAAGATTGGTAGAAAATGATGAGTATGTGTAATAGAATGATAGAACTAGTGAAGAGGTGATTGATGAATAAAATATGACCAATGTATCCTCGACAACCTAGGAACACTTGAAGATTATCTCACTGTTTATTTGAACTTTTAGCTTAAAACACCCTAATGCTACTTTGGGGTTAGGTTAAGTTGGGTTAGCTTAGGTTAGGTTAGGATAGGTTAGGTTAGGTTAGGTTATGTTAGGTTAGGTTATGTTAGGTTAGGTTACGTTACGGTTAGGTTATGCTAGGATAGGGTGTTTTAATCTCTAGATGAAATAAGCTTTAGGAGCTAATATTAATATGACGCAAACGTTACTATATATCATAAGAGAGACATTAAATGATCTCTATTATTTATCTCCACTTCAGTGTAATTCTCTTGTCAGCCACCTATCAGAACACGGTGTTATCTCACTCCTTCTCTCCCTCTCAGCTGCTATCTCGCTCTTTTCTTCCCTCTCAGCTCACCCAACTTCTTCTCAACAAACTTTTCCTTCATCGTCTACCCATGTTGTCTGTTCACTCATCCTCGCTGGAGTCTATGTGTTGCTGGTGGTCCTTTATGTTATTTCTCTCACTTCTTATCCTATTTTCTAAGATGTTTCAGTTTTCTTTGAAGGTCATGATGATATATAAAGTATTACAGTGCTGGTGAAGTCTTAGCTCGTTGTTCTCTCTCTCTATCTCTCTCTCTCTTAACAATTTCTTCACAATCAGGTAACGTTACCTCACTTTTGACCCTTAGCTCTAAATTACCATAACTTCATGGGGACATTTAAGTCTTAAATTTTTTTATTAAGAAGTGATATGTACGTTAAGTCAGGTTAGGTTAAGTCATCGTATTCAAGGGGTTAAGTCATTGTACTCAAGGGGTTATCTTACTCAAGGGGTTGTTATCGTATTAAAGGGATTAAGTCATGGTATTCAAGGGATTAAGTTATTATATTCAAAAGCTTAAGCCATCGTACTTAAGGGGTTAAGTTATCATGCTGAAAGTGTTGTTCATCATATTCAAGGGGTTAAACCATCGTATACAAGGAGTTTAGTCATCGTACTCAAGGTGTTGTCATCATATTTAAAGTGTTGTCATTGTACTCAAGGGTTGTTATCGTATTCAAGAGGATAAGTCACCGTACTCAAGATGTTTTCATCGTATTCAAAGCGTTGGGTCATCGTACTCAAGGGGTTGGGTCTTCGTACTCAAGAGGTTAAGTCATCGTACTCAAGAGGTGAATGCTGTGGGATGAGGGAGAGAAGTAGAGTTCACCCCCTTCCCCTAAGTCGACCCTATTGGTGTGTGTAACTTATGACAGAATAGTCGACATTGAAATAAGAGACAGATTGACAAACAAACAATTTGTTAGACAAAAAGCAAACATACAGACTGGCAGATAAACAGAAAAAATCAAAATTCAAACAGAAAATAGAAAAAAACAGACAGGCAAACATAGACAAACAAACTGAATGAGAGATAGACAAACAAACAGTCAAACTAACAGACATATAGACAAACGAACAGTGATAGACATACAGGCAGACAAAAAGACAGACTAACAGGCAGTTAAACAAACAGACACTCTGATAGACAGATAAAAAAAATGGACAGAAAGATACAGACAGAAAGACAACTATAACGAAAACCTCAGAGAAAGAAAACTAAGAAGGAGGGAAAAAGGTCAAGGGTATTTATGTTTTCCTCAGAAGGACTTCTTGAACTCACTGAGAGGCAAGTGTTTTGAGTGTGTGTGTGTGTGTGTGTGTGAAGGAGTGTCGGGAGGTTGAATATACAAGTATGAGTATCTTAGCTGTATACCGGAGTGTTGTGTTTTGTCGTTGTTATTACTGTTGTTGTTACTGCTGTTGTTATTGTTGTTATTGTTTTTGTTATTATTGTTACTGTTGTTGATGTTATTATTATTATTATTATTATTCCCACATAAAACTAACAAAACAGCGACTAATACTAACAGAGTATTATAAGGCCAAAACTAATATTAACATAATACCACTTGAACGAAATTATAAGAAAAACGACCTATAAATAATGAGTCATCCCTTGCATAACACTCAGGGTTTTACGTTAAGTAGATTACATTTTTCGCCTTTTATCTCGTTCATAACGAAATGGTCTATAACTAATGAAATTGGTGGTAAGGAAGTAAAGGTTTTATTTATTTGTGTGTGTTTGTTTTATTTTTTTTTTTTTTACCTAGATAAATTGTCTTATTCTATATTACGGATTTTCCTTTTGGGGATTTTCATTATTATTCGTTTTCCATTACACGGATTTTCCTCGTTCTTGTTGCATTAAACGAATTTCCTTATTATTCTTATTATTGCGTTACGTGTATTTTCCTTATTCTTCTTATTGCATTCTGCGGTTTCTAAATTTTGGGAAGTCTATAGCTTGAGAAAGTGCGGCGTAGTTCACATCCTCCAGCGTGTGGGTTCTGAGAGCTGAATGTTTAATCTCGTGGTAAAAATGTGTATTTTCATTGTCTGTGTTTACCTAAGACATTCCTTCGCCTCTTCCAAATCCTTCCTTTGTTTTGATTTGATATTTACCTCATTTCACACTCATTAGTTAACCTCTTCTTTTTCATCAGTAGTTCTTAATTTCTTCCTCTTCCTCTCTTCTTTCCCTCCAACTCTATTCTTGTCGTATCATTATTAAGTCTCATCTCTTCTCTCTTTTTTTCCCGTTTCTTCATATCTCATTCTCAGCTATTGTTTCTTACTCCCCTCTCCTCTCCTTCTTCATTTTCTCTTTCACCCTTCCTCTTCTACTCTATTTCGGTGTTAATTTTTTCTTTTTTCTTTCTTCAGCCCCTTCTCAATTTTGTTTTGTTTCACTTCATTGCTTTATCCCTTCGTTATTCTCTTCTTCCCCCTGTCGCCTATACCTACCATTCTTCCTTTCCAGCCCTGCCATAAATCGCCTCCCCCATATTGCCCCTCTTCTGCCCCTGACCTCCTTCTAACACACCTTGGCCTCCTTCATCAGCCTAGGTGTTGAAAAGTCTGACCAAACAGTACACACACACACACACACACACACACACACACACACACACACACACACACACACACACACACACACACACATCATCTCTACAATCAGCCTCTATTGCCTCATTACCCGTAGCTTTCATCAGAGTCAAGTTGGGTCATTTCTTTTTCTTGTAAAGGTATAAGTTTAGGTACCGCTCTTAACTCGTTTCTATCGCTCTGCACTAATATTGGTAGTGACCTGTGATGAACTGTTTCAACTTACACGACGCTAATAACAGGTTAGGTTGGGCCCTGGAATACGATGACAACACCTTGAGTACGATGACAACACCTTGAGTACGATGACAACACCTTGAGTACGATGACATCACCTTGAGTGCGATGACAACTTGAATACGATGACTTAACCCCTTGATTACAATGAAAACCCATTGAGTGTGATGAATTTACCCCTTGAGTACAATAAAAACCCATTGAGTACGATGAATTAACCCTTTGAGTACGATGATCCCTTGAGTGCGATGACTTAACTCCTTAATACGATGACAACGCTTTGAGTACTATAACTATAACTTAATTCCCTTATGTACGTAAATATTTTGTACAGGGGGTTAGGTCATCGTATTCAAGGGGTTAAGTTGTCGGAAATATGATGGACATCACTGTAAAACACCATCACTGCAAAACACCATCACAGCAAAACACCATCACTGCAAAACACCATCACTGCAAAACACCATCACTGTAAAACACCATCACTGCAAAACACCATCACAGCAAAACACCATCACTGCAAAACACCATCACTGCAAAACACCATCACAGCAAAACACCATCACTGAAAAACACCATCACAGCAAAACACCATCACTGCAAAACACCATCACAGCAAAACACCATCACTGCAAAACACCATCACTGCAAAACACCATCACAGCAAAACACCATCACTGAAAAACACCATCACAGCAAAACACCATCACTGCAAAACACCATCACAGCAAAACACCATCACTGAAAAACACCATCACAGCAAAACACCATCACTGCAAAACACCATCACAGCAAAACACCATCACTGCAAAACACCATCACTGCAACAAACCATCACTGCAAAACACCATCACTGCAAAAGACCAACACCGCAAAAGACCAACACTGCAAAAGACCATCACTGCAAAACACCATTACTGCTGCAAAGGAAATTTCTCACAATCCAGCAACAATAAATATACACCTTTCTGTCTATGTATATTGTTTGCATACATGTACTGTGTGTATATTGTATGTATACCCGTACTGTCTGTGTATGGTGTTTGTATACATGTGCTGTGTACGCATTTGTATAACCTGTATTGCCTATATACCGTACTATACACATGTATATGGCGATTTTACACACACACACACACACACACACACACACACACTCTCTCTCTCTCTCTCTCTCTCTCTCTTTCTCTCTCTCTCTCTCTCTGTACCGGCTAGATCACTCCACCATAATTCGCATAACCTATCATCCACGTTATCCTCATCTCCCTCTGCCCTCGCCAATAAATCCGGTTCCTCTCGAGTTAAAGGGACAATATATACGATTCCATGTTTACAGAAGCCTCAACCCTTCAGCCTGGCAACATTATTACTCTTTGGTTCAGTCCTGCCTCTGTTCACCTCTTCTGTATTAGCACTGTATTGTCACCTCTGACGCACCGTGACGGCAACAGTCTTCGGATACTGTGGTATTTTTCCTATACTGCAGAATTATTTTATGACTATTCCAATACTTAAACCCAAAGATCTTATGTTTGTGACTATCCTCGGCTTATTTCACCAAACCTAACCTAACAATAAACATAACCTAGCCTAAGGAAACCTAACCTATGCTAACACAACATATGCTACTCTAACCTAACCTAACCAAACCCAAGCCAAGCCAACCTAACCTAACCTTAATCTAATCTAACCTAACATAACCTAAACAAACCCAACCTAACCTAACCTAACCTAACTTGACTCCTCCCCTTATGTCTCGTTAGGGTGTTTAATCATCAGAAAAAATAATCTGGGAGCCTAATCTTCAGGTGATCCTAATACCTCCTAAGACGTAACTTACTGTAAATAAATAATAGGTGTCTAAAAGAGTTTCTCTTCCCATTAGAAAATAGAGAAATTATTTAATTTATTATTCTTCATGTCACGGGGAGGGGCTATCTTAAACAAACATCACGCATGTCTCGGGCTCTCTCGTGTTACTCCCACACAAAATTGATCCCACAAAAGCATAATTCTGTTCTCAGTAAATTTATTTTCCCTAGTTGCTGTAGTTGTAGTTGTAGCAGTAATTATAGTCGTAGTTATTGTCGTAGTTGTAGTAGTAATGTAGTCGTAGTTATTGTCGTAGTTATTGTCGTAGTTGTAGTAGTAATGTAGTCGTAGTTATTGTCGTAGTTGTAGGAGTAGTTGTAGTTGTAGATATAACCATAGTTTTTGTCGTAGTTGTGGTAGAGTTGTCGTATTTGTAGCTGTAAACGTCGTTATTTGTCGTAGTTATTGTCTTAGTTGTAATAGCAGTCGTAATTGTGGTTGAGTTCTTGACATTGTTGTGGCCGTAGTCGTAGTGGCAGATGTTGTCATTGTAGCTACAGTATGGGTTGCAGTACTGAATTTTATACCACTTAAATCAAATCTAAAGACAAGAAAATAAAAACTAAAATTAAGAAAAAGGTGAAAAATATTTTGTTCTCAATACCGTATCTTTTGTTTACCAGCTAACGGTATAAAACTACAGCAGTAATCCAAACAAAATTTCAAGCATTCTGTCCAACTCTCACGCTGAATAAACACTCGTGATTTATATAACTCTCAGCTCTTAGATAAAGAAATTCCTGAGATTAGTCAATTGTTTCTAAAAAAAAATCTTATTTTTCTATTCCACATAGTTACATATTTCGTCCAAGTTCATCATTGTCGAAGTATTTTCTGGTGGCACTAGACTACAGGAAACGGTTGCTGTCTTCGCTGTCTTTAACACAATATCCATTCTTCAGTAACCACAACCTCCTTCCTCTATCGCCACTCATATGGTCAATGCCGTGAAGGCTGACTCATATCAGTCATCCGCCAGCTGACAATAATCATCCAAATCATCCACACTGATCGTAAGTTTTCTATCTGAAACTGTTAAACGATTGAGATTGTATCATCCTCTTTACAATATATGATGCTTCCTTTTACTGTAACTTCCTTCCTGTATGCGTGATTTAATTCGTTAAGTATAAAGATTTCTGATTTAGATAAGAATCATATCTGCACCATCTGTTATATAAAGTAGAAGAATATTTTCGCAAAATAATCCTAACAAATTCTTTTATTTTCGTCATATACGATAGTGATATAATTTTCATCTACCTTTACCACTACGGCAGATACAAATATGCATGTAAATAAAGCAACAAATACTCACCAATTTCCTTCACACATAAAAAAAACAGCTTCACTATTATACACAAAAATTCATGATGTAAACAATAAGTTTTTCTTCACATTTCGGAGTGACACAAAGTTTTAAGAGTGGACAAGTTGTGGTGGGAGAGCGACCGTTCGATACCTCCACACGGTGCGAGCTGCAGATGATAACTGGCGGAGGATGGCGGGAACACCCTCTTAACCTCTACCTACAGGCGTCGCAGTTGCCAAAATATAAACAATCGTTATCGCTACTCATCACATTCACAAATCTTCTCCATCTACTCGTAACACTGCTTCAATATAGAGTTATGTGGGTGAATTAACGGTATTAAGTTTACTTCTGTCTTGTGAGGAACGTAAATTTTCGTGATAATGTGATTGGTAGTTTACACGTTGTTTTTAACAGGTCGTCTTCATCTCCCTCCTCACCCTCCCTCGTAGATCAATCACTTTGAATCAACATGGCAAAACATTCCTCGCGCAACGCACACACTAGTTGGGTCCCGCTTGTCAGACTCTCTTACCTGAGAGATTTTTCCATGAAGCTGAAGATAATTACGAGAGCATTTTTGATGAAATGACTTAGAATATACCTCAAACTCGATATTCAATGTGGCGTTGAAACTAAGCTCAAACTCTTCGATGACCAGAAGCTACATCGATCTGTGGCAGCAACCCTGATAAGTTGTACCTCTAGTTAAGAATTCCAGGCATTTTCTAGTGTCTGTGTCAATCGTAGATAAATAAATGAATGATAAAACATACATGGCTAGATCAGGTATCAGTGTGTAGAAGTAACATGAAAGATGAACGATGTTTGGCTAAATATAGTGAGGATAAAATATCACTTCCAAATATAGCGCTTTCTGTATAAGTCAACCGAGATTCAGAAAAGGTCAAGGTTGGTAAGAGACGAAATTGTTATTAGAGAGACTGCGAAGAGACGCTGAAATAAGAAATTCAATTAAGCTGAACACGTAAACGAGATTAAGGTGAAGTCAGTAAATGCTGGTCCTTCGTGAAGATATATACTGGCGGCGACCACATCCTCCCGTGACCACATCTTTCTATGTCCATATTCATCGTGACGACATTATTTACGACCACATCCTTCCATAACTACATGCTCTACTAATCATATTCTTTGCGACCATATCATTCCCAACACATTCTACATCATCACATAAACCCATGGCCACATTATTTACAACCACATCCTCGATAGCCACACTCTTTACGACCACATCCAATAACTTCACATTTTACGACCACATCCAATAACTCCACATTTTACGACCACATCCTCTCCTACCACATTCTCCACGACCACCCCCGTTCAATACCACAATCTTCGCCTCATGAGCCAATATACCCACTGTAAATATCAACGTAGTATAGACTTAGCAAGACTACCCCCCAAACACTCTAGTTAACACATCTAAGTAAAAAATGACACATTCTTTGATAAGTTACAGTCTTTTGATAAGCTTTAAAAGTATCATTAAATCATCTTTACCGACTTAATGCATAATATCAGTAAGAATTACGGGAATAGTGTGATCAGACGAAGCTTGATGTCTTAGGATTGGGGACCATAGCCCTCCACACTCTCTCAATACACATCACCCATGACTCAATTAGCTTCAGTGTCGTGATTCTTATGTTTCCTCGCAGTGTTTCCCAAGTTTTAACAAAATGAGGATTCTCAACCCACGAGGCCACTCTCAACTAGAAAAGTTCCTCCGGTGTCAAACTTCTAAATGAAGAAACTTTGAGAGAACATATTTCTCAACTCCCGAAAATGTCGAACGCTGTGCCGTCAAGTGTATGGTTTTGTTAAAATACTTGTAAATGCAATGACACGTTTCGTGCGTTTGCTGTACGTTGTTACACTCGAAAGATCAAGGCCTGCGCTAAGGTGTGGAGGCGTCAGGATGAACTGTGATATAAAAAATTATAAAATACATTGTAATCAACACAGATCATACATATATCAAATTTAATAAAAAATAATACAAACAGTAATAAAGGTTTGATATAAACTGTATTGTAATACAATAGCTGAAAGTAAAACCTTTTATGAGACATGACAACAAAATTTAAATGCATATGATTGGATTTTTTTTTTCAATCCTGTTATGAACGAAATTAATTAAACATGTGTAGGACAACAAGTGGGTGAAGGAAATTAAACGAATACGTGAGCATAAAGTGGTTCATATATGTACAATCGACTGCAGTTATACCTGGTACAGTGGCTGGAGCATTTTGTGAGATATGGCACCTCTGTGTTTGTTTACATCGTATTAAAACTCCCGGAATGGCCCTAAGGAACCTTGCAATAGTAGCCAGACTAAGGATGCTAAATAAACATTCCACAGAGTTGCCACATCTCCCAAAATGCGCCAGTCATTGTACCAGGTACCATTGTACCTGTCCCCTCCTCCTCTCACCATCCTACACCTGCCCCCTTCTCCTCCTCTCACCAACCTTCACCTGTCCCCTTCTCCCCCTCTCTCTATCCTACGCCTGTCCCCTTCTCCTCTCTCCATCCTACACCTGTCCCCTTCTCCTCTCTCCATCCTACACCTGTCCCCTTCTCCTCTTTCCATCCTACACCTGCCCCCTTCTCCTACTCCAACCATCCTACACTTGTCCCCTTCTCCTCTCTCCATCCTACACCTGCCCCCTTCTCCTCCTCCAACCATCCTACACTTGTCCCCTTCTCCTTCTCTCTCTATCCTACACCTGTCCCCTTCTCCTCTCTCTATCCTACAACTGCCCTCTTCTCCTCTCATCATCCTACATCTGTCCCCTTCTCCTCTCTCCATCCTACACCTGCCCCCTTCTCCTCCTCCAACCATCCTACACCTGTCCCCTTCTCCTCTCTCCATCCTACACCTGCCCCCTTCTCCTCCTCCAACCATCCTACACTTGTCCCCTTCTCCTTCTCTCTCTATCCTACACCTGTCCCCTTCTCCTCTCTCTATCCTACAACTGCCCTCTTCTCCTCTCATCATCCTACATCTGTCCCCTTCTCCTCTCTCCATCCTACACCTGCCCCCTTCTCCTCCTCCAACCATCCTACACCTGTCCCCTTCTCCTTCTCTCTTTATCCTACACTTGTCCCCTTCTCCTTCTCTCTCTATCCTACACCTGTCCCCTTCTCCTCTCTCTATCCTACAACTGCCCTCTTCTCCTCTCATCATCCTACATCTGTCCCCTTCTTTTCTCACCATCCCACACCTTCCCCCTTCCCCTCCTCCTCCTTCTCCCTCTCTTCCAACACATCTCCTTCTACCTTCCCCCTTTCCCCTCCTCCCCCGCTTACTGTCTCCCTTACCTCTTCCTTCTCTTCCCTTTCCTTTCACCTTCAATCTTCACTTTCTCAAAAAACCTTAATCAAATCTCTCTCGGTCAACAAAAAACACATTTGCTAACTAACAAATAAAAATCATTCCTTGAGTATTCAGATGTTTTCTTCAGCTACAGACAGACAGACAGCGAAAGCAACAACTCGAGGGTCGGTGAATGAGAGGATTAAGAACAACACAAGCAAAGAAAATACATTTTTAACACCTTTTCCCTTATTATCGGATTTATCTTCAAACCTCTCCAGTGGTGTGTGAGAGCTGGGGGGAGAAGGAGAAGGGGAAGGAGGAGGAGGGGGAGAGAAGAAAGAGGGAAAGGGGGGAGGGGGAGGAGGAGGGGGAGGAGGAGGAGGAGGAGGAGGAGGAGGAGGATGAGGAGAATGGGTAGGAGGAGAAAGATGAGGAAGAGTTAAAGGGAAATTGAGGGAAAGAAAAAGATGGAGTAAGGGAAGGAGGAGGGAGTGATAGGGAAGAAATGAGTGAAAGGGAGAGGGTGGGAGGGATGGAGGGAAGGAGGAAGGGAGGGAGGGGGAGAGGGGACGAAGAGAGAAGTGATGGACGAGAGGGAAAAGTTGGCAAGGGAGGCAATAGTAAAGGAGGAGGAGGAGGTTTGAGAGAAGCGGAGTGATTGCAAGACTCTGGTCACTACAATGAGTTGTAGGGAGAGGAAAGGAAGAGGAGGGTCAGTGAAGGGGAGGGGAGGGAAGGGGAGGGGATGGGCTGGGTGGGGAGGAGAGGGTGAGAGGAAGCGTGGGGAAGGTGAGGGTAGAGAAGGGTAAGGTGAAGGAAGAAGAATATGAGGGGGTAAGGGAAAGGGAGAGTAAGGGGGAGGTGAAAGGAGGATGAAGGGAAGAGAGAATGAAGAGATGAAGTAACACGCAAAAACAGAAAACAATAATTAAATGAAAAGAAGACGAGAAGGAGAAAAATAAAATTAATAGATGGACACAACAGAGGGAAGTAACTACTACTCTCTTCCTTTGCTCTATAAACACGAGAGCAAACATTTTGTCTTGCGACGGTGAGAGGTCGCTGTATCATATTGGCTCAAAACACCGCAAGAATCTGCTTTATGGCGTCATTGTGGTGAGATTGGTGCTATTCGTCGAGTACCACTTGACCCCCAGCCGTTGCTCGAGGTGAAGTTTGAGGATGTGTGGTACATTGTTTGTCACTGATTGGTCATCGAGAGTCAGGTCGACCTTCTGAATGTGAAGTGTTTGACTTGACTGAATCTTTGTGGCTGACAGATGACTGTGTGTGTGATGTTTGTGGTGGTGCCTGTGAGCAAAGGAAAACGGGAGAGGAGAGAGATAGGTGAGGGAGTGAGAGAGGGGATCAGAGAGAGGAAGGGAGAGTGAATGAGATGACTTAGAGGTGAGTGACGGAGAGATGAGAGTCATGGTGAGGGAGAGAGAATATTTTGATAGTTATTTACCAATATTCTCTCACTTCCTTGTCCACTTCCCCAACACTGCCTTTATCAACCGCCGAGACCTCCTACCCGATGGGCACATAAGAATCGTTCGTGAGTATCTTTGTTTGCTTGTTCTTCAATACGAAACTTTACTCTTTAAAATAGCTCAATACTCGTATATTACCTTGGAATATTTCACAAACATGTAAAGGAAGTAAAAATAGGATTCTCTTGTCAATGTCTGTATCTCCTGTGAAGGTCGCTTGTCTTATTTCTCCTTCCCTTTCTTCCTCTTCGATAATTACGTCTATCTCTTCATTACTTCCTCTCTTTCTATATGATGTCTAACGACAGGTATTTTCTCGCTTTTACAAATTATAAGAAAAATAATGATAAGGCCTAGAGAAAAAGTTATCTGATCAGTGTTATGAAGATGGTTTGCGGTGATTGCGCGCTCACACACACACACACAATCATTCCTTAACGATAGTCCATAAGACTGGGACGAGAGCCTCCATCCTATTATCACTTCCCCTTTATCCTCTCCCTCTACTTCCTCCTCTCTGGGATTAAAGACATTTGCAGGTCTTCTCCACCCCAAGTTAACCTTATATGAGTCTCGTCAGTTTCCCTATCAACATTATAAATAAAACAGCCTTTCCTCCTCTGCTCTCTACCCGGCGGTCAATAACAGTCACGCGACTCAATAAAACGAGGTTATTTTACAAGGTAGACATAACTTTTATTTTCGTCTTTCTTTATGGCTTTGCTGATGAAGAACTGATATACTGAATTATAGTCAGCGGGGGAGGGAGTCTTGGACGATACAAATTGGCACATATATAGGCTGCTGTGTATTTATGGAGATCAGACTGTGAGGACGACAAAACAGACGTGTATAGGGGGTTCTCCATAATTATAATGTCTGCCAGTACTTTGTTTTTAGGATGTATAAGATGCTGCCAACACCAGCACCAGACCCGTACTTAACTACTTGTGTAACCCAGTGTTAACGAATCACTCGAGAAAGATTCAGGGATAACTTGCTGGCTTGGTAACCATTAACTCGGGGAATATCCACCAATCGCTTTATTTCTTTGTTTTCATTCACACAGGTAATTGGTCCTAAGGAAGTTGCATAAATATCTCCTCATTTAGCCAGTCGAAATCATGGCCAATCCTTTAAGGGAACTCCACTTGTTGTGTTTGTTGTTGTGCCACCTACTTGACACGGATGTGAAGTCATGGCCCCAAAAGTACTCAACGAGACAAAGTTACTTTATGGAAGTTAAGTTAAAGAATGGAATACAACAACACCTGCATGTCCCTCATTCGTCTCCATACCTCTCCACAAGAGAGTTAGTGGTGTGGTGGCGGTAGCTGTGGTGGTGGTGGTGATGGCGGTGGCTGTGTTGGTGGTGGTGGCGGTAGCTGTGGTGGTGGTGGTGGTGGCGGTGGCTGTGGTGGTGGTGGTGGCGGTAGCTGTGGTGGTGGTGGTGGTGGCGGTGGCGGTGGTGGTGGCTGTGGTGGTGGCAGGCTCCAGCGTCAGATGAATTGCCACGCTACCAAAGGAAACTCCACTTGTCACAGACTTATGCAGCTGCCGATATGATAGTTTCTCCCAATTTGTGAACGTCTGAGGAACATTGTAAAACCTCACAGATAAAGTGATCACCATTTGCCACGATATTATCCACAGACAGAAAGGAAGGTGCGTCCAGGGATCCATATTCTCAAAGATTCGCACATTAACGTGTTTGATTTTTATTTATGAAACCCGAGGAAAACAGAATCTTAGCGCAATGTTGATTATATTTAGTCTGCCGTCAGATGCGCTCTGACATTAATGTGGAAGTTCAACTTAAAAATTGCTTGAGAATCTGTGCCTGGTGGTCTCTTGCGCTCCTTAGCTCAGCCATCAACCTAACGTTGGCTCACAGCTGCCGCCTTTCACGACCACCGCATCTCGTCGCAGCCCTCACTACCAACAACACCTTCCCATTAACAGTGATTTACATCCTCAGTTCTCCGCCCCAGAAGCCAACCACGTCATAACAAATCCACTTTGTCTGGGATAACTTTATAATTATTATTATTATTATTATTATTAGTATTATTATTATTATTATTAGTATTATTATTATTATTATTATTATTAGTATTATTATTATTATTATTATTATTATAGTTGTTGCTGTTGTCGTCGTCTCCATCCATCATCATCATCATTATCATTAGTTCAGTCTTTCTTTCTCCGCTCTCTCTCTTTCTCTCTTCTACTCTCTTTTCTTCTGCATCTTTCTTCTAATATCTGTCTTTCTTTCTGTTGCTCTCTCAATAGAAAAATTCACCTTTTATCATACCTTCCTACCCCGGTAAATAACATAAAGTGCAACATTCTAAGAACAACTCACTTTCTATGCTTCCTGTTGCAGGGACGAGTCTGAGCAAGGCACACGAGAAACGCACTGCTGGAGGCGAACAACATAGAGCGCTGCTAAGATCGCCACACACCCTTGACTTCCTTGAGGATTAGCATATCAAGGTTCGTTGCTGAGGGTTCCTGGGGCCTCACTGTTGGCTGTAAAACATTTTTTTTTCGTATATTTTTAGCTTCCGAACTTCATTGCTAGTGCTGGATAATATTTTACGTGTGAAATTTTAAAGTTTTTGAGATCACGTTTTCTGTTGTGTTAAAGAAACGTGTCTGCGGAGAGAGACTATTCTAGGGTATCCGATTACAAGAAATTTGATATATTTTATGTAAGATCTTAGGCTTTTCATGGATGTTTATTGGATTTGGAGATCGGCCATAAGTCATGTACAAAGATTAATAGATCATTCGATCGGTTGTAAGTTCTAATTTTCGGAGATTTTTATTGTATTTCAACCTTTAAAGTTTAAAAGATTGTTATTTATATGCGAATTAATGCGAATGTTGTAGTTTACCGAGACGGCACCCTTGTTTGCCATTGGCCAGAAGTAAACTATAAAATGATTAATAAATGGAACCTGTTTTCACGAACCTGGTACTTATTGTCAGCAGCAGGATCTCCTAGTACTTGCTGTGAGCGGTAGGAGCTCTTAGTACTTTTTGTGAGCAGCAGGACTCCTAGTACTTGTTGTTAGCAGCAGGACCTCCTTGTACTTGTAGTCAGCAGCAGGATCTCCTAGTACTTGTTGTCAGCAGCAGGACCTCCCTGTGCTTGTTGTGAGCAGTAGGACCTCATAGTACTTGTTGTGATCATGAGGACCCCGTAGTACTTGTTGTCAGCAATAGAACCTCCTAGTACTTGTTGTGATCATGAGGACCCCCAAGTACTTGTTGTCAGCAGTAGAACCTCCTAGTACTTGTTATCGGTAGCACGACCTCCTAGTCAGACCTAGGTCGTATTGTCAACAGCAGAACTTCCTAGTACTTGTTGTCAGCATTAGGACCTCTTAGTACTTGTTGTCAGCATCAGGACCCCCTAGTACTTGTTGTCAGCAGCAGGACCTCCTTGTACTTGTTGTCAGCATCAGGACTTCTTGGTAATTGTTGTCAGCAGCAGGACCCCCTTGTACTTGTTGTCAGCATCAGGACCTCTTGGTACTTGTTGTCAGCAGCAGGACCCCCTTGTACTTGATGTCAGCATCAGGACCTCTTGGTACTTGTTGTCAGCAGCAGGACCAACTTGTACTTGTTGTTAGCATCAGGACCTCTTAGTAGTTGTTGTCAGCAGCAGAACCCCTTAGTAATTGTTATCAGCAACAGGACTTCCTAGTACTTGCTGAGAGCAGAGGATTTCCTAGTACTTGTTTTCAGCAGCAGGACCCCTTAGTACTTGTTGTAAGCAGCAGCACCTCCTAGTACTTGTTGTGTCAGCAGCAGGACTTCCTAGTACTTGTTATCAGCAACAGAATCCCCTAGTAACTGTTGTTCGCAGCAGGACCCCCTAGTATTTGTATGCCAGAGGAGGACCCCTAGTACTTGTTGCCGTCAGCAGCAGAACCTCCTAGTTCTTCTTGTCCGCAGCAGGACCCCTTAGTATTTGTTTGCCAGAGGAGAGCCCCTAGTACTTGTTGCCATCAGTATATGTTACCTGTATGCTACGTTGGTTAATTCCCCAGTTAACCAAGTTGGTAACACATATAATATAATTGGGCTTTTGGTAACGAAACCCAATTGAAGTTTCTTGTTTTAGTATAAAAGAATTATATCTATAATTCCTGAGTGTAGATCAACCTTAAGTTTCACTATTTATGAGTGAATGAGAAAGAGGACGGCGTTTATGAATATAAACGTGGATCACGTCCGTTCGATATTAGTTGATGTGAGTGACTGTTGAGTAGTGGCCCATCAAGGGAGAATGGTATGGGTACGTCGTTCCACCTCGAGGGAAGACGGAGTCATCCACTGCGGCTCTCAAATAACGTCTTCCTCTAGTCAGGATATCAAACTACTGCTCGCTTCAGGTGGCCAGAGAGCCGGCTACTTATGCCTTTACTCAGCATAGTATGACGCAGATACTTCTAAGCTTTTTTCCCAAGCAATGGGATGATTATTATTCCTAACATTCCTAACATTTAAATCATCTTGAGTAACAGAAAGACTTCTGGTTGAAGCTAGTTTGATTAAGGAATTAAAATCAATAAACCTTAGTGATGGTCAGTTCAAAACTGATAATATGTTACATAAATTTATTTGTCAGTGGCCCAAGGTTAAAAATGCTTTGAAAACCTTTGATCTAGATGTATGATAGTTATTTAGTGGGTCCCTTATTTTTGACCTGACCTGACTAGTCACGTCACCCCCTTCTCTTAAGCTCCTCTACGTGTGTGTTGGTGTGGGGATTAGTGGATGACATCATTATGACCTGACCTCATGTTTAATAAGGTCACCCTGTATATTTAAGCCTCTCTCTGTCCATGTAATCCAGTTGCCTCTGAAGATGTCTTGAATAAAGACGAAAGCTAAGGTGCTCCGTTGTTTCTCTTTTCCCGTGTGATTTTATCAAGATTTATCTTAGCCACGTTTTCATTGTGGATCTACATGAAATATATATATATATATATATATATATATATATATATATATATATATATATATATATATATATATATATATATATATTCATATATATATGTTCTTCTTAACCAGTATGCCACAGTAATGGGGAGAACATAATTCCTCTACCTTTACCAACTGTGTATATGGTGTTATGACTCTTAGTTGTAACAATCACTTGAGAAGCTATAGAGTCTCACTGTGTATAAAGTATTTTACTCTTTAAACACCTATTACAGGAGTTAGGCGTCTGTAAAGAAAACGCGATCCATCTAGCTGCTATCTGTTGTGGGGTGGGTGTCGGCGTGTGGGTGACGTCAATCTTCCCTCCCACTGTAGGCTATGCGCTGATACGATGTCGCCTCCACTGAATGTCAAATCTTCTGCAATCCCGTATATATGGGGGACTGGCTGATGACACTGGAAATACTGCAATCAACGATCGCGAAACCACAGATGGATCCAGGTGGGGGGTGGTGGGTGGGTAACCGCACTCTTCCCCCCCACTGTGAGTCTGGGCGCGCTGCATGACGAACGCCGGGTGAATCCACTTCACGTCAGGGGAATACTCCACAGAATGGTCAGGCGCTGACAAGATGCTGTCTTGACCCCTCTCACTTGTCGTTAACAGGGATTTCACTTCAACAATAACTCAATTGCGGTTATTGGGAATAAGTCTGCACCTCTTGAGGGTGTCAGAGGGTGTCACTAAGTATCGTCTCGATACAGGATATAGTTTTAACACTCGGATTTATGTAACACGTCACTGTTTTTTGTTTCTTTGTTTTCACAAAACACTGACGTCTTGGTATGGATACCGGAAGGAGATTTCCGTTGACCACCTGGCTGCCACCTATATATGTTACCTATATGTTACGTTGGTTAATTCCCCAGTTAACACATATAATATAACTGGGCTTTTGGTAACGAAACCCAATTGAAGTTTCTTGTTTTATTATAAAAGGATTATGCCTATAATTCCTGAGTGTAGATCAACCGTAAGTTCCACTTTTTATGAGTGAATGAGAAAGAGGACGGTGTTTATGAATATAAACGTGGATCACGTCCGTTCGATATTAGTTGACGTGAGTGACTGATGAGTAGTGATCCATCGAGGGAGAAAGGTATGGGTACTTCGTTCCCCCTCTAGGGAAGACGGAGCCATCCACTGTGGCTCTCAAATAACGTCTTCCTCTAGTCAAGGATATCAAACTACTCCTCGCTTCAGGTGGTCAGAGAGCCGGCTACTTATGCCTTTACTCAGCATAGTATGACGCAGATTCCCGTGGGGCACACCTTATCACGTGCATTGAACATGTCACCTCATAGCCAGTGGAAAGTTACAGGGGGTGAAATGTGAATATAAATCAGATGTAAGAACCCATTTATATAATACTTCTGTTGATGAGACAAGGGCCATTACATCAGTAGCAGAACCTCCTAGTACTTATCGAGAGTAGAGAAATTCTTAGTAATTGTTGTCAGCAGCAGGACCTCCTAGTACTTGTTGTCAGCAGCAGGACCCCTTAGTACTTGTTGTCAGCATGAGGACCCCCTTGTACTTGTTGTCAGCAGTAGGACCTCCTAATACTTGAAGTGTCAGTAGCAGGACCTCTAGTACTTATTATCAGCAGCAGGACCCCCTAGTACTTGTTGTGTCAGCAGCAGCACCTCCTAGTTCTTGTTGTGTCAGCAGCATGACTTCCTAGTACTTGTTATCAGCAACAGAATCCCCTAGTAACTGTTGTCCGCAGCAGGACCCCCTAGTATTTGTTTGCCAGAGGAGGACCTCTAGTACTTGTTGCCATCAGCAGCAGAACCTCCTAGTACTTGTTGTCCGCAGCAGGACCCCGTAGTATTTGTTTGCCAGAGGAGGACCCCTAGTACTTGTTGTCAGCAGCAGCACCTCTTAGTACTTCCTAGTAATTGCTGTAAGCAGCAGTACCTCCTAGTCCTTGTTGTCAGCAGCAGAACCTCCTTGTGCTTGTCATCACCAGCAGGAGGACTTCCTACTACTTGTTGTTAGTAGCAGAACCTCTTCGTACTTGTTGTCAGCAGTAGAACCTCCTAGTACTTGTCATCATCAGCAGGACTTCCTAGTACTTGCCATCAGCAGGACGACGTCCTAGTATTTGTCATCTGGAGCAAGACCTCCTTGTATTGGTCATTACTAGCAGGACCTCTTCCTACATGTTGTCAGCAGCAGGACCTCCTAGTACTTGCCATCAGCACCAGGACGTCCCTGTACTTGTCATCTGGAGCAGGACCTCCTGGTACTTGTCATCAGGAGCAGAACCTCCTAGTAAGTGTCATCAGCAGCAGGACCTCCTAGCACTTATCATCACCAGCAGGGCCTCCTAGTACTTGTCATCAGCAACACGAAGTCCTAGTACTTGTCATCAGCAGCAGGACTCCTAGTACTTGTTTTCGGCAGCAGACTTCCGAGTACTTGTTGTCAGCAGAATGACCTCTAGTACTTGTTGTCAGCAGCAGAACCTCCTAGTTTTTGTCATCACCAGCAGGAGGACTTCCTAGTGTTTTTTATTAGTTGCAGAACCTCTTCGTACTTGTTGTCAACAGCAGGACCTCCTAGCACTAGTCATCATCAGTAGGACCTCCTAGTACTTGATATCAGCAACAGGACCTCCTAGTACTTGTCATCAGCAACAGGACCTCCTAGTACTTGTCATCAGCACCAGGACTCCGTAGTACTTTTTGTCAGCAGCAGAGCCCCCTTGTACTTGTTGTGAGCAGCAGGACCTCCCAGTACTAGTCATCAGCAGCAAGACATCCTAGTACTTGTTCTCAGCAACAGGACCTCTTCCTACACGTTGTCCGCAGCAGTAGGTGGGAGGGTCTCTAGGGGGTATCGTCTCGTCAGTAGGTGATGGTTCAGACCGAGATAGCGGTGTTACCTTCTTCAGTATCATCATCGAGTCATTGTCCACAGTTCCTCACCTCAAGATACGACATTTTTTCCCCTCATCTCTCTACGACGAGTGAGTCTGTAAATAATATCTGGTCAAATCTTTATCTGGTACACACGTAATAGCTTTATTTCGGTGTCTCTAGTTTTCTTGTGTTTCTAGTCAGTAAGAGGTCAGTAGATCGTGTTTGTTCCTTAAATGTAGATAATATTAATATCAATAATTAATCTACCCCCTACACCCTGATATTTACTCTTATTACTTATACACGGCATCATCCTTGCTATCTCGGATCCAGGTAGTAATATATTCTTAACTCCATGTTATCTCTCTCTCTCTCTCAATTTTCAATCATGCTTTATTTTTCTCTCTTTGAATCTCCTTTCTCTATCTCTCATACTCTTTGATTCTCTCCTTCTCTCTCATTTGTATTCTCCTTTCTCTAACTCACTCTGATTCTCCCTCTCTCTTTCTCTCTCTTTTTTATTCCCTTCTCTCTCCGTTTTACTCTCCATTTTCTCTTTATCGATAACTCTCTTTCTCTCTCTCTCTCTCCTCATACGTCGTCAAACATCACCTCTCTAGTTAAACATCATATTACTACATCAAAGAGACGGGATAAATAGAACTGCGTGGGACAGACAGACATACAGCCACAAACAGGTTTACTGTAGATGACACCAACAAGTTGTTTTCCTTTCATCATGATATTTTGATTTGTTTAAATAGAATATATCAAATCTCAAGGGAAATCGTGATGGCGTATCCATTCTAATTAATATTGGGAGTTATAAAGGCGTTTAAAGATGTAAACGTGAGCGTGTGTAGTGTAACCGTATGTGTAGGTGTGTGTGTAATAATAATGTTAATAATAATAATAATAATAATAAAACGGTTTCTTGAAAAAGCATGGCAGCCGGAGGGCTGAAAATATACAGTTGTAAAACTGAGGAATGGGTAGCTTGATTGCAAAATAATATACAAGTAACATAAGTGATAAAATATGATATATAATAACTAGGTGGGGAGAAGGTTATACTTCAGGGCATTTCAACATAGTGACAGTGAAAAAAGATAAGATTAGCTGGGATGTGAATACATTGGTTGATTACAATTTGTTGATATTTCTTACAATGATTGGGACTGGGCTGTTCTTATAGCGACCAGAGCGTACTCGTTTGGGCTGGATGCGGGTGTGGTGTCGAAAAGCAATTCTGGGACGAGGGATCTCGGGTTGTAGTAGGAGCCAGTGTGTGTGCTTAGATGCGGGTGAAGGAGTGTACATATGTGTTATTGGGCGTTTGCATATGTTAGAGAGACAGAATAGGTTTCTTCCACCACCCTAGTAACACTCTCCCTCTACAGTAACACCTTCCCTCCCTAACAACACTTTCCTTCCCAAGTAACATTATCCCTCCCTAGTAACACAGTAACACTCTCCCTCCCTAGTAACACAGTAACACTCTTCCTAGAAACACTCTACCTCCCAAGTAACACTCTCCATCCCTAGTAACACTACTTCCCTAGTAACACTCTCCCTCCCTAGTAACACTCTCCCCCCCTAGTAACACTACCTCTCTAGTAACACTCTTCCCCCTAGTAACACTCTCATAAGAACATAAGAAAATAAGGAGTCTGCAATAGGCAGGTTGGCCTGTGCATGGCAACTCTTGTCGAGAGTTACTACCACTCTCTATCATCCATGAATCTATCTAGCCTCCTTTTGAAACTTTCCAGAGTTCCCGCACTTACTACAAAGTTGCTAAGTTTGTTCCACACGTCCACCACCCTATTTGTGAACCAGTTTCTTCCTATCTCCTTCCTAAACCTAAACTTATCCAACTTGAATCCGTTGCTCCGAGTCCTATCCTGCTCGGATATTATAAGAACTTTATCTATATCCCCTTTATTGATTCCTTTCACCAACTTAAATATTTCTATCATATCTCCCCGCACTCTTCGTCTTTCTAGGGAATGCAAGTTTAGTTTCTTTAACCTATCCTCATATGGAAGGTTTCTAAGTCCCAGAATAATTTTCGTCATTCTTCGCTGCACCGACTCTAGTGAATTTATATCCATTCTATAATAGGGGCACCAGAACTGAATCGCATAATCGAGGTGCGGCCTGACTAGCACAAGATATAGTTGCAATAAGACCTCTGCACTCTTGTTACTTACACTTCTACATATAAAACCCAATACTCAGTTTGCCTTATTTCGAACATTAACGCACTGTTTTCTAGGCCGTAGGTCCGGGCTTACAAGTGTCCCTAGGTCTCTTTCACAAGTCGACTTCTCTAGGTTGATGTTGTTAAGGCTGTATACATTATAAGTATTTGTTCTTTCAATATTAAGTACGCTGCACTTGCTGGTGTTGAATTTCATTTGCCATTTTTCAGACCACCCCTGCAGTTTATTTAGATCCTCCTGTAATGCATTTGCATCCTGCCCTGAATAAATCTGCCGCCCTATTTTGGTGTCATCCGCAAACTTGCTTATGTCTCTGCTGATCCCAGTATCTAGATCGTTTATATAGATTATGAACGAGAGTGGGCCTAGTACTGACTCCTGGGGAAACCCACTGGTTACACGGCCCCACTCAGATTAATTTACCTTTCTCTAGATGCGATCGGATGCTATCTGCTATAATTGATTTAAGAAATTTCCCCACTACTGACGTCAAACTGATCGGCCGGTAATTTGACGCTGATGCTCTGTCTCCCTTTTTGAATGTGGGTACTACATTTGCCTGTTTCCACAAGTCTGGCACAACTCTGGTGTCTAATGATTTTGTAAATAAGTTTACGAGGGGTCCGCTAATCTGTTCCCTACACTCTTTCAAGACTCGAGGGAAAATTTCATCCGGCCCTGGGGATTTTGTTTTCTTTAGTTGATTTATCTTCTTTAGAACATCCTCTTGTCTGATAGTGATATTCTTTAATTTCTCTTCTTCCTTTCCCTTAAATATCGGTTCCACCTCTGGAATTTCCTCTCAAATTTTTTCTGTGAAAACTGATAAGAAGTAGCTGTTCACTGCTTTGCTTATTTCTTCACTGCCATTTATCACTTCTCCCCTCCCTGACTTTAAGGGCCCAACTTTGTCCTTGACCTTTGTCCTATATACCTGGAAAAATCCCTTGGGATTTTCCTTGGATTCTCTTGCTATTTTGATTTCATAGTCTCTCTTTGCTTTCCTTACATTTTTCTTAACATTCCTAGATAGTTCATTATACCTATTTCTGAGCTGCTCCTCCCCTCCCTTTAATTTCTTATATATTCCTTTCCTTATTCCTATGTCATGTTTAAGTTTTCTGGTCATCCACCTTGGCTCATTCTTATGTGACCTAATTTTTCTGTATGGTATATTTTGTTCTTGTGCTTTATGTAGTATACTAGTGAATATATTATAGTCATGATCAATTGTTGTGTCATCTATGACCTCACCCCTTCCTATTGGGTACTGACGTGACCGTTCCCAGGTGACCTCACCTTCTTAACCCCTGATAATCCGCCAGCCGAAAGTTTGGGACTCTGACCATATTGTCATTGTTTTTTGTTTCCCAATTTAGGGTGAAGCTGATTTCTCTGTGATCACTGTTACCTAGTTCTTCCCCTACTGTGATATCTCTGATAATATTTTCTTTATTTGTTAATACTAGGTCTAATATATTGTCACCTCTAGTAGGTTCTGTAATTAGTTGTTTCAAAAAATTGTCCTGTACTGCATCTAGGAAGTCTTCAGATTCATAGTCACCTACAATATTGTCCCAGTCAATATTTCTGAAGTTGAAATCCCCCATAATGCATAGGTTCTTATATTTTGCTGCCCTACTCATTTCCCGCCATATAGGCTAAGCTGCTTCTTTCCCAAGACTTGGGGGGCCTGTAACTCACTCCCATAATTAGTTTTTCTCTTCCTTCCGTGATTTCTACTCATACAGACTCGGTTCCTATTTCACCCTTTATTGAATTATTGATACAACATTTTAATGTATCCTTGACGACGAGTGCGACCCCTCCCCCCTTCCTACCTTCCCTGTCCTTGTGAAAAAGGTTGTACCCTTCTATATGGAACTCTGATAAAAAAATTTTGCTCGCCAGATTCATCCAAGTTTCGGTGATTGCTATGACGTCTACATTCTCGGTACATACAACCGATCTCAGCAAGTCTATTTTATTTCAAACGCTCCTACTGTTTGTATAGTATACATTTAAACCTACCCTTCCCTGGTCCTGTTTTACCCCTTGTCCTGAGTAACTAATTTTACTTCGCAGGACCTGCTTGTATTTTGACTCCCACTTTCCCCCCTTTGGAGTGACAATTTCACGCTCCAGGGATGTAGACAACGTCTTTACCCCCTCACGAGACAAGTTTACTCCGTCGCGATTGTACAGGTAGTCGTTGCCATAGAATCGTTGCCAGCTATCAATGAATGCCCAACCATTGTTTGCACAATGTTTTTCCAGTCGGCAATTTATAACAATTGCCCTGGACAGCCATTCACGACCAACCCCTCTTCTAGGCAAGACACCACATACTATCGGGATGCCTCCACTATCTATAATCTTCCCCAGCGCCTCCCTATACCTCTTGAAAAGTTCCTCACTCCTAACCTTTCCTTTGTCGTTTCCTCCCACACTAAGACACACTACTGGATTGGTACCCTCCCCTGACAAAACCCTGTCTAACCTCTCAGCTACATGCTGTATCCCAGCCCCAGGAAAACACACCCTAGTCCTACGTTTCCTATCTCTCGCACAAAAAGTCCTATCTAAAAACCTCACCTGGCTGTCCCCAACTACCACGACCTTACCTGTGGGCAGGGTTTGTTCAACTGCCCTTTCCTCTCCTTGCTCCATACCGTCCTGCCTCTTCTCTTCCTCGCCAGCTTCCTGCAGCACCTGGTAGGGGTTACTACACTCCACACCCTGGTCAGCTTTCCTGAGCCTGACCCTAGTCCCCTTGGAGACAACCACTCTCCACGCCTGCCCCTCCTTCGCAGGTGTCCTACTAGGCAGGACACCTACCTGAAGGAGTTCAGTCCTGAGGGCTTCATTTTCCCCCTTTAGAGTGTCAACCTCACTCCTCAACTTCCCCAGCTGCCTTAACAGAGTGGCAAGGAGGTCGTCTTTCCCCACATTCCCCTCCTCTTCCCCGAAGACACAACGATCCAAGGCGGCCATTTTCCTTGGTCACTAACGGGAGCACTTGCGGGCACTACCTTCTCCAAGCTGGGTCAGCTTTAGAGAAAGGGCGACGTGACTAGTCAAGTTAAGTCATGTCAAAAATATGGGACCCACTATTCATCTGTCTTTCACCTTGCTCCAAGGATTTCAAAACATTTTTAACCTTGGGCCACTGACAAATAAATTTGTGTAACATATCAGTTTTGTACTGACCATCACTAAGGTTTATAGAATTGAATTCCATAATCAAACTAGCTTCAACCAGAAGTGTTTCTGTGACACTTGATGATTTGTACACTGCTAAGCTGCTTTCTCAATCCATGGGATGATTATTATTCCTAACATGAACGAACAGTGCACTGCTTTCAGATGTTGTTCTGATATTGTACTTGTGCTGTTTAATTCTGAGCTGCAATGCTTTCCCAGTCTGGCCTACATAATTTCTATTACTGTTGCTACATGGAATGCAGTAAACACTTCCATTTACACCAGATAAGCCCACAGCTGCCAAAACGCGAATCAGTGCCTCCCTCCACCTCGACCACAGAGTGCGAGGGGCCACCTGGTCTCACGAGGCAAGCAAGGTCATCGGGCACCTGCAAGCAGAAACACTCATCAAGAACAGCCAAGACATAAGAGACAGGGAATATATATTTCCACCACCATGGAGCCCTCCACCAGCCACATTCAAAATTACCGAACTAAGTGATAGCAAAGCCAACCTTCAGAAGGAGGACCTCAAAAGAACTACTCAGGAAGCCATAGCCACCGAGACACCAGCTGATGCAGCATCATACTTCACAGACGGCTCGGTGGACCCAAAACATCATAGATCCGGAGCGGCCTTCTACATCCAAGGTCAGACCCTCCTATGGAGACTTTCTAATGACTGTTCCACCCTACAAACAGAGTTGGTAGGAATCTCAAAGGCCTTACAACACGCTGCAATACAACACAACAAGTCTATCATAATTCACACGGACTCAGAAACGGCTATGCAGGCGCTGCAACACAGTCAACCTAGAGACAGCGTCCACATCATAACCTCGATCCTCACACAGCTACAGGACTTTCAAAGACAAAATCTCCCAGTCCTCTTACACTGGATTCCCAGTCATGTAGGGATCGGGGAAAATGACATGGCAGACGAAGCAGCCAAGGCAGCCACACGTTCTAGAAGCGTACACATTCAAGTTCCAGCAAGCGTGCAACAGATCAAGAACCACCTCAGAAAGACTACTAAGCTCCACATCCAAAAGAGCTTCCTTCACTCATTCAACGCTGGTTCCAAATCAGCCAAATGGTACCTGGTGGCTACAAAAGGGGAACCACCATTCGCGGACAAGTAAACACCAAGACAAACCCAAGTTACCCTTCATCGACTACGACTAGGGCACAAGTGCACCTGGCAGACGATCGGAAATGTCGTCAGGGAATGCACCTACTGTCAGGAGCCAGCGGCCAACCCACTGGAACACTATTTCCTCGACTGTAAAGTCACACAAAGTCTCTGAAACAGAATTCGAAACTTCCAAGAAGAACACACAACAGCAGCGGCCACTCTAACCCTCTAACCCGAAAGGCTCAAACAAACCACATTCACCACCTTCTCCGGGTCATCACACGATACCCACCACCCAGATAGCTTAGGACGTATCCTACCCCAGCAAGTGCGGACCCCAGTTCGGTGGGCGCGCTACTCCGAAACTGACCACGTCCAAGATTGGGGGTTGGTGATAAGCGTCCACTGATCGGGGGTCCGCTCACGCTTGCAAACCTGCAGTATCCTTTCATATCTGCAGGGAAGACAACCTCCAATCCCAAATCCGGGCTGGCTGCTCCAAGAGCTCCAGCCGGAACCACCAAACTGGCCGCCTACAGGCAAAGGCCCGTATCGGATTACGGTTCGACAATCTCAACAACAACATGTAATTCAGTTGCCTCTGAAGATGTCTTGAATAAAGACGAAAGCTAAGGTGCTCCATTGTTTCCCCTTTCCCTGTGTGATTTTATCAAGATTTATCTTATCCACGTTTTCATTGTGGATCTTCATGAAATATATATATATATATATATATATATATATATATATATATATATATATATATATATATATATATATATATATATATAAGCTCAGGTACAGTACTTACATATTTATGTAATAAAAGGAAGAATGTGTACTACAATATATTATACATGCAAATATTCATCATAAATGCTGTATATTCACGTTTCACTAAAAAGTTAATTGAAACTAAGATTCCTGTTACGTAAAAACACTCATTTGCTGAGTCATTTCAGCATGTTAGAATGGAGGGAATTCCTGAACCGTAAATGGTAAAAGAAAAAAAAGTATATAGTCTTCATGTAAATGTTCGCCCCGGAAAGAGCCATTAAGAAGAAGATAGAGGTTTAGGAGGCAGTAACAGGGTGAAGCGTCTCCCGGGTTATGGTCATATTATCGACCACGACTTGTCTTCTTTACGACATTAAAAATTTCAATAAATTACGTTATGTATATTTGTTGTTCATCTATAGAAGAAAGTCGTCATGAACCAGTAATATAAATGCTGTGCATGGAAGAGCAATTGTTGTACTACTTGCTGGAGATACTTAGAGGAGGTGTCAAATTTATGGCTCTTTTCATGGCCGAGGTTCACGTGATATAAAACCTCCGTTCCTGACCTTAACACTTCTTTCACCTCATTTCCTTACTTTAAATTCTCTATAAGGTAACATCATATAAACATGTATATTTGTTATTTAGTGTTTATATACGTGAAGAACTATTAATGGTAGATAATAATGCAGAAGAAAATATAAATATTACAGATAGTAAATGAATAGAAAAGACTAGGAAGCATAATGTGTTGTCTATTGGTAGAACCTGTTGCCATATGTCGTCACAAACACTGTGACCAAGTCCCAGATTGCTGATCTGACTTTCTGCCTCATTTACACACAGTTTCCGGGTCTCAATTGTTTCTCTTTCTTTAAAAACACAACTTATATATCGTTTCTCACACTTGACTTATTTAATTTTTTATTTATTTTATTTATTTTAGTTCATAAAAAAAATTCACCCCCACACCCCCGATGTGGCTCGGTGACCTGTCCTTGGGTGGGACAATCCCCGTAAAAAAAAAAGGAACAAGAGATTGTTGAGTTTAAATGTTAGTAATTTTCTGTCTGTGATAAATTAATCTCAAAGCGCTGAGACCAAAGTTTGTAAATATATTAATTTATTGTCGTCGGAGATAGCAACATTCCAAGCACAGAATCCAGACAGTTTGCATTACATGAGGTCTTTACTAAAGAAGAATGTTGACCCCCAATATCAGGGAAGTTTGTCAAGACTTGACAACAAACATCCAGAGTCTTTGTAAAAGTTCCAATATTGTGCCCTTCGGTCGTCACGGCAAGAATGTCTGATATCACCAAGAAAATAAAGAATTATATTTCCTGGACGTAGTAAGAAATTTAATTCTTATTTATTGAGTTTGAGTATGAAAAAATTCGTTTGATTTTATATATATATATATATATATATATATATATATATATATATATATATATATATATATATATATATATATATCACTTAGGTGGTCAGAGTAATGTTACTCTGACCACCTAAGTGATATGGGTAGTTCCATTAGAGGTTCGCGGCGCCATAAGCTCGTTGAACAGGCTTTGTGTGATATATATATATATATATATATATATATATATATATATATATATATATATATATATATATATATATATATGCAAGTAAATCACTGTAGGTGCGCGTGATCTAGGTATATGCTGATAACCACCAGGAAAGAAGAAAACACGAAGTTCCCAAGCGCTTTCGTGTAATTCACATCTTCCTGGTGGTTATCAGCATATATATATATATATATATATATATATATATATATATATATATATATATATATATATATATATATATACATATATATATATATATATATATATATATATATATATATATAGGTGTGTGTGTGTGCGTGTATTTATATGTAATATTCAGAAATTTCTGTGCGAAATTTAGAGACGCAATGCCAATATTGGCGATACTGAGTCTTTCAAGGTCGTCAGAGTGAGGGTGACGCTCCCACAACCATAGTGAGAATTTAGGGAACTGCACCTATATAATATTAAGTATACTCTGGCGACTTAATTTGGACGCGAATTATGAAATTAAATATCAGTTATTAAATTAAAAATGATTATAGATCGTTTCCTAGTCTGAAAATGTTGCGTACGTCCAAATTAAGCTGTTAGTTGTGTGGTAAATTAGTCACTTCTTCAAGGCGTGAACGCCTTGTGGGAACGTGTTTGTCTAGAGTTGCGAGAGCGGTCAAGCCAGCAGGACGTTGCTTTGTGCCAGAGAGACGACCACGTAAACTGGTTTCCTTCCTTCATTTAACATCAGTATTAAAAAGGTTTCTGTAAAGCCCACGCGGTATGAACGTCCACACGATCTGAACGCGTCCACTCATCTGAGTTGAGCCCACGCTGTTGAGTGAGCAGTGAAGATTGGAGTGAAACCATGTGTCTGGGTGTACAACTAACGACGAACAGGCTTTGTGTGAAATATAACAGAGTCTAGAACTGCTTTTAGTGTCCTTGTGGGCTAGCCGGTAAGCGTTCCCTAGGGCCACCCAGTAGGTCGAGGGTTCGATTCCTTGCTGGTGAGGTCGTTGATTATATGTTCAAAGTCCGCGTGTTAAATGGACTAAAAATGAAGTATATATATATATATATATATATATATATATATCACTGTGGATTCTCGTGATCCAGGAATATGCTGATAACCACAAGGAAAGAAGAAAACACGAAGTTAGGAAGCTCTTTCTTGTAATTCACATCTTCAGGGGTGAGTACAAAACAAGGTATATATATACAGAGGAGGGTGAGATCAAGTCCACAATGGTCAGGTATTAGGTAATGACCCTACTAATCTTCAAAAAAGCAACACAGCAGTCGGTAGTCAGGTCAGAGGGTAAGCTGACCCAATCTTCTCACCTGGTTACAAATCTTCTAAATTACGAAATTATCCAGTTTGTACATTCCATTACTCAAATTCATGTTGCCTGTAAATTGCCTTTCCTAGACTGTCTGATCCACAGAATAGGTAACACCTTGAAGTTCAGTATTTATAGGAGTAAAGAAAGGAATATATAAGAAATTAAAGGGAGGGGAGGAGCAGCTCAGAAATAGGTATAATGAACTATCTAGGAATGTTAAGAAAAATGTAAGGAAAGCAAAGAGAGACTATAATATCAAAATAGCAAGAGAATCCAAGGCGAATCCCAAGGGATTTTTCCAGGAATATAGAACAAAGGTCAAGGACAAAGTTGGGCCTTTAAAGTCAGGGAGGGGAGAAGTGATAAATGGCAGTGAAGAAATAAGCAAAGCATTGAACAGCTACTTCTTATCAGTTTTCACAGAAAAAATTTGAGAGGAAATTCCAGAGGTGGAACTGATATTTAGGGAACGAAAGAAGAGAAATTAAAGAATATCACTCAGAAAAGAGGATGTTCTTAAGAGGATAAATAAACTAAAGAAGACAAAATCCCCAGAGCCGGATGAAATTTTCCCTCGAGTCTTGAAAGAGTGTAGGGAACAGATTAGCGGACCCCTCGTAAATTTATTTACAAAATCATTAGACACCGGAGTTGTGCCAGACTTGTGGAAACAGGCAAATGTAGTACCCATATTCTAAAAGGGAGAGAGAGCATCAGCGTCAAATTACCGGCCGATCAGTTTGACGTCAGTAGTGGGAAATTTCTTGAATCAATTATAGCAGATAGCATCCGATCGCATTTGGAGAAAGTTAACTTAATCTACGACTCTCAACATAGGGTTTACAAAGGGAAAATCTTGTCTAACAAATCTGCTGACGTTTTTTAGAAAAGTCTTCGAGGTAGTAGATAATGACGAAAATTACGATGTTATTTACTTAGACTTTAGCAAAGCATTTGACAGAGTACCACATCAGAAGCTTCTGAGAAAAATTAAGGCTCATGGTATCAAGGGGAAAGTTTTAAATTGGATAAAATCATGGCTCACCGATAGAACGCAGAGGGTCAGCGTAGATGGTGTTAAATCTGAGTGGGGCCGTGTAACCAGTGGGGTTCCCCAGGGGTCAGTACTAGGCCCACTCTTGTTCATAATCTACATAAACGATCTAGATACTGGGATCAGCAGTGACATAAGCAAGTTTGCGGATGACCCCAAAATAGGGCGGCAGATAAATTCAGGGCAGGATGTAAATGCATTACAGGAGGCTCTAAATAATCTGCAGGGGTGGTCTGAAAAATGGCAAATGAAATTCAACACCAGCAAGTTCAGTGTACTTAATATTGGAAGAACAAATACTGTCAATGTATACAGCCTTAACAACATCAACCTAGAGAAGTCGACTTGTGAAAGAGACCTAGGGGTACTTGTAAGCCCGGACCTACGGCCTAGAAAACAGTGCATTAATGTTCGAAATAAGGTAAACAGAGTATTGGGTTTTATATGTGGAAGTGTAAGTAATAAGAGTACAGAGGTCTTATTGCAACTGTATCTTGCGCTAGTCAGGCGCACCTCGATTATGCGGTTCAGTTCTGGTGCCCTTATTATAGAATGGATATCAATTCACTAGAGTCGGTGCAACGAAGAATGACGAAAATGATTCCGGGACTTAGAAACCTTCCATATCAGGATAGGTTAAAGAAACTAAACTTGCATTCCCTAGAAAGACGAAGAGTGCAGGGAGATATGATAGAAGTATTTAAGTGGGTGAAAGGAATCAATAAAGGGGATATAGATAAAGTTCTTATAAAAATCCGAGCAGGATATTGCTCGGAGCAACGGATTTAAGTTGGCCAAGTTTAGGTTTAGGAAGGAGATAGGAAGGAACTGGTTCACATATAGGGTGGTGGACGAGTGGAACAAGCCTTGCAACTTTGTAGTAAGTGCTGGAACGCTGGAAAGTTTCAAAAGGAGGCTAGATAGATTCATGGATGATAGAGAGTGGTAGTAACTCTCGACAGGAGCTGCCATGCACAGGCCAACCGGCCTATTGCAGACTCCTTATTGACGTTGACGTTCCAGGTTATTAGTTGTTAAGGAATGTGTGAGAAATTTATATCTATAATATTGGCTCAAACCTTAAATACCCTACAGTAGATCTTTCATAGACAAATGCCTAAAATTACTAAGAAAACTTTTTATAGAACTGATCCCAAGCCCACCCATGACCATAAGAATATCTTAATATTACCATTTCACAAAAATTTCTCACACATTCCTTTACAACTAAAAACCTGGAACGTCAATGTGGCATTTAAAAACTCATGCACTGTTAAACAAATGTTAGTCAAGAACTCCCCCAACAACACAATTGGTTGCATTTATAAAGTTCCTTGTAAGGAATGTAATATGTTTTACTTAGGCCAGACAGGTAAAGATCTTGTAACTAGACTTAAACAACATAAATATAGTGTTAGGACAGGCTAGGAATCCAATGCTCTGTTTGTTCATTTGAGGGATAGCAAGCATTGCATTGACTGGAATAATGCCTCCTCAATATTACCTTGTAATTCAATTGATAGTAGGAACATCATAGAATCTAGTCTCATTAATCATGCCGAAGCATTCAACATGAATTTGATTAATAGCATGTACAAACTGGACAATTTTGTAATTAAGAAAATTTGTAACCAGGTGAGAAGGTTGGGTCACCTTACCCTCTGACCTGACTACCGACCGTTGCGGTGCTATTTAAAGATTAGTAGGGTCATTACCTAATACCTGACCATTGTGGACCTGGTCTCACCCTCCTCTGTATATATACACCTTGTTTTGTACTTCTCTTTCGTCTTTACTCACCCCTGAAGATGTGAATTACACGAAAGCGCTTGGGAACTTCGTGTTTTCTTCTTTCCTGGTGGTTATCAGCATATATATATATATATATATATATATATATATATATATATATATATATATATATATATATATATATATATATATATATATATATATATATTTATGCTGATAACCACCAGGAAAGAAGAAAACACGAAGTTCCCAAGCGCTTTCGTGTAATTCACATCACACACACACACACTAGGAGTATCGTCCGGTAGGCAACGGAAGGTCGCCACCCTCCGGGAGACTCCACATTGTCTCACTGTTCAGTTCCGGTTTATATACACATTCTACATAACAAGTCATCAGTGTTTTACGAAATAAGAAAAACAAAACACAGTGACCTGCTACATGAAATATCCAAGTGTAATGATATATCCAGTAGTGAGAAGTTATAGTTGAGTGTCTTTCGTTTTGTCATCCAAAGATGATGTACATTTTTTTTTATGTCGATAAGCAATAGTGAGTTATTAATAGTTGCTGAACTATGGCAACAATCCTCTGAGCTGAAGTGAACATTAGTTTCTGCAAATGATTCGTTCACTGCCCAGGGTGTGACAGGACGTGACTGCAGTTGTTGTGACTACTCATCAATCAACATTCTGTCAACAAAATTCTTTCGTATGGCGTGAATAACCCCCAGTTACCAGCACCCCAGCATCCCCGCTAGTGATGACACATCTCTGATCATGAGAGATGGTCTCAGCATTCTTAGGTATGGTGTGGTGGATGAACTAATGTAACCAGGAGCGAGGTTGCTGTACTCAGAATTTTCGTGGACATTGACCCAGTCACCGGACCTTGGAATCAGCTGTCTCCCGTGAGTGACACACGCAAGTTTCCGGGATTGCGGCAACAATTTCACTTTTTCAAGAAATTCTAGAAAGGATTCTTCAATCAAGCCTACAAGGAATAGGTAGTATCTAGGCATACATTACATATATACACACATTTACATGTTCGATACATAACTCCAAATTGATAGGACATCGGATAGGTTATGTCATTGTTGTAAATGTCTTCCGTATTTTAATATATACTGACGTGATATAATTCCCAGTATTTATTAGACATAGAAAATGTGGACATTTTCTTTTGATCCCAGGGAGGATAAGAATGTTTATAATTTTCAAACTACATACTTTAATGATGTCAAAGACATCTTCTTAAAATACAAATATGATAGTTCTACAAAAGTATCACAGACTGTAAATTTTCAGCCATGCCGTGTAGAACCTTTCACAACTCCGTACCATTGCTCTCCGCAAAAATTAATGTTTCGTTGAAAGAGTCTTATGTACCACGCACTCATTCATTCAGTTTGAAGTAGCAAAAGTTGTACATTGCTAAGAAGGTACGTTCTTAAACACGAAGTAGGAGAAGATTATTTCTGCCATGTTGCTTACCCAAGTTAACAATTCCACTATTGTGTTGATATTGGCAGTAATGTTTGTGTTTTAAGTCAGAATCATCCAATTTTACCATTGTACATGAGATACTAGCCCGTAAGACACTTAAGTCTAGGACCCCAGTAGTTGATGAACCTATGGTTTCAGAGTCCCCAGCTTAGTGTTTACACATATGTTTGCAACATGGTTAGGCTTATGTATAGGATGTTTATCTGCAAGTTTAGTGTAGTCCTCGTGGAGCTCGGAGGGTAGGTGACCGAGCGATGTAATGCCCCCTGTTTCATAAACAGAAGAATTATATAAATGGGTTAATTACATTTGATTTATATACTGATTCACCAACTGTAACTTTCCACTGGCTATGAGGTGACATGTTCAGTGCACGTGATAAGGTGTGCCCACGGGAAGCTGCATCATATTATGCTGAGTTCAGGCATTAAGTAGCCGGCTTCTTGGCCACCTAAAGCGGGCAGTAGCTTGATATCCTTGACTAGAGGAAGACGTTATTTGAGAGCCGCCGTGGATAGCTCCGTCTTACCTCGAAGGAGGACGACGTGCCAATTCCGTTCTCCCTCGATGGGTCACTACTCATAGAAGTCACACTCATAATCTTACATTGAAAGGACGTGATTAAATGGTCTATTTACATAGCCGCCGTCCTTTCCCTTCACACTCATAAATAGTGGAAGTTACGGTTGATCTACACTCAGGAATTATATAAACAATACTTTTTTAATAAAAGTAGAAACGGCAATTGGGTTTCGCTACTCTTACCCAATATAATATATATCTAGGCCCATATGCTTTGTGGTCAGAACAACAATTATAAAATTTTAAGTTATTGTGGATAGTTTCCCAGTTTTAAATATGTCACGTGTGTCCCAAAGAAACTATTAGAAATGCGCTAAAGATGATGGCATGGGGGGGGGGGGGGGGCAAGCGAGTGCTCTGCTGAATGCAGGAGTTGACCAGGTCAGTGACCCAGAAGGACGTCTGCATACTCTCTCCTTGAGCAAGAGACCACGTGGCCTCGTCCTTTCCCGCCCGTTCATCCTTGTTGCAAGTAAGTTCTTATTTGATCTCAGGCAGTGTTTAGATAGGGCGAGGAAGAGTTTAACAGTAATTAACAAAATACTCCTTTTGCAGGGTAACGAGACTCCACTTGGTTGATGGTTAATGGTTGGTGGTGATGGTGGTTTGGAAAACATAGCTGGCTACTCACAGGGTGGATACCCACCCGACCAGTGAGCAGACAGGTGTCCCTACCTACTAAACTACCATGACTGACCGCAGAGCTTGGCTGTGGTCGATCTGGTTCATCGAATCTCCCCACCTAGGTTCATACAACACCACAAGAACCACCCACACATCTCCTCAGTCAGTCAGTGAACAAATCTTACTACCTTGTTAAGTAGAACCCCACCCTCAGCTGGTCAGGGTTCACCTGGTTGTACTCGGAGCTGGCCTAACTAGGCGGGCCGAAGGTCGCTCTCTTCCTGTCCATGAAGTACTGGGAGTAAGCCAACTAAGTGCAGACTGAGTGAATGAAGGATCACACGCTGGGACCGGGAGTTCTAGTGGTTACATAGAGACATTCATCTCCCCAGTATTGGGTGTATGTGATAAAAATATCCAAGTCCAGGTGAGCAATAATCTGAATAATATTTTTCAACAGTTTTCACCACCGAAATTTTAAACATGATACCCGAGGCACCGACTCTATTCATAGATAGTGAAGAAAACAAATTAAACGAGATAGTAGTGACTAGTAACGATGTTAATAAGCAAATGGACAAACTGAAGCCTAAAAAGTCACCTGGTCCCAATGAGATATTTGCCAGAGTATTAAAGGAATGTAAGGAAGAGCTTAGTATGCCCTTAGCAAAGTTGTTTAACATGTCATTAAAAACAGGTGTAGTATCAGAATCCTGGAGGATAGCGAATGTAATACCGATTTTCAAGAAGGGGGATAGATCACTATCCTCTAACTACCGCCCAATCAGTCTAACATCAATAGTAGGCAAATTACTAGAATCAATCATTTCAAACTCTATTCGAAACCACCTGGAGAAGCACAAGTTGATCAATGATTCCCAACATGGCTTCACAAGCGGGCGTTCATGTCTAACTAAACTATTAACATTCTTTTTCATCAGTTTTCGAATCGGTGGATGAGGGCCACAATTATGATGTGGTATATCTCGACTTTAGCAAAGCCTTCGACAGAATCCCCCACGAAAGAATAATTAGAAAGGCAGAAGTGCATGGCATCGAAGGTAATATCCTTAAATGGATTAGGGCGTGGTTCCGGGACAGGAAACAACGAGTGAGCATAAAAGGCACTAGATCACTTTGGAGCAACGTCACTAGTGGAGTTCCCCAAGGCTCAGTACTTGGACCATTAATATGTATTATGTATAAACGACATAGATATCGGCATAGACAGCAACATAAGTAAATTTGCTGATGACACTAAAATAGGACGTGTAATTAAATCTGACGAAGATTCTGCAAAACTACAGGAAGATCTAAACAAATTTTTCGAATAGTCGGAAAAATGGCAGATGAAAATCAATGTGGACAAATGTATAGTACTCAGTATAGGAGATGTAAACAGGGAAACCAGTTACCAGATGAACAACGATGCCATTGTGGAATCCTACTGAGAGAGAGATTTAGGAGTAATGATAAGTAGGAATCTTAAGCCAAGTAAACAATGTGTTTTTGCTCGTAACAAGGCTAATAAAGTACTTGGGTTCATACAAAGGAGTGTTAGTTACACGACTAGCGAGGTCATTTTAAAATTATATCTAGAGCTTGTGAGACCTCACCTGGATTATGCAGTTCAGTTATGGTCACCGTATTACAGAATGGATATAGAATCCTTGGAAAGAATCCAGAGGAGAATAACAAGACTTATCCCGGGCATTAGGAGCATTGAGTACAGAGACAGGTTAAGGCATCTTAATTTGCACTCCCTCGAGAGACGTAGAGTGAGGGGCGACATTTTACAGGTGTATAAATGGAAGTCAGGGTTAAACAAAGGGGACATTACAAAGGTACTCAAACTATTCAACCAGGAGCGAACTCGTAACAATGGTTTTAAATTAGACAAATTTAGATTTCGGCGTGAAATAGGTAAACACTGGTTTGGAAACAGAGTAGTGGATGAATGGAACAAGTTACCAAATATCATCATTAACTCGAATACGCTGGATAGCTTCAAACATAGGTTGGATGCTTATATGAGCAATATAGGGGTTGGGTATAAATGGGACTGCCCAGTATGGGTCAATAGGCCCGCTGCAGTTTCCTCCATTCTTATGTTCTTATGTTCTTATGTGTGTAATCAACACTCCTCATGGTTGATTACACACGTGGGACGTAGGAGATCCTCTTCAAAAAATTGGTTGCTGCTGTAGCACCTTAAAGTACGGGTGTATTCTGAACATATGGGTGAAGCATGTTACGGGTGATGGTGGTGAAATGTGATTAGAATAGCCAAGTCCAGGTGTGAGATCAACGCTCCTCATCGTTGATTGCACACGTGGGACGTAGGAGTTCCTCTTAAAAAATTGGTGAAAGGCAGTAGCACCTAAATGTACGGGTGCATTCTGAACTTATGTGTGAAACATGTTACGGGTGATGGTGGAGAAATGCACTCATGACTCCTGAACTTAGAAAGAGTAATGAAAAAACAGTGGAGCACCCGCCTGCCTGACGGGTCATAAGTGACTTTCTAGGTTTCTTGTAAATGCCTCCCACTTGGCAGGTTAGTAGTTACAACCTTCGGGTTCTGTGTAGTTAGGACAGTTAGGATTCTAATATTTTGTGGGTCATTCCAGACAAGCTATGAGTGATCCATGTTCTTGTGTAGTATGACTAAATCAGGATTTCTATTCCTCAGGGATTGCAATAATTTTGTTGGATGCACTTAAGGCATTTTCATCGGTAGAAGTAATATTTTTTCACTAAGTGATGTAGGATGTACGAAGGAATTATTTCAGATGAGTTCCTCGTTCTGGTGTCTGTTCTGGTGTATGTAGTACTGCTGCATTAGTAGTTCTTTTCGGATGCAAATAATATGCTTTAATAACTTTGTTGATACCATGTACAAGTTTTCTTTCCCATTGTAGTGTTGTAAGCCACGCTAAGAAAACTCTAGTGTTTGTGTAAAATTATTGATTCCGTCTGTAGTGTTGGAAGGAATAGAAGTTGTTATCTTTTACCAGTGCGTCTCATTAACTCCAATCGCAGGTACTAGCTATTCGACGGTCACTGAAAATACTTTTATTAATTGTGTTTGTGCTGGTTCTGTATTCTCTGAGGGGCGCTTCCACTGCATTACCATCCATTATAACTCAAAAACCTCAATAGATAGAATTCCGACCGGTTACACACAAACACACACACACACACACACACACATATATATATATATATATATATATATATATATATATATATATATATATATATATATATATATATATATATATATATATATATATATATATGCTGATAACTTGTGGTTATCAGCATATACCTAGATCACGCGCACCTACAGTGATTTACTTGCATGTATATATATATATATATATATATGCAAGTAAATCACTGTAGGTGCGCGTGATCTAGGTATATGCTGATAACCACCAGGAAAGAAGAAAACACGAAGTTCCCAAGCGCTTTCGTGTAATTCACATCTTCAGGGGTGAGTACAGACTAGTCTGTACTCACCCCTGAAGATGTGAATTACACGAAAGCGCTTGGGAACTTCGTGTTTTCTTCTTTCCTGGTGGTTATCAGCATATATATATATATATATATATATATATATATATATATATATATATATATATATATATATATGTATAATAGTGTGTGTGTCTGTGTCCATGCATTCACAACACTGACATGTTATTTGATCTTGAAACACACATTTTATTTCATTTACAAAAACTTTTGTCAAATCAAACTAAAGTTTAGATTACTTTTATGAAGTTTAATTAATAACGTAATTATAGCGGGTGATGCTGATGACCTCATCTTTTAATGTTTAGCTTAGAAATGTTTTCAAGATTCCCTTCTTAATATAAATACGTTGCTGAAAAATGTATAATAATCTTGTAAAAAGTATCATATTGAAGACTAGTTGTATAATAGTCAGTTAGCATTTATGGCAATAGTATCAAGTTTGAGTGTAATGCAGTCCTCGAGAAACCTACACCCAAGTCTTAGAACTTAGTTTCACACATAATGGAATTTCTAAGGGTATAAACATATAGTTAAACAAGTGTTATAATGCATTAGCTTAATTTGATATCGTAAAAATGTAAAAAAAAATCGCTAAAGAAGAATATTTTGAGAATACCTATGTCACATTCTCCCCAAAGCACCCATCCTACCCTTCTCACCCACCCACCTACCTCCCCATATCTCCCCACCTCAACCACCTACCTCCCCATATCTCCCCACCTCAACCACCTACCTCCTTCTTTCCACACCCAACACCCTCCTCCTACCCTTTCTACCCACCTACCTGTGCCTAACTTCTATCCTCCATCATTATTCCCTTCTTTTTCTGCTTCCTTCCTACGCTCCCTTATCACTCTATCCACCCCCCCTTGTACTCCCTGGGCGGCCATTATCAAGCGACAGCATCAATCATGGTTCTGTTATGTTTACTATTTTCATTAATTCATTAATTTCAACATATTTCTGATAAGAAGAACAAACGAATCAATGAATATATTATCGGAGGGAAAATTATGTATAAAAAGCAGCTTGTGAGAGGAGGGTTTTTGTTTTGGCGTGCATGGAGACCTCGACCAATATATTTGGTAGTCTTACCCGTTAGTTAAGACACACGACTATGATTTTCCATGTCTCGTACCGTCTGACATTCCTCCAACCTAAACTAAGCCTAACCTAACCAAAACTAACCTAATCAAGCCTAACGTAACTTAACGTAGTGTAACAGAACCTAACCTAACCTAATTTTACCAAATTTAATCAAACCTAACGAGATGTAACTTAACGTAACACATAACCTAACCTAATCTGACCTTACCTAACCAAACCTAAACAAAGATGACCTAACCTACTGTAAGTTAACCAAGCCTAACGTAACGTAACTTAACTTAACTTGACCTAAACTATACTAATCTAACCAAACCTAACCTAACCTATGCTACCTAACATAACCTAAATAAACTTAATCTAACCTAACCTTACCAAACCAAACCTGACCTAAGATGACTTAATGTCCTAACCTACAGTATTGCTAACCAAGCCTAACGTAATGTAACGAAAAGTAGTCTAATCTAACTTATCCTAACGTAACCTAACCAAATCTGACCCAACTGGCTTACGGTAACGTTCCTTAGACTGATGGTGTAAAAGCGAAGTGTCTGACTCCTACACCTCAGTGATGATGATGATGATGATAATAGTGATAGTGATAGTAGTGGTGAAAATGGCGGTAATGGTAGTGATTGTGTGACTAATGATGGTGATGAGGGAAGTGATTATGGTGGTGATAGTGGTGGTTGTGGTGACACTGGTGGGAATGGTAGTGGAAGTGGTGGTGATGATGGTAATGGTGTTGATGGTCTTGATAGTCTTGGTGGTGGTGATTGTGGTGATAATGATGGTAATGGTGATGACTGTGAAGCAAGGAAAAATTAGTTAAAGAGGAAAAAAAGATGGAAGGAAAGAGAGAGAGAGAGAGAGAGAGAGAGAGAGAGAGAGATGATGATGATGATGATAATGGAGATAAAATGACAATGGCTTGCCATGGGAAGGGAGAGAAGAGGTAAGGTAGAAGGAAAGTTATGAAACGGGAAGTAAAGTAGTAGAGAATAAGAGCAGGTGGGCTATCCACCTAGCAGAGACGATTTGATTGGCTGTGGTGAAGGCCGCACTAAGAGGTCGCCCGAGTTCGAGGGAACAGGGGGGGAGGAGGCTAAGCTAGCTAGCAAGGGGGTGTTTGTTATTGTGTTAGTTGGAGAGGTCTACTAGGTCCTTGTGTAACTAGTAGAAAACTCTCATCTTTTATCTTATTGGCGTCAAGAAGTTTTTTTTATGCTGTGGTATATAATTGTGTAAGTTGGAGAGGTCTGCCAGGTCCTTGTGTAACGAGTAGAATACTCTCATCTTTTGTTTACTGTTTAGTGTACAATAGTTCTGGCTCTTGAGGGTTATGGAGAAGGCTTTTTGGCCACCAGTTGTGTGATCTTGTGGTGTCTTCTGTTTTTAGTCGATTATATATTTCGTCTTCCATGGCTTCTAGTTTGTGCCATACCGCCTGTGCTTGGCTGTATGTTCTTATGTTCAGTGGTAAAATATTGTATTTTTCGTGAAGCTCTTTAATTTTGGTTGTGTATGGGGGACGTTGTTTGGAGGCTCTGCGGATGGCTTTGTTTTATGTTGCCTGGAGTTTTAATTGGTTGGTAGGGCTGATCGTGTTTAATGGTATTGGCGGGTATTCAAGTTGTATTTGGGCTAGTCTATTGCGCTCTGTTATGTGTTTATTTATTCCGGTTCTTGTTATTGTTAGCCCCAGTATTTTTCCTTCTTTTGAGTATTGTATTTCTTCGTTGTTTACTGTGATTGGTGCTGGGTTTATCCTTGAAATGTGCATGATTTTTAGTTTCTGTGTATTAGTTTTTATTTTCCATTTCTTCTCGTAATTATTTATTTGTATTATGGCGCGAGCTGTTTTTAATGCCATCATCTGTTTGGCCTTGCCTGGATGGCGGATGATCTGGGTGACATCATCAGCATATGCAATGTATTCACCGTGAATTGGTGGCGGCGTGTCTGAAGTGTAGATTGTATAAAGAGTTGGGGATAAATTACTTCCTTGTGGTACTCCACTATAAAGTCTGAAGCTTGGGCCTTTGTGATTGCCTATTATAATGTGTGCTTCGCTATTGTCTAAGAAATTACACAGTAGAGAAGTGAAGTTGTTAGGGAGTTCTTGATTGGTTATTTTATATTTAAGTCCCAAGTGCCAGACCTTATCGAACACTTTTGCCACGACCCTCAATACTATATTGCACTGTTCTCTATTATGCACTGCGTTTGCAATACCTTCGTATATAAGGGCTATGGCTGTGTTTGTTCCTCTGTGTTTCCTGAATCCGTGTTGTCTAGGGTTGTATTTGTATTCCAGTTCCAGGTGTGTTCTTAATCGGTGGTTAATAATTTTTTCCAAAATTTTTCCCGGTGTTTCTAAGAGAGAGATTGGTCTGTAGTTTTCTACTGCTGTGGGGGCTTTTCCCGGTTTTGGTATAACAGTCTGATAATTGCTGTCTTGAATTTCTTTGGGTAGTAGCCTGAAGCTATGAATGCATTGAATATATTTCTTAGTAGAAGTACCATGTTGCTTGGTAATTGCTGTAAAATGAGTTTATTTATTTTACTGACTCCAGGAGCCTTGTTCTTAAAGCTCTTGAATGTTCTTACTATTTCGTCCACTGTGATTGGTTTGGTTAGTGGGGACATGTCATCCAGTGTATTCAGGTCGATCGTGGGGCTCGGTTGCCAAATATGGGTTATTTTCGACATATGGTTGGATACTTCAGAGAGAGAGAGAGAGAGAGAGAGAGCATAAGAACATAAGAATGAAGGAAACTGCAGCGGGCCTATTGGTCCATGCTTGGCAGTCCCGTCTACACCCAACCCCTATTGCTCATATATCCATCCAACCTATACTTAAAGCTATGCAACATGTTCTAGCCAATGATGATGTTTGGTAACTTGTTCCAATCATCCACTACTCTACTTCCCAATCAGTGTTTATTTACCTTGCGCCTAAATCTAAATTTGTCTAATTTAAAACCATTGCTTCGAGTTCGCTCCTGGTTGGATAGTTTAACCCTGACTTCCATTTATACACCTCGATCGTATCGCTCCCCACTCTACGTCCCTCGAGGGAGTGCCAATTCAAATATTTTATTCTGTCTTTAATCTGTTTCATCTCCTCTGTATGCTTTCTAGGAATTCGATATCCACACTGTATAGTACGACGAGCAAAACTGAACTGCATAATCCAAGTGAGGTCTCACAAGCGCAAGATATATTTTAACGATAACCTCGCTAGTCTTTTTACTAACACTCCTTTGTATGAAACTAAATACTTTGTTAGCCTTGTTTCAAGCAAATACACATTATTATCATTACACATCTGACATCTGGTTTCTCTGTTTACACGGATGCTACGTACTTTACATTTGTACTCATTAAATTTCATCTGCCATTTCAGACCATACGAAAAATTCATTTAGACCTTCCTGTAGTTTTGCGGAGTCATCATCAGATTTAACTACACGCCCTTTTTAGTGTAGTCTGCAAATTAAGTATGTTGTTATCTACGCCTATATCTATGTCGTTTATGTATATGATAAACCGTAATGGTCCAAGTACTTAGTCTAGGAGTACTCCATTAGTGACGATGCCACAATCAAATTTGGAGCTATTAATACTGACTCTTTGTTACTCGTCCTGTAACTACGTTCTAATCCAGTTTAGAACATCTCCAATTCCATGAGTCTCCCTTTCGTGTTTGTCTTTCGCGGGGAACCCAGCAGAAGGATTTTATAAAGTCGAGGTGAATCACATCATAATCGTGGCCGTCATCCACTGATTCGAAAACAGCTAAAATGAATGAGTTCTGACACTTGATTCTGGTAGATTTGAGGTCACAGATTCTGAAAATGGCATTCGTTTGTGCAGATCAGGTCTAGATTCAGCAATCAGGCCTGTGCCCCATTCAGATGATGTTCCAAAGCCTATCTTCACTCAACTTGCTTCCGTTGAATCTGACAGTGAATATGACACTGAGGTCACAGAGGAGTCAACTAACAGAAATAGTGACTCAGATTTTGCAGGCATATCAACAGAACTGCAAACATTTAGCCAAGCAGAACTCAATGACTTAGTTCGAGATCTGGGTCTGTCTAAAAAGCTGTCAGAATTGTTGGCTTCACGGTTAAAAGATAAAAACTTGCTGAAAATAGACACATAGGTAACATTCTTTCGCAACAGAGAAAAGAACCTTTTACAGTTCTTTGATTCTAAATTTGACTTCGTCTACTGTTGTGATATTTCTGGATTAGTCACCGCGATGGGAGCTCCAGGTTATGATGCGAAAGAGTGGCGCCTCTTTATAGATAGCTCTAAGCGGAGTCTGAAGTGTGTTTTATTACATATAGGCAACATCTTTGGCGCAATACCCATAGGACACTCAGTACACCTGAAAGAAAAATATGAACACATCAAAACGGTTTTGGAGCTTCTCAAATATGAAGAACACAAATGAATCATCTGTGTTGATCTAAAAATGGTCAATTTTTTGCTAGGACAGCAAGGTGGGTATACAAAATTTCCTTTCTTTATCTGCCTCTGGGACAGCAGAGCCAAAGACAGACACTGGATTCAGAAGGAATGGCCAGTTAGGGAAAGCCTCAATGTTGGGGAAAAGAACATCATTTATGAACCCCTAGTGGAACGTGAAAAAATTGTTTTCCCGCCCCTTCACATCAAGCTGGGCCTTATGAAACAGTTTGTCAAGGCGCTCGATACTGACAGTGACTGTTTTAAGTATCTGTGTGAAGTGTTCCCTGGTTTAACGCTAGAAAAACTCAAAGCAGGTATTTTCGACGGCCCTCAAATTCGGACGCTGATTAAAGACCAAGCCTTCACTCAATCCATGACTGATATTGAGAGAAATGTATGGGGAGCATTCGTTTCTGTTGTAAGGAACTTTCTTGGAAACAGGAAATCAGAGGACTATAAAAAGCTCGTTGAATCTTTGATGGAAAGTTTCCATGTGTTAGGTTGCAACATGAGCATTAAGATGCATTTCCTGAACAGTCATCTTGAACTGTTTCCGGCAAACTTGGGGGACGTGAGTGATGAGCAAGGTAAACGCTTTCACCAGGATATCAAAGTCATGGAAGACAGGTATCAAGGTCGCTGGGACATTCACATGATGGCGGACTATTGCTGGAGCAATCAGCGAGACTGCACTGAGAGGCGATATTCAAGACAGTCCATTAAACGCAAATTTGTGCCTGAATAAATCTGGCATAGTTCACAAAAGCAACTGATGAATCCAAAATATGCTTGTCAAGGTAAATAAAAGTAATTAAAAATTGATTCTACGTGTTTGGTAATTCCTCTCTGTGTGCTGGTTTAGATTTTTAGCAGTAGTATATGGTAGTCTAACTATATATAGGAGTAAATGGTAGGTAACTCACCGCAACAAAACTAGACCCGATAGAAAAAAAACGGTGCCATATTTGAAATCAGTGACCTCAATTTACCCAGAAACAGGTCTCAAAATGTATGCAACTGACAAAAAGTTGAATTTTGTTCCCCAGTGTAATAGATTTGTCAGACATGGACGTCTACTTGGGAAGCCATGTTGGCAATCATAGATCAGTTTGTGTTTGTCGAGGTGATTTCTAATAGAGTTTAAAATTATTTCTTTCAGCAATATTCCTACAAATGACGTTAAACTATTTGGACGGTAGTTTGAGGATGGTGTGATCTCTCTCCCATCTTGAAAATCGGTAACCCATTCACTATCTTCCAAGATTCTGGTACTACACTGGTTTTTAATGACACGTTAAGAAAGTTTGCTACGGCATGCTAACTTCTTCCTTACATTCCTTTAATGCTCTGGCAAATATCTCGTCGGGACCTGGCGACTTATTAGGTTTTAGTTTATCTTTTTGTTTTCTACCATTGTTTCAAAACACTACCATCTCGCTTAATCTAATTTATTCACTATCTAGGTAGATAGTCAGTGCCTCGGGTATCTTGTTGAAAATTTCGGTTATGAAAAATTATTGCTCATTTCTCCTTCGTTATCAGTTAGTTCGCCGGTATCTGTTTGTATTGGTCCAATCTTGTCTCGTGTTTTAGTTTGATACTGTCCATGTGGAAGAGTCCAGTTGGGTTTTACTTCGCCTCCCTTGGTACCTTCAGTTCATTATTCATCTTTGTTCTTTTTATCTCGGTCTTAACCCTACTGGCTAATACTTTATAATAATCCTAGAGGTAAACATCACCATGATTGATTTTCTTTCCTATAGCCTTTCTTTGTCCAATAACATTCTTTAGAATAATTATTTATCGATTTAGGGTCAGTTATCTAATCTGGGTTTTCTGTATGATATATTCTGCCTTTGCGCATTAAGTAACTCATTATTCAAATTGTTATGGAACTCGTCAACCTCATATCTCGTGGTCAGGTCATCCTCAGTGGCCATATTTTGGGAGGTTACCATTGTCAGGTCACCTAGTAAAGTGATTGATTTTGATTTTGCCGCTTGCAGCGGCTACTTTATTGTGCACCCCACACTCATCCTGTGAGCGGTAGCGCAAAAGGATTACAGAGTAGGGTTTACAAAGGGTCATAATAATTAACCCCGGTTGTCAGGATATTATGGCACTGAAAGTTACACAGTATTTCATTTACATTATTTGTTTAGTTCTATACATAAAGGGTAACTTATTCACAAATGCGTGAGAACAGGCGTGTGAGACAGTATGTCTGGCCTCACACTTTGTTATTCACATTTCCGTGGGAGGTATTCAAGCACATTGCGTATTTGGTTCTGTACATGAGAACTGATATAGTTACTAAGTGCAAAAATGTGGATACAACCTTAATATGTCGGCTATCTTGCCATTAGAGATGAAGTGTTGTGCCATTTCACACACAGTGTGCATGGACCTGTCCCTAAAAGGTTCTATCTTCACACAGTCGAGGACGTAGTGTTCAAGTGTGTGGCCATATGTATGGCCACACACTTTACATTTAGTTTTGTTTACATCTGCTTGAGGAACATACTGCCAAAGGTACTTATATCCTAACCTTAATCTAGCGGTTACAACATCTTGTAATCTAGTGATCTTGTTACTTGCTCCATATACATGTTTCACTTGCTACATCTCATCATGGTAAACTATGGATCGACTAGTGCCTGTTTGCACTTGTCTACGTGCGTCAAACTCATCAATAAGTTCTTTCCTAATTACAGTTTTAAGGGTTCTTTTTGACAGACCCAAATTGTATTCAACGGTGTCTTTGTTAGACGCGAGTTTGGCGAGGCCTCAACTCTGTCATGTTTTATGAGGCCTATGTGAGAGGGGATCCACAACAGTTTGACCCTGACACCCCGGTCAACAAGGCACGCATATTTGTGTCTGGCTTCAGAGACAAGATCGTGACAACCTGAGTCGAGGGTACCAAGGGCAAGTAGTGAGGATAGAGAGTCAGTGATGATGAGACTGTCAGTAACAGTGGTTTCAATGAATTTAGTAGCTGTGAGTATGGCAACTAATTCAGTTTGTAGAGTGGATGCCCAGTTGTTAATTCTAACACCTTTCTCAATTATATTACCGTCAGGTTGAGTCACAACAATAGCACTTCCAGCCCTCCCACAGGCGGTGTTTAGAGATCCATCAGTGTAGATGGTCTGTGTGATATTATCATCAGTCTGTAGAGTGTGTATGTGTTCAAGAGCTCTCAATTTGGCAGTGTGTTGGAGATAAATGCTTTTTATAATTAATTTTTTAGGCGGATACGTCGGTATTGTGATATCGAAGGGAACTGTCCGCCAGGGTGGCAGGAAGCGCTGTTGTGTCTCAACTTTGTACAGGTGGTCTAGTCCAAATATCTTCATATGTGTAGCTGGAGTTTGGATCCATTTAGACTCAGTAGTCCCTTGGTTCATACATTCTAGCAATTTTAAGGAAACAATGTTATCAGGATCACCACGCAGAAGCCTCAGGGCTATCATGAGGTTGACTTCAATTATTCTATCTTTAACACTGGTTATACCTAGTTCTTTCCTCATATTAAGTACTTTAGTGCTCATGGGACATCCTAGGATAATTCTGAGGGGTCACCCTCTGTGGGTACATTATTTACCACCTCCCGTGAGGTCATGTAGTTCACCCCCAAACGTAATACCCCTTCTCTCACCTGCCTTTTCAATCTATCAAAGTTTGTCCTTCTGAAATCTGGGACTTTAATGGAATTTTCCTTGTGACTGACATTTAGTTGTACTTTGAATCTCACTTATTTGTGATCGCTGCCTCGACATTACTAATGAGGTTTGCTCTGTCTGACAGAACTAAATCTAGCATATTATTGCCCCGGGTGGGTTCGGCTTTATGTTGACTTACGAAACAGTCCTGAAATGTTTCAAGAAAATCTTCTGATGCTGAGTTTCCCATATGGTCGGTCCAATCTGTTTGACTAAAGTTAAAGTTTACTTGAGTATTAAAGGAATGTAAGGGAGAACTTAGTATGCCTTAGCAAAGTTGTTTAACATGTCATTAAAAACGGGCGTAATACCAGAATCCTGGAGGATAGCGAATGTGATATCGATTTTCAAGAAGGGAGATAGATCACTAACTAGTGTTTAATCAGTTTATCATCAATTACAGGCAAATTGCTGGAAGCAATAATTTCAAACTATTCGAAATCACCTCAAGAAGCAAAAGTTGATTAATAATTCTCAACAAGGCTTCACAAGTGGGCGTTCAAGATTGACAAATTTATTAACATTCTTTTCGAATGTTTTCGAATCAGTGGATGACGGACACGATTATGATGTTGTGTACCTCGACTTTAGCAAAGCCTTAGATAGAGTCCCCCAGGAAAGAGTGATGCGAAAAGTAGAGGCTCATGGAATTGAAGATGTTCTAAACTGGATTAGGGCGTGGTTCCACAACAGGAAACAGAGAGTCAGTATTTATGGCACTAAATCCGATTGGGGGTAATGTCACTCGTGGAGTACCCTAAGGTTCAGTACTTGGACCATTACTATTTATCATATACATAAACGACATAGATATAGGCATAGATAGTAACACAAGTAAAGTTGATGACGACACTAAAATGTGGCGTGTAATTAAATCTGACGAGGACTCCGCAAAACTACAGGAAGATCTGAATTTTTTTTTTGCATGGTCTGAAAAATGGCAGATGAAATTTAATGTGGACAAATGTAAAGTACTTAGTCTAGGAGATGTAAACAGAGAAACCAGATATTAGATGTACAATGCTGATATAGAGAAAAATTTAGGAGTAATGCTAAGTAGGAATCTTAAAACAAGACAACAATGCGTATTTGCTCGAAAGAAGGCTAACAAAGTACAGTACTTGGGTTCATATAAAGGAGTATTAGTTACAAGACTAGCGAGGTTATCCTAAGACTATATCTTGCGCTTGTGAGAAGTCACTTAGATTGCACTGTTTAGCTCTTGTCACCGTACTACAGAATGGATATAGAATCCCTAGAAAGCATACAGAGGTTGATGGCAAGACTAATCCCGGGCATTGGGAGCCTTGAATACAGAGACAGATTAAAGCATCGTTATTTGCACTCCCTCGAGAGATGTAGAGTAAGGGGCAAAGGTACTCAAACTCTCCAACCAGGAGCGAAGTCGTAGCAAGGGCCTTAAATTAGACAAATTTAGATTTAGGCACGAGATATGTAAACACTGGTTTGGAAATAGTGTAGTGGATGAGTGGAACAAGTTCCCGAACCTCATAAATAACTCGAACACGCTGGGTAGCTTCAAATATAGGTTGGGTGGATATACGAGCGATAGGGGTTGGGTTTAAATGGGGCTGCCTAGTATGGGCTAATCGGGCTGCTGCAGTTTCCTCCATTCTTATGTTCTTACTCTACAGACTTTGTTATGGTTGGCTGCCCTGCATATTTCATCCCATTTGAGATTAAGAGGTCTGTATATTATCCCTCTGATTAATTTTTCGCTACCATCGGTTAATTCTATAGAAATTGTTTCTGTATTCAGTTCAACTTTTATTTCCTTATTGATACCACACTTCAAATTGTCCCTGACATACAGTAGAGTGCTATCCCGCCTCCGCTCCTAATCTGCCTATCGGTGTGAAATAGTTTGTGACCTTTAATTTGGTGTTCGACAGAAAACTCACGTTTATCTATGTTTCGGTGAATGCTATTATGTCTATTTCTTGGGTACATACGTACGACCTCTTTTCATCCATTTTATTTTTCATGCTTCTACTTTATGCGAAGTAGGTTTAAGTTTTAACTTTTCCCCTAATTTAGCTTTACCATTAATCCTAACACTATTTCTCTATAATCTTTGGCTTTGTTTACTCGTGCCTACTGCAGTCACCTCAACCCCCGGGCTCACATGTTCCCCTAGTAGTTTAAAAACCTCGATATCGTTTGAACTACCCTCTTGAGAGAGCCAGCTAGGGTTGCCACCCCATCCTAGCATAAAGGTCCCTTCTGCCGTAAAAGTTGTCCCAGCTCTCAGTGAATAGAACTGATAGTGACTTGCAATATTTGTCAAGACGGCCGTTGACACCAACTTCCCTTGACAACCATTCTTTGCCAACTCTCCTTCTAGGCAGGACACCAAATATAATAGGGATCCATCCCTTCCTCCCAATCCAGTCAATAGCTGCCTTGAACTTATCAATGATCTCCTCACTTCTACCCTGGCCAATATCATTGCCTACTGCACTGAGGCAGGTAATGGGTTTGCTCCTATTACCAGACATAATATTGTTCATTCTGTCTACTAGATCACCTACCCCAGCTCCTGCCAAACACACTCATCCTATTTCTGCCTTTAGCACAAAATGGTCGATCAAGGTTCCTTACCTATGAATCCCCAAAAATTAAGGTTTTCGTACCTTTCATGTCAGCCTTGTCCTTGACTCTATTACCGTCCATTCCGTCTACCAAAGGACTAAACAAGTTAGTACACTTAGCTGTTTTCTGTTTACATCACCATTTTTTTGTACCTCTCCTCACGACCCTCTACTGGCCTGTGTTGTCGTCAAGCACAGTCTCTGCTCGTCTTGTACACTGTATCTTACTCCTTCATCCTCGTAATCACTTTCAACTTCAAGTTTTAGCACTTGACCTTCTCTAGCTCCGCCTCAAAGAGGCACAGAGGTGATCACAACTAACACTAGCTATGGTTGCACTGTCAGTTAATCCCCAGGAGCTAAAACAGCCGTGACCTTTCCTCTAGCGAGGTCAGCACACAACTGCGAGAGAGAGAGAGAGAGAGAGAGAGAGAGAGAGAGATTACAGGAGGGAGGTGGTGGGAAAAGAGGAGAGAGAAGGAGAGAGAGAAATAATGAAGGTTGAGTGAAGAGAAGAAAGATTAGGATAGGAAAGATATAGGTAAATGGGTGATAATACTGCTGAAAGGTAAAGAGGTGATAGGTAAGGGAGGATGATGCTAGTGATAGGTAAAAAGGAAAATAATGAGTATAAATAAGGGGCAGGACATGAATGATAGGTAAGGGGCAGGCTATGAATGATAGGCATGGGGCAGGATAGAGACAATAGGTGAGGGGCAGGATGTAGATGATAGGTGAGGGGCAGGATACATATAATAGGTTAGGAGCAGGATGTAGATGATAGGTGAGGGGCAGGATACATATAATAGGTTAGGGGCAGGATGTAGATGATAGGTGAGGGGCAGGATATTAATGATGAGGGACAGGATAGGGAAGGTGATCGTAGCATGAAAAGGTAACCGGATTGCGTAGACATGCAAAATTAATTCAATCAATGTTGTATGTTAATGTATGATGAGTGAATTATGTTATAAGTGGCTCTCTCTCTCTCTCTCTCTCTCTCTCTCTCTCTCTCTCTCTCTCTCTCTCTCTCTCTCTCGATGTTTATTAGTTTACAAAGAAAATAAGTAAGTTCATTTATATTTGGAATAAAAACTAAAATTCCCTAAAAATTTGTAAGGAAAGGAAGAAATAGAAGAACGAAGGATAGCATGTAATATTTTGAAGACAAAACTACGATCTAATATCGGATTAAATTCCGGAAAAAAACTGACTACTTTTAATACCTTAAAATATTACAAACTTATTGGAAATCTTTGGAGACAAAAAATCTCACAGGATTACCGAGTGTTTCAGTTCCTAATCTGAGCCGAGATCTTGAAATCTGCAATGACTAATCTTCCCTTTATTTCGGTATATGAGAACGCGATTAACTGACTCACTTTAACCATGAGACAACACAAACTCATCCCCTGTGACCCATTACTGAATATAGCCTACGACAGATGGGAAGTGATGACTCTTTTAGGATATAACGAAGTGGTTCTGACAGTGGCATTTCGAGGAGGCATTTGTAGGAGGCGGAGAGTGCTGGGTGCTGAAGCTGGGGTGCTAAGAAGAGGGGGGAGTGTGTTAGATGCGTGATGCTGATTGCATTGCTGGTGGCTAGTATGAAGGAGGGTGCTGGGTGTTTGTGATGCTAGGATGAGGAGGAGGATTACTAGGTGTTGATGGCGAGGCTGGTGGCGAGGAGGAAGGGGAGTGTTGGGTGCTGGTGATGTTATGATGTGAAGGAGGATTACTAGGTGTTGATGGTGAGACTGACTAGAAGGAAGGAGTGTGCTGGGTGTTGGTGTTGGTGGAGCTAGGAGTTGAGGAGGGTGTTTTAGGTGCTGGTGGTGAAGTTCAATAGTCATGCAATCAGCCTCAACAGTTTCAATCCCTGTAAACTGAGTTAGTGTTATCATGATGACACCCTCACGCCCTTCCACTCTTTTTCTCTGCTCAGTCACCGAATAAATGAATTTCCCATAAAAATTTTTACCCACTAAATTCCGGACTCTTAAATTTCCTTACGGGATATTTTACCCCTAGTGACATAAAGATATTTAACGCAATATAATTAGATTTGTCATTACAAATTTACAGTTATTCAAGATTAATTGGATTTGTAAGTCATGCCATCTTTCACACATAACACATATGAACTCGGAATTATTTTTCTCACATTAGAATTAAAAAAAAATTGATCATCTTTCAAATTATTGGATCTATGAAGGTGATGGATCAATTGTAGAAAGTGGCGAAGAAGTTAATTATTTCTATACTTTCAACTGAAGTCAGGACTCAATTATTGTACTTCTTTTCCTTTACCCTTTCTATTTCTCATTCCCTTTTTACCACATCATTTCCTTCTATTTCACAATTCATTATCCAATTTTCTTGAATCATATTCCTCCTATCCCTCTTTGTCTTCCCTCGCCACGACCTCTCCTTCTCATCACACTCTTCCCCGTCACATGTCCCTTCCTACCTTCCCTTCACCCAAAGGCACAGCAGATGGCTGTGACAGGTGACGACCGACCTAAGACAATTTTTTTTTTTTTCTTTTTTTTTTTTTTACGTGGCCTCCAGCCTCCCCCAATAGCCACACCTTCGCCACCATTTATTTACCTTAATATTAAGACAACTACCTCCCGATGTACTTTCCCTTGGTGGTTTCGGGGGGAGAGTTGAGGAGAGAGGCGGGGGGGGGGGGCAGGTGGCGAGGAGGAGGAAGATGGGCATATGGGAGGCAGAGAGGTTAGAGAAGAGATAGACGGGAAGAGAGATGCGTGCAGAGGTAAGAAGTTGGTGAGGGAAGGGGTGTGCTTGCGAGGAGAGGTGTGCATGAAGGGAAGGGTGTGCGTGAGGGGAGGGATATGCGTGAGGAAAGGGATGTGCATGAGGGGAGGAATGTGTGAGAGGGGAGGGATATGCGTGAGGAAAGGGATGTGCATGAGGGGAGGGGTGTGCGGGTGGGAATGTGTGGGAGCGGTGAGGGGAAAGAGGGGTTATGACGTCAGTAACTCCTCTTACATCTCCGTTCAATGATTAATATGATCGAAAGAAAATTATCATATTATACTTCTTTTATTTTCTAAACAATTTCTTTTTTATAATCAAGTAATATATAGTTAAGTGAAAACGTCAATTCTTCTCCGAAAATAAAAGTTGTTAACACCTTAGATCAATAACGTAGAAGAAGGCTAAACATGGAGTGAGAGAGCGTAAACAATTATTCTTATATAATATTTCTCTCTGATAAAAACAGTAAGCTACAGACATGAAAGAATTGCTGGTTATGAATCTAAATTATTATGGTTAATTGGTCCGAAAGGTATAACCTAACCTAAACATACCTAACCTAACCTAAACAAACCTAACCTGACCTACCCTAACCAATCCTAACCTAACCTAACCTAACCTAACCTAACCTAACATAACATAACCTAACTCTCGAGCCGATAAACCTTCGAATCAATTTATGAATTGTCGAAACAAAAGTGAGAGCCTGAATGAGTGTCACAATATTTACTCATTGTTCACAGCTGCCACTGGAATGAGTCAGTCAGTACTTTACCTCCTTGTCTTATGGTACTTAATACTTAATGCCAAAGTTAACATTATACCAAGCTTGAATTATCCATCTGGTTTAATTTTTTCTAATATCGTGATGTTGAAGTCCGTCTAAGAGAGCATCTGATTAAGGACTAATTCCAGGGTTCGAAGC
>CAUDMG010002109.1:502500-687578 GCA_958450375.1 Homarus gammarus
TCACTCTCTCGCTCACAGAGAATATATGATAAAAGCAATTTCAATATCCTCTTCACCTCCTTAAATTGAAAGGATATGGGGTTGGATATAGCTGAGTCTACGGATCTAAGTTGCTGTAGCTCTTCAGATATTGTCGACGCTCTGGCTTTCATGTACGTGTCCATACTATGGCCTTCACCTACTTGTCGATACTATGGCCTTCACCTACTTGTTGATACTATGACCCTCACCTACTTGTCGATGCTATGGCCCTCACCTACTTGTCGATAGTATGGCCTTCACCTACCTGTTGATGCTATGGCCTTCAACCACTTGTCGATGCTATGGCCCTCACCTACTTGTCGATAGTATGGCCCTCACCTACCTGTTGATGCTATGGCCTTCAACCACTTGTCGATGCTATGGCCTTTACCTACTTGTCCATACTATGGCCTTCACCTACTTGTCGATACTATGGCCTTCACCTACTTGTTGATACTATGGCGGTCACCTAAATGTTGAAACTATGGCCCTCACCTACCTGTTGATACTATGGCCAACACCTACTTGTCGTTACTATGGCCTTCACCTACTTGTCGATACTATGGCCTTCACCAACTTGTCGATACTATGGCCATCACCTACCTGTTGATACTATAGCCTTCACCTACCTGTTGATACTATGGCCTTCACCTACCTGTTGATACTATGGACTTCACCTACCTGTTGATACTATGGCCTTCACCTACTTGTTGATACTATGGCTTTCACCTACCTGTTGATACTATGGCCTTCACCTACTTGTTGATACTATTGCCTTCACCTACCTGTTGAAACTATGGCCCTCACTTACCTGTTGATACTATGGCCAACACCTATTTGTCGTTACTATGGCCTTCACCTACTTGTCGATACTTGGCCTTCACCTACTTTTTGATACTATGGCCCTCACCTACTTGTCTATGTTATGGCCTTCACCTACTTGTCGATAGTATGGCCTTCACCTACTTGTTAATACTATGGCCTTCACCTACTTGTCGATACTATGGCCTTCACCTACTTGTCGATACTATGGCCATCACCTACCTGTTGACACTATGGCCTTCACCTACTTGTTGATACTATGGCCTTCACCAACCTGTTGATACTATGGCCTTCACCTACTTGTCGATGCTATGGCCTTCATCTACTTGTCGATACTATGGCCGTCAACTACCTGTTGATACTATGGCCTTCACCTACTTGTTGATACTATGCCCTTCACCTACCTGTCGATAGTATGACCTTCACGTAGTTGTCGATACTATGACCGTCACCTACTTGTCGATGCTATGGCCTTCACCTACTTGTCGATACTATGGCCATCGCCTACTTGTCGGTACTACGGACTTCACCTACTTGTAGATACTATGGCCTTCACCTACTTGTCGATACTATGGCCATCACCTACTTGTCGGTACCATGGACTTCACCTACTTGTCGACACTATGGCCTTCACCTACTGTCGACGCTATTGGATTTCCCTACTTGTCGATACTATGGCTTTCATACTGGTTCGACAAGGGTTCTATACAAATTCTCCTAAAATTAATGAAACGTCCATGGCTTGTCAAACTACACATCATCTACTTTTTTCCTCCTTCAAATAAGCGTTTTATAAATGCAATAATTGTTAATTTCGTCGCCCATTTCTGGGTAAAAAGACCTTTATAAATATCATTCTGCAGTCGAAGATAAGGTATTATTGCATTTTCAACCCCACATTCCTACCACTATTCTATTATCATATTCGAATAAGGCGTCTAATTATAAGATAATTTTCATCTATTACATTACCGTCGCAAATGTATAATAACGGAGATAGCGTATGCAAAATTTTCTCTAATTTCTTCCATTAATCTTCCGCCATTATGGCCTACCTCACTTCCCACACTGCGTCTAGTAGTACGGAATTCCGTTTTCGATAACGTTACCGTGTATACATTGTAACATTATCAGTGTTATTAATATTTGCCCTATTGGCTCATATATTTTTATGAAATGTCTGTACAGATAGATATAATTTGTTTAACTGTTATAAAGCGTGTCTCTTTTTTATGAAATTGATTCGAATGATACATAATTGTTTCGAGTTTTGAACTCTGTTCAAAATAAACGGCAAAGAAGTGGGACTAAAGTGCAACAGGGTTATTAATATGTGAGAATTAAACTATATGGGAATTATTTTTTAGTTCTTTTTACTCCTAGTTTTTCGCTCCCAGGCCCCGTTGTGGGTCGATGACCTGTGCCCGGGTGGGCTATTCCCCGTAAAAAAAAAAAAAAAATACGGGAATTATAAAGACATTTAGAGCTTTGTGGAATAGTTATTGTCAATAATAAAAGGATGGTTATATATTTTTTTATGAGTGCCATTGATTATAATGCAAACTTAACACAGGCTTTCATTATGCATATTACTAGGATGATAGCATATGGGTAATATAGAGATAATTTTATATGATAGAATATTATGTTATCAAGACAAGGGTTTCTTATAATGTGATTGATAGTAATATTAAAGAGAGTAATATCATGCAAATGAAGGACAGTTTCCATAATTATGTTGTTTTCTCATTGCAATATTAAAATTTTTCTTTCACTTTAAATGAAATCATTATAAAGCAGCACCCATACACTGGTTACTTAAATAATTAACACAGAAAATGTCACTGTGAATTTAATGTTGGTTATTTAAGTAAGTGTACAGTAAACATATTCATAAGGTCACACATACTCATTGCATAGAAATACTAGCTTTACAAGAAATATCGCTCTGTTTAAATGACGAAGTTCAAAACCACTTCACTTGGCAAGGGCTTAAAGTAATATGTTTCACAAGTGAGTAGTTGGTCCCAGGCAGGGAACCACAGCATATCAACATAATTACAGTACCTAAAACACGCTACAAAACAATCACAAAACCCAAATAAAATTTATTACACATGCAGTATAATATAAGAATATATATTAAACGCAATGTGCAGTACTAAGTGGAGAATGTATTTCAGAAAGGAAACTATGAATGGAATCCTGTTTCACATGACTAATTCGAACACTTATTTGAATCTAACTAAAGCAATCTTGCATAACACGCATAAACATGCACAAAACACTTACGTTCATACAAACGTATGAACTTTCTCGTTCACTTGCAAATGCAAATTTATATATAACTTGTAATATGCATTTACACAAACACATTAAAGTACATAGTCACACACCTTTAGACAAACACTCATATAATCACATTTACTATACACAAGGACCCAGACACACTCACGGTACCAGAAAGGCCTTTTATTTATATCTCGGCTACACCACCCAGCTGGTTGACACCAAGGAACTTAAAGCATTGTCTGATTGTTTTATATATATATATATATATATATATATATATATATATATATATATATATATATATATATATATATATGCAAGTAAATCACTGTAGGTGCGCGTGATCTAGGTATATGCTGATAACCACAAGGAAAGAAGAAAACACGAAGTTCCCAAGCGCTTTCGTGTAATTCACATCTTCAGGGGTGAGTACAGACTAGTCTGTACTCACCCCTGAAGATGTGTTTCTTCTTTCCTTGTGGTTATCAGCATATATATATATATATATATATATATATATATATATATATATATATATATATATATATATATATATATATCTTGATAAAATCACACGGGAAAATGGAAACAACGGAGTACCTTAGCTTTCGTCTTTATTCAAGACATCTTCAGAGGCAACTGGATTACATGGACAGAGAGAGGCTTAAATATACAGGGTGACCTAAAAAACATGAGGTCAGGTCAAAATGATGACATCCACTAATCCCCACACCAACACACACGTAGAGGAGCTTAAGAGAAGGGTGGTGACGTCACTAGTCAAGTAAAGATGATATCCCCTCTTACAGGCCAAATTTCTAATTCCCATATACGCAATAGCAGTGATTTAATTGATAAACTCAAGAAACACAACGAACCTTGCGAATTAATAAGTTTTGATGTAAATTCACTGTTCACTAGAGTACCTGTCAAAGACTTACTTTCATTTCTTAAAGATAAATTACAACTGCTAGATTTAACTATTGAACATGATACTTTCCTGAAATTGATAGAGTTATGCGTAACTGACAATGTGTTTAGTGCAAATGGGAAGTTCTACAAGCAAATATTTGGTATGAGCATGGGTAATTGTCTTTCTGCTCCTCTAGCCTGTATTTATATGGAGTTCTTTGAGTCTAGATTACTACCCAATATAGTGGACTTTATTCCTCCATGGTATAGATATGTTGATGATGTTCTTTGTCTTTGGCCTAAAAACAGTGACCCATTTGAATTTTTAGACAAACTTAATAATATTGTCCCTAGTATCACGTTCAAAATTGAAAGAGAAATAAATGAATCCCTTCCATTTCTTGATATGCTTATCATGAGAAATGGCCAAAACTATAAATTCAAGGTATATAGAAAGCCCACACAGGTAGACAGTTTCATTCACTTTTTATCGAATCACCTTGAGTCTACCAAAATGTCAGTTTTTTCTGTTATGTTCCTAAGATGTCTGCGTATCTGTGACTCTGAATTTATTGACGATGAATTGAAACACATTCGTTCTATTGCACATAAACTTGGGTACCCTTCTGTGTTTGTTGATCGTTGTTTTAATAGGGCTAAAAAATCCTTTCATTCCTCTCAAACCAGACTAGTTCCTACACTTAAGAATATTTTGACTCTGCCCTATCGTAATGAATTTGTCCCGTTAGTTCGGTCCCTCAAGCTTCTAAATATTAATGTTGTTTTCAAGTATGACTCAACCATAACTAATATGTTAATAAGGAATAGCCCAAGTTTGAAGGTCAATGGTAGTGTTTATTGTATTCCATGTAGCAAATGTAATTGTAATTATGTAGGTCAGACAGGAAAAACACTGCAGCTTAGAATCAAACAACATAAGTATAATATTAGAACTGCATCTGAAAGCAGTGCCTTGTTCGTTCATGTTAGGAATAATAATCACCCCATTGCTTGGGAAAAAAGCTTAGAAGTTTTCAAATCATCTTGTGTCACAGAAAGACTTCTTGTTGAAGCTAGTTTGATTAAGGAATTAAAATCAATAAACCTTAGTGATGGTCAGTTCAAAACCGATAATATGTTACATAAATTTATTTGTCAGTGGCCCAAGGTTAAAAATGCTTTAAAAACCTTTGATCTAGATGTATGATAGTTATTTTGTGGGCCCCCTTTTTTCTGACCTGACTTGACTAGTCACGTCACCACCCTTCTCTTAAGCTCCTCTACGTGTGTGTTGGTGTGGGGATTAGTGGATGTCATCATTTTGACCTGACCTCATGTTTTTTAGGTCACCCTGTATATTTAAGCCTCTCTCTGTCCATGTAATCCAGTTGCCTCTGAAGATGTCTTGAATAAAGACGAAAGCTAAGGTACTCTGTTGTTTCCATTTTCCCGTGTGATTTTATCAAGATTTATCTTATCCACGTTTTCATTGTGGATTTTCATAAAATATATATATATATATATATATATATATATATAGATATATGCTGATAACCACCAGGAAAGAAGAAAACACGAAGTTCCCAAGCGCTTTCGTGTAATTCACATCTTCAGGGGTGAGTACAGACTAGATAGAGTAATGCAGAACAAGATGAATATATACAGAGGAGGGTGAGACCAGGTCCACAATGGTCAGGTAATGACCCTACTAATCTTTAAATGGCACACAACGGTTGGTGGTTGGGTCAGATGGGACAGTGACCCGCCCTCTCACCTGATCACAAATCTTCTTAATTACAAAGTTGTCCAGCTTGTACAAGCCGTTACTCAAATTCATGTTGAATGCTTCGGTATGTTTAATAAGACTAGATTCTATGATGTTCCTACTATCAATTGAATTACATGGTAATATTGAGGAGGCATTATCCCAGTCAATGCAATGCTTGTTATCCCTCAAATGAACAAACAGAGCATTGGATTCCTGGCCTGTCCTGACACTGTATTTGTGTTGTTTAATTCTAGTTACAAGATCTTTACCTGTCTGGCCTAAGTAAAACATATTACATTCCTTGCAAGGAACTTTATAAATGCAACCAATTGTGTTGTTGGGGGAGTTCTTGATTAACATTTGTTTAACAGTGCATGAGTTTTTAAATGCCACATTGACGTTCCAAGATTTTAGCTGTGCCGGAATGTGTGAGAAATTTTTGTGAAATGGTAATATTAAGATATTCTTATGGTCATGGGTGGGCTTGGGATCAGTTCTATAAAAAGTTTTCTTAGTAATGTTTAAGCATTTGTCTATGAAAGATCTAGGGTATTTAAGGTTTGAGCCAATATTATATATATATTTGTATTCCTCATCGATGAATTCCGGACTGCAAATTCTCAAGGCACGTAAAAACATTGTTGTAAATACTGACTGTTTGACTTTATTATGGTGGGCAGAATAATAATGAATGTATGAACACACATTGGTTGGTTTTCTATAAATACTGAACTTGAAAGTGTTACCCATTCTGTGTATCAGACAGTCTAGGAATGGCAATTTACAGTCTTGCTCTAATTCCACAGTGAATTTGATCGAGGGGGCTAAGTTGTTAAGTTGTGGTAGGAAAACTTTTAGGTCCTCATTACATGGCCAGAGACATAATACATCATCAACATATCTAAACCAGACTGCTGAGGGTGGTAAAATATTACTTAATAGTTTCTTTTCAAAGAATTCCATATATAGGTTGCTTAATACAGGTGAGAGTGGATTACCCATTGCCATACCAAATTTTTGAGCATAATATTCCCCATTGAATTCGAATTTGCAATCCTTAATACATAGTTTGATGAGTTCGATGAAGTCATCTTTCGAGACGGGCAGTGAAATGTTATCCAGGGAATCTATGAGGAACTCTAGTAAATCATCAACTGGGACCTTTGTAAAAAGTGACGTTACATCAAAGCTGACCAGTTTAAAATCATGATTAATGTGCAAGTTATTGAGTTTATCAACCAGATCCATATTATTCTTGATATTGGAGTTAGAAATGTTGCCAACTAGGGGGTTTAGTAAGGAAACTAACCATTTCGATAGTTTATAAGAGATTGACCCAACAGAGCTAATGATGGGTCTTGCTGGGTTATTGGGCTTGTGGGTCTTGATTAAACCGTACATGTAAGGCAGTGGAGGGGACGTTGAAGTAAGATGTTTAATGAGAGTAGCTTTGCCTCTCAATAGGGACTTAAGTTTTTTGTTGAACTGGGTGTTGACAGTGTTGAGAGGATTATTTATGAGTTTAGAATATGTTGTAGTGTCACATAAAAGGTCATTCATTTTTGAGATATAGTCATCTTTGTTTAAAATCACTACTGTGTTGGCTTTATCTGCTTTAGTGACATGTAGATCCTTATTTTTCTTAAGGGCTTGGAGTGCTTTGGTGAATCTTTCTGGACAGTTTGAAACACAAGGCTTGGACATAGATGCATACACAACACCTTTACACATGTTCACTTCTTCACTTGTCAAATTACTGAATTTCTCCAAATTGCAAAATGCTCTGGCTATGTCAACACTGTCGACTCCCTTGTTGGAACCATCAAAACTTAAACCATAGCCGAGGGCACACAAGGTATCATTGTCTAGTTGTTTAGAGGAGAGATTCACTACACAGTTGTTATTGGCATCCTTAGTCCAATCACTATTTCTAATAAGGAGTGCCAATTTGTGGTCTATCTTGGCTTGAAGATCAGAACGCTCGCGTCTCAGGTTATCAAAACAGTAGTCCAACATGAACTTTTTCCAATAACTCGGTATGGTCATGATAAAAGCGCGCTTTTTTTGTCTTACAATACGGAAGGCTTCATCCACTTCAATTTTCTTTATTTCAAAATGTTTCTTAAGGATGATTTCTTGGAACTCATCAAAGGGGCGGTCAGACATCTTAAGGACACGTTGTGGGAGGATTGATCTTGGCATAACTTTTTCACTGAGGCATGTCTGGAGAAATTTCAAACGTATTTTCAATTTGTGGGCCTTGATCATCGAAGAGGAGTATTCAGTAACGAAAGGAGACAGTCCAGGACAGCTTGTAGAGAAGATGAAGAAGTGGCGCGTGGAATCCATTTATGCAAGTAAATCACTGTAGGTGCGCGTGATCTAGGTATATGCTGATAACCACCAGGAAAGAAGAAAACACGAAGTTCCCAAGCGCTTTCGTGTAATTCACATCTTCAGGGGTGAGTACAGACTAGATAGAGTAATGCAGAACAAGATGAATATATACAGAGGAGGGTGAGACCAGGTCCACAATGGTCAGGTAATGACCCTACTAATCTTTAAATGGCACACAACGGTTGGTGGTTGGGTCAGATGGGACAGTGACCCGCCCTCTCACCTGATCACAAATCTTCTTAATTACAAAGTTGTCCAGCTTGTACAAGCCGTTACTCAAATTCATGTTGAATGCTTCGGTATGTTTAATAAGACTAGATTCTATGATGTTCCTACTATCAATTGAATTACATGGTAATATTGAGGAGGCATTATCCCAGTCAATGCAATGCTTGTTATCCCTCAAATGAACAAACAACACAAATACATGGCATGGTTGCCCAGTCAGGTTGGTTTCTTAAACAGGCTATGCTTAGGGCAATTTTTCTACTATCCTCCCCGTGTGCGGGTGAGCAGAGTGGCTCTTGGAAAGGGCTGCTCAGTCGCACAGACATGACCTGATTGCACTGTTGTCTAGATACCAGTGCATGCACGACCATCTTATCTATGCAGCCCATTTGCAAAGTTGTGAGTAAGGACTCCTGGCAGTTATCTCTGCCTATCCTGTCGCCACTCGTTTGTAGCCATAGGACTTTTGGGGGTTTAGGGGTTTTGATGATGATAAAAAGTATGATGAGTTGGATGATTGCTGCGCATGAGTTGATTTATGTGATGATGCAGGAGCACAGGCTACAACCACACATCTTGGCTATCCCTTTTAATGATCCAGTGGTGTAGGTAGCTGAAGCGACTAGGGGAAAGGAAGAGTTGCAATGGACTGCCGATAGCCCATTTTGTTGGGTTTCTCCTTAGCAGCCTGTCCATCTTGCATTGCCTTCATCCGCCTTTTCCGCCGTTGGGGTCTTACAGGAGCTCTGTAAGCATGTCTGCTTGATGCGGGGTTCCACCACAGATTTTTCGTTCGGGGTTTACTCCCGTAGCTTTATACCCTACCAAGGTTAATTTGCCAGGCAGCCTTGGTCTAGGCTAGGGCCGCGAGGCACCCTGTTGTGCCACGAGGAGGCACAGCAGGAGTTTTGAAGGAGAAAAGGCTGTGTACTAGCTGGGGGAAGACTTATGCAAGGCTATTTCCATGTTCACCACGAGGGCTTACCAGCGGCGGTAACTGAAAGCAAGAGGAAGCACGCTGCCTGCCCCTTAAAACTAATATAATGCTGTCACACTAGACGCATTACACCACCCTTTGTACTTACACACTCTTTAACGGTTACAGCAAAGTAGTATAAGAATAAAGTATATAAAAAAATACATAGCGAAATATGAAAAGTTTCTTCTGTTTCAATATTAAAAAAAAAATATATATGCTAATGAGTAATTAAAAAAGCTGAAGTCGAAAGAGACTGGAACTGAAGCATTTTCAACTCCAGTCTTGTTTGATTTGTCAATTTGTTAACCTGACTGGGGTGTTTACGTACACACACACACACACACACACACACACACACACACATTAGCCGTCTCCAGGGAGTCAGTGTTCATACTTCGCTCCAGAAAACAAAAACTGAACGCGGACACGAAAACAAAGAAGGTGAACGAGGCCTGAGAGACACTGCCTGTGACAGCGTGTGCACCAAGACAACAAAGGCAAGTTCTCTTGACTTTCCGGCCCCTGGCACACGCAGGGGATGTTACCTGACCCCCAGGGTGGAGAATCACTCCCTGAGGCACCCACCATAAAAGAAATGCCAGTGCAGGCACAACCCCTTTCTTCTGGCGTAGCGACCATATGATTGTCATTTTTAGCAAGAAAGAGTGTGGCTAAGGTGTATATATATATATATATATATATATATATATATATATATATATATATATATATATATATATATATATATATATGTGTGTGTGTGTGTGTGTGTTTACGTGTGCGTGTTCGCATACAGGGTGGTGTAATGCGTCTAGTGTGGCAGCATTACAATAATAATAATAATAATAATAATAAACGGTTTATTGAAAAAGTTGGACACAAATGACTTACTACATATATTGGTGGTTTAACAAAAGCCTTTATTAGAGAAAGGTGAAGGAACATACAGTGAACATACAGATTAATGTTTACACACGTATTACACGTATTACTTCTTTCCTGGGCGGGCGGGTCGTGTTGCGTCTCTGTAACAAAGCGTGTTCGGCATTCGGGCCTTCGATGTAGAGCGGCAGAAATTGGACAGTGATTACATAAATTCGTCAAGATCGTCTTAGTGATGTGAAAGTGTAAATCGATGTAGGACTTTTAATGCTAGACACGATTGTATTTTTGAAAACTCAATTTCCACCGAGTTGGAGGTACAGCCAGGGTCACAGGCCTATAACCACACAATCACTGCCACATGACAAAGCTTTTATTTTATTTTATTTTTCTAGGGTGTTGTGGTCACGGCTGTGATAAAGGCCAACCAGGGAGTGTAGTACTGTGTCTTCAGTTGAATCAGTTCATAGTTGTCATCAGTGAATGCAGAAGAGACTATAAATAACTTAAAGTGATTACATATTGGCACCCAAGCTGGTAAGGACAACTGCCAGCCTATTCGTGTCATAGGTGCCACAGAGACTTTAAATTTTATTTTGTTTGTGTGCTTTCTCAAGGACTGAATCTGTGTTTATAATACACCACTCACAGGGAGATACAGTGTACACAGTGATAGTTCATAGTGTCATCAGTGACAACGGAAGTTGTAAATAACTTAAAGTGAGCGCTCACTAGCAAGCAAGCTGGAAAGGCACCGTGCCAGCTGAAACCAAGTCGTGTCATAGGTGCCACAGAGACTTTAAACTTTAAATTTTATTTTGATTGTGTGCTTTCTCAAGGACTGAAACTGTGCCTACAATACACCATTCACAGGGAGATACAGTGTACGCAGTCACAGACGACAACTCTATAGGCAACAGAGAGTAGCTAAGTACTTTTTCTCTCTTTATTTTATTAAATAGGTGTAGATCTATACACAGTCTGCACCCCCCCCCCCCCCCACAACAACAACAACCATGAGTTTGGTATGTGATTACTGCAGGGAGACGTCGGATATGGAGGATACAGGCCTGACTAATGCAACGTTTAGGAGGTTACTAACTGCCGTAAAGCATGATGGCTGTTGCTGGTATTGCTCTGGCTGCATAGTCAAGGTGAATGAAGCGATTGCAAGCCATAAGGGAACGAGCTCTCTAGGGACGAAAATAGATGAAGCAGGAGCCCTGCTGGTTGACAAATTGGAGCAAGTTGGGAAAGAGATCCTTGCTAAGACTGAGGAAGTAGCTGATAGAATGGAGGTGGTTGCTAAGAGGAGTTATGCTGACGTATTAGGAGGGCCACGGGGGGGGGGGGGGCGGAGAGTAATGCAGAATCAGTACAGGTTCTACAGCAGATTGGGACTTTGAAGAAGTGTGTCGAAGAAATGAAAATTAACGGACCTACTGTTAGGGGAGAGGAGGAACACCAGGAACGGCTCCAGCGCAGGAACAATGTAATCGTTTTTGGAGTCACCGAGAGCCAGGCGGAGGGAACTGTGAGTAAGGAAACACACGATAAGGTGCTGTTTCAAAATATTTGCACAGAGGTTCTGAAGATTCCAGCAACCCCTCAGGATGTGAGGAGGCTGGGACAAAAGCAGGGGGCTAAGCCTCGCCCCCTCAGGATCACACTAGTGAGTGAGGAGGAGAAATGGCAAGTTATTCGGCAGGCAAAAAACTTAGCAAGGAGCGAGGCATTTCGGGATGTATTCATTCACCCAGACCGCACGGTAATGCAGAGGGAACAGCACAAGAAGCTCCTGCAGGACTTGAAGCAGAAGAGGGAGGAGTCGAGGAGGCACGGGGACAGGTGTACATGGGTTATACTCAGGGGGAGGGTAGTGGAAACAAGTGTGCCGACACAAGGCCAGGGGGCAGCAGTGCACCCTCCACCCACTAAACCTCCCACCCGGGAGGCGGCACCAGCTCAGCCTACCGGACAGGAGGGAACGAGCGCAGTGTAAACAATGACATTTCTAACCACACCCTGCAAAATACAGTGTACTTAGCAAATGCTGCAGCTTCTGAGAATGTGGGCGGAGCGGGTTTATTACTAAGAGCAGAGACGTTACCGAGAACAAATTCTGGCTTGAATGTCATGTACACTAATACTGACACGTTCCTTGATAAGAGAGAGGAGTTTGAAACACTACTAAGAGTACACCAACCAGATATTGTAGGAGTTGTAGAACTGTTGTACAAGAACAGGAGAATCGACCCAGAGGAATGTTAGTTCAGTATTGCTGGATATGACTCATTTACGAACCTAACTCAAGAATCCTGCAGGAGGGGTGTGGTTATCTACGGTAAGCAAGACCTTAGAGCCAGCCAGGCGAGGGTACAGGGAGAGGATGTTTTTGAAGAGTCCAAGTGGTGTAAAATTAAATTAAAGGGAGGGGACTTACTTATCGTCGGGTGTATCTACAGATCCCCAAACTGTGGCCCACTAAATCAAAGGAACTTAAGAACCTTAATAAACAATGCGGCGATGCTCAACCCTAGCCACCTCCTTATCATGGGGGACTTTAACTATGGCGACATCGACTGGAGAAACGAGTCCACCCCGAATGACTTGAATAACCCTGCTACTCTTTTTGTAGAAACTCTGAGAGATAATTTTCTGTTCCAACATGTGAGAGACCCGACACATTACAGAGGGGGAGCAAACACCCAAGCCACTTGACCTCATCATAACAAACGAGGAGGGTATGGTGGCCAAACTGGAACACCTTGCCCCAGTTGGCACCAGTCACCATACAGTGTTGTCATTCAGATTAACTGTTACCTAGTTCAAGATAAGGCCAGGCCAAGGTGCAAATATTACAAGGGAAATTACAATGGGATGAGGGAAGAGATGAGGGGTATCAACTGGCCTGACTTATTAAGGTACAAGAACGCAGACGCTACGCTGAATATCATAACTAGTAAAATGACCCATTTGATCGATAAATATATACCCAAGACCAAACCCAGTGTTTCTAAGAATACGAGGGGATTCCTACACATGAACCATGCGGCGGTCGACAAAATTAAGAAGAAAACCCAGAAATTCAAGACGTGGGTTGGGTCAAACGATGAGCAAGACAGGAGGATGTATGCAAGAGCCAGAAACCAAGCAAAGATAGAGTGTAGAAGGGCTGAAAAGGAGTTCCAGAGGCTGGTTGCACGCGAGGTCAAGTCAAACCCAAAGGCGTTTTACCGCGATGCAAAGTTGAAATTGAAAACGCGAGTAGGAGTATCAGACCTGAGGCTTGAAGATGGTAGTTACGCAGATTCTGACCAGGATAAAGCTGAGGCATTGAACAGCTTCTTTTCCTCAGTGTTCACAAGAGAGGATGCAACTAACCTTCCTGCGTTTGAGGACAGACGGTTCGACACAGCACTGACCCACATTGTGTTCATAGAAGAGGGTATTAGAAATAAACTGTCCAGGCTAAAGGTCCATAAGAGTCCCGGACCTGACATGGTGCATCCTAGAGTGCTAAAAGAGCTGTGCAACGAGCTTGCAGAGCCCCTGAAGATTCTGTTTTGTAAATGCCTGGATGAACAAATGGTCCCCAGTGAATGGAAAGTGGCTTATGTGAGTCCTATCTTCAAGAAGGGCGATAGTCACTCCACGAACAACTATAGACCGGTGAGCCTGACCAGCATAATATGTAAAGTACTTGAGAGTATTATCAGAGATGCCGCGATGGAACATCTACTACGAAACAACCTTGTAAAAGATTGCCAACACGGTTTTATGCCGGGGCGCTCTTGCTTAACACAATTGCTCAAGGTATTGGATATTTGGACCCATATTCTAAAACGGGGTGGTAATATCGACAATATTTACCTAGATTTTGCCAAGGCTTTCGACAGTGTACCCCACGAAAGGCTGAAAATCAAACTGGAAGGGTACGGAATTCGGGGAAATGTCCTAGCGTGGATAGAAGACTTTCTACATGACCGCAAGCAGTGTGTGGTGATTAATGGCACGAAATCGTCATCTGTACCTGTAACAAGTGGGGTACCAAAGGGCAGTGTATTGGGCCCGCTGTTGTTTGTTTGTTTCATGAATGACATGCCTGACGTTGTACACTCCTCCATACAAATGTTTGCCGATGATGGCAAGTTATTTCGGGAAATTAAGAACCAAGCGGACTGTGAAGAGCTGCAGAATGACCTCTGTGGGCTCCAGGAATGGTCGAAGAAATGGCTGCTGAGATTCAAAGTCACGAAGTGTAAGAGGATGCACCTGGGGCGTACCAACGGTAAGGAGGCGTATCATATGTCCCAACGGGATGAAGAAAATGCACTAGTTGAGACTGTGTGTGAGAAGGACCTAGGTGTGTATGTTGACAATGAGCTGAAGTTCTCGGGCCATTGTGAGAAGAAGGTAAATCAGGCAAATAAATTATTGGGTCTTATAAGAAGGTCGTTCAGATATCTAGACGGTCCGTCCCTCGTGACGATCTTCAGGAGTGAAGTGCTTCCCCATCTGGAGTACTGTCACCCCATCTGGTCCCTGAGATATGCTAGGGACTGTCAGTTGGTTGAAAATGTTCAAAGGAGGGCCACCAAACTGGTGCCTGCACTTCGGCACCTCAGCTACCCTGAGAGATTGGAGCGCCTGAACTTGCCTAGCTTATACTACAGACGGGCAAGGGGGGACCTAGTTGAGGTGTATAAGCATCTCAGGGGGTACTACTCAGTTGAGTGTCCTTACTTGGAGCTGGCGGACGCTCGCCCCACAAGGGGTCACAGCTCAAGATTGAAGAAGCCGCAAGTCCAGAAAACTGTGAGGGCAAACTTTTTCGGAGTGAGGGTTGTAAACTCTTGGAACAATCTACCAGAGTGTTGTGACGGCACCGAGTGTGAGCTCTTTCAAGAGAAGACTTGACCAACACTGAAGCGGGTTCAGGTACATTCAGGAGCCGGTGCATGCCCAGTATTTGTCAACAGTGGGTGACAGAGACGTGACCGATCGCCAGGGCGGCTAGCGAGCCGATCTTTTGGTGAAGAATATAAATGAAAAGAGACGTGACCGATCGCCCAAGCGGCTAACAAGCCGATCAGTGGCGAAGAGGATAAAAGTAAAAAAGTAAGCTGAGGTGTTGAACAGCAGACACATAGTGTAGTATCTCCCTCACAGATGGCGTTATGAAAGGCATCACGTCGAGTACTAGTTCCCTCACAGGTGGTGTTATGAGGGGCTTGACGTGGTGTAGTAATTCCCTTACAGATGGTGTTACGAGGGGCCTGATAATGTAGTAGTTACCTTACTGATGGTGTATGAGGGGCCTGATGATGTAGTAATTCCCTCACAGATGGTGTTATGAGGGGCCTGATGTGGTGTAGTAATTCCCTCACAGATGGTGTTATGAGGGGCATCACATGGCGTAGTAATTCCCTCACAGATGGTGTTATGAGGGGCATCACGTGGTGAAGTAATTCCCTCACAGATGGTGTTATGAGGAACTTCACATGATGCTGTAGCAGCTCATTCACTACATGGTGTCGTAGCATCATGGGCACACCACGTGGTCTGAGGTGGAGTCTCAGGGGAATTATCACTGGGTACCTGGGACCTCACTGTGTGAAGGTTAGCTTGGGTAAGACTCAACTGCTTGCTTCCTCTCGCTTTCAGCTACGGCAGCTGGCTAGCCCTCATGGTGAACAGGGAAGCATCTGGCTCAGTCTCACCCTGCCAGTACACAGCCTATTACCATCAAGACTCCTGCCGTGCCTCCTCATGGCAACACACGGTAACTGAGTGCCGCGTGGGTCCAGGCTAAACCAGCAGGGGATCTCTGAGCAACATTGGGCCCCACTGCCTTGTGGATTAACCTTGGTAAGTATAAGGCTACGGGAGTAAACCCTGAACGAAAAAGCTGCGGTGGACCCCGCATCAGGTAGACATGCCCATTAAGATCCCCAACAGTGGTATAGGTGGAAGAGGTAACAATCAAGGGAACCCAACGACTACACCGTTGGACGAAGGCAATGCATTATGGACAGGCTACTAAAGCAAAACCTAACAAACTGGGCTATTGGCTGTCCATTGCAACTCTTTCTCTCCCCAGTCATTACAACACTTGCACAACTAGATCAGGAAAAGGGAGAGCCAAGATGTGTGGTTGCAGCCTGCGCTCCTGACTCACCATATAAATCAACACACGTGCAGCCATCATCCAACTCATCATACTTCTCATCGTCATCAAAACCCTGATACACACAAAATCCTATGGCGACGGACGAGTGGCGACAGGGACAGGCAGAGATGACTGTCGGGAGTCTTAGTCACAACTCGACACATGGGTTGCATAGATAAGATAGTCGTTTATTTACTGGGATCTAGGCAGCAGTGCAATCCGACCCTGTCTGTGCGACTGAGCAGCTATTTCGAGGAGCCACTTTGCTCACCCCACATGGGGAGGGGAATAGAAAAAGCGCCCTAAACATAGACTGCTTAAAAAAAAAAAATACCTGACTGGGCAACCACGCCCTGTAAGGCGATCCTAATTTTGTCAAAAGCATAATCATAATCACAGATCAAAGCAAAAACAAACTGTACAACCTCTTATGATTGCTGAATGGAATGCCAGGACCCTTTTGGATACTGGCATAAATGAGTGTCTTGAAAGAAGAACCGCCATTAGTGAGTCTCGGCTCCCAGACGAGGGCCGACTCACAGAACAGGGATTCGGCTGTACCTTCTTCTGGAAGGGTAGGCAGGCTGCAAAGAGGAACCGCATTTATGGAGTTGGCTTTCCCATCAGCTATTGCATCCTACACAGGCTAACTGAAATGTCTGTTGTGATCAACTTGAGCCTCATGACGCTTCGAGTCCCAACTGAACCACTTAAGTCATGACTTCTTCTTCAGTGCATATGCCCCAACACGGGATGCAGAGGATGACATCAAGGACGCCTTTTATACTGACCTTGACAGAGTGCTAACCTCTATCCGCAGAAAATTTAAGGTTGTGCTCCTAGGTGACTTCAGTGCCAGAGTTGGCAGACATGCTGACATTTGGCAGGGAATCACTGGGTCAAATGGACTAGGCAAGTGTAATCCTAAAGGCTTACTCCTCCTCAGCAAGTGTACTGCATACAACCTCACTATCAGCAATACCTTGTTTAGGCAGACTGGCAAGTTCAAGAGTTCGTGGCAACACCCACTATCTAAACACTGGCATTTCATTGACTACATCAATGTCAGAGAAACAGATCGCCGAGATGTCCTTATCACCCGAGCCATGCGTGGCTAAAACCACTGCGACACGGATCATTGGCTCGTCAGAGCCAAGCTCTCACTTCTCGTCGCCCCAAAACGGTGAAGGCAATAAGCCCCCAGAAGAGGTTTTAACACTAAGCGCCTGGAGGATCCAGCAGTAGCATATGTTTACAGAGAGCAGATCGACCATGGGCTGATAAACAACCCAATAACAAAAAATCGAAATCTCAGTGCCAAATGGGGTATTCTCGACACTGTCATGATAAAAACCTGTAGAGAGACGCTCGGCCAGATCGAAAGAATACACTAGGACTGGTTTGATGAAAATGATCCGGAAATCAATGTACTTGTCGATGATAAACGTGCTGCCTTAACTGACTGGCATGGCAACCCTCAATCTCGGACCAAAGCTGATACCGAAAGAAAAAAAAACGGTGGCCCAGCGCGAACTTTGTAATCTAAAGAATGATTGGTTTAAAAATAAAGCATGTGAAAAACAAAAACTTGCAGATAAACACAAGATGTGCGAATTTTTCAATTCCACTAAAACATTTTATGGACCAATCACTCGTGACGCAGCCTCCCTCTGCTCATCCGACGGTAATTCCATAATTAAAGAGGAGGAAGGCCTCCTTCAGCGCTGGAAAGAGCAATACCATTCACTTCTCAACCGAAACAATGATATGGATGACCTAACTACCCAGCAGGTCTCTCAGCATCCAGAGCTGACCCACCTCAGCTATTCTCCATCCCTGGATGAGGTACTACTGCCATCAAACAGATGAAAAATAACAAAGCCTCAGGACCTGATGGAATCCCTGTCGAGGTGCATAAAGCAGGAGGACCTCTGCTTACCAGCCGTCCCCACTCTCTCCTGGAGAATATGTGCCAACTACAGTGGGATCCCACTGCTTTCTGTAGCTGGCAAGATTATCGCCCGAGTCCTCCTAAACAGGCTAATTCCTTAGGCGGAAAACTTCCTCCCAGAATCTCAATGTGACTTAGACCAATTTCATGATTGTTCCCCACCTGAGGGTTCGCGCCAATAACAGGGACCTGTGAGGGTGAATGCCTTAGGCCTGAACCAATAAGAAACCTGTGATACGTGACACCATGAAAAGGTAACGACACAGCTTGAAAAGCACAATCGGGTTCTGGACCGAGTTAAGTGTGGGCGTGTAGGTGTCATCTCCTCATATGGCTGGATTTAATGTGAGTACCTCTTAGGTTTTATCCGTTACACGAAATTTATTGTGATTCATGTGATCCCTGTTTACCTAGCTAGGAAGATGGGTTATTGTTTTGAAGTGTAACAGTATATTTTGAGTAACGTCGTTGATAAACGAAAAACCGCTATGATTCGTTCTCAATTTCCCTGTGTTGATTAAACATTGTCATGCAAGTCTTTGGTAATATGCAGTGTTACAGTGAGCCATAACAAATAACATAACCTAACGCCTGTTCCCCAGCTTCCACCGATTACGCCATTATTCCCCAGTTATTCACTCTCTCCCTCTCTCTCTACCTTCATATCAGGATACCCTCTGATGTGAGAACCCTACATTCCTTAACATCCCTCAGCCTAACCGCAAAACATAAACAACTGCCTCTCACTCCCTCCTTTCTCAATTCATCCTCCACAATCTTACAAGCATAGCGAGTCAGAAGAAAAGAGAATAAAAGAAATCTAAGAAGTAAAAGGTAAATAAATAAAAAGTAAACTAAAAAAAAGAAAAGAAGAGTAAGGAAATAAATAGAAGGAAAATGATAGAAAAGGAATAAAAAGCCTTTATTTTTAATTATTGTTACAGCCAGATACAGGAAAAGTGCAGAAAACAGCGTCATGACCTTCATCGACCTAACCAAGGCCTTCGACTCGGTCAACAGGGAAACCCTCTGGCAGACCCTCAGTCGTTTTGGCAGCCCATTAAAATTCATCGCCTTAGTGAGGCAACTCCACGGTAGCATGAACGGCAGTGTCCTACACAGTGACACCCAGTCTGAGTTCTTCCCCATCCAAACGGGGATAAAACAAGGCTGTGTACTGGCACCAAATCTCTTTTCCATTTTCTTGGCTGCCTCCTTCCTCTCGCCAGTGCCAATTTAGTCGGCGGGGTGGACATCTATTTTCGGATGAGGGTTTTTTTTTAACATAAGACGACTCCAGGCAGGAACAAAGGTGTCAGCAGCTTCCATTACTGAACTTCAGTATGCAGACGACCTCACCCTTGTCGATCACACTGAACGTGACCTACAGGACATCCTGAACAGCGATGCAGATGCTTATGTACACTTCGGCCTTGAGGAGAATATTTGTACATTGTAAGACTCTGATTCTCTTTCAGCCTGCCCCAAGCTCAGCCACACCTCCACCATCCACCCAGCTTAATAGTACTACCCTCACGGTATCTCGGCTCCCACTTGTACACCAGAATGGACATCAATGAAGAAATTCAATATTGGGTCAGATTTGCATCTCAATCCCTTGGAAACACTCCTTACCCGTGTCTTCAGAAGTAGGGAGCTGAAATTATCTACAAAGTTGCACGTATATCGAGCAGTGGTCCTCCCAACCCTGCTATATGGCAGCGAGACATGGGTCATATACAGGAGGCACCTCAAGCCACTTGAAAACTTTCACCAACTTCCCATCCTCCGAGTTCGCTGGGAAGACAAGAGAACAAATGCCAGTATTCTTCCTGACACCAACTGTTGGAGCATCTAGGCTTCCATTACACTGGTCAACAAAGTTTTTGTTGCATTGCTATAAACACTTGATTCTACCTAATTTGGGTGTGCTGATCTCATATCTGAAGTTAGTTTCTTTCTGTAAGCTCTAGTTTTTTTGCAATCAAGGTATTTTGAAATTTCAAAATTTCGTCTTCGTCTTATTGACCTCGTCGTCTATCTTGAAAAATATGTCATTAAACTGTCATTAAATTAGCTGGGTAATAAACAATAAAATATTACATATTCTAAATTTATTCAACAACACAATTTGAAACATGTTCCATCTAAAACAAAGGTTGAAATTTGTATAAAACTCATTGTTAGGTAAGAAATTTGTTACTATGAGGAGACAAAGCCCAATCACATTTTAGCCAGGTAGGAATTTGCGCTTGAAGCTCTTGCGTTTGTGAAATGTCTCAGGGCACTCTCGTTTAATGCTCCAGCAGTAGTCTGCCATCTCTGCCATCATATGTTTGTCCCATCTCCCTTGGTAGCGGTCTTCCATGGTCTTGAGATCCTGATGAAACCGCTCGCCTTGCTCGTCACTTACTGCCCCTAGGTTCTCAGGGAATCTATCAAGATGACTATATAGGAAATGGAGTTTGACACTCATATTGCATCCAAGGTCATGAAAGGCTGACAACATGGTTGCTACAAGGGTTTCATAGTTGTCAGCCTTTTTATTACCAAGAAAGTTTTCCATTACCGCCACAAATGAAAGCCATGCACCCCTTTCCTTGTCGTCCATCTTTCTGACAAAGTCTTGATCACGTACAAGTGCACGAATTTGTGGTCCATCAAACACACCTGCCTTTATCTTCTCAAATGACAAAGCAGGGTGAGCAGAGACTATGTGTTGGAAGCATTCACCATCAGTATTTAATGCTCTGACAAACTGTTTCATCAGGCCCAGCTTGATATGGAGAGGAGGAAATATGATCTTTTCTCGACTGACGATTGGATCATTGACAATGTTTGGCATACCAGCTTCCAGAGTCTCACGTAAGGGCCACTCCTTCAGGTTCCAATGCCTGTCTCTAGCTCGGCTGTCCCACATGCAAAGAAAGCAGGGATACTTTGTAAATCCTCTTTGTTGGCCAAGAAGGAAGTTCACCATTTTGAGGTCAACACAAATTGTCCAGTTGTGCTCATGGTATTTTAGCAGGTGAATCACAGTTTTAATGTCATTATACTCCTCTCGTAAGCACACAGAATGACCCACTGGAACAGCTGCATAGACATTACCATTATGTAGTAGCACACACTTCAGGCTACGCTTACAACTATCTAGAAATAATCGCCAGTCATTTGGACTATACAATGGAATCCCTAATTCCTGGAGAAGACCCGGGATATTATGACAGTAAACAAACTTATTCTCCTCTGTAAAGAATGGCACAAAATCCTGTTCCCGCTTTCTGAAGTCTGAAACTTTTGTGGTCTGGTTCAGTAGAGCCTTTTCTTGCAACCTAGAAGCTAGAACTTCTGCTGCATTTTTGGAGAGACCCAAATCACGCACAAGGTCATTCAGCTCTGGCTGACTAAACTTCTGAGGAGTTGATGACTCTGGTGTACCATCAGAAGAATCGTCGGAATCTGCAAGTATTTCTTGAGTTTCATGTTCACTCTCTTGGTCTTTGTCGCTTCCCTCCTCTTCAGCTGGAGACAACCCATTAAAAACTGGAACTGGTAGCTCATCAGAGTGCAAAGTAGGTCGAATTGCTGAAGGGATACTAGGATACGATATTTTATGTCTGTTTTTCTTGCCAACACCCTTCGTATTGATCAGACAAAAATAGCAGTCAGTTGTGTGGTCCTTCGGTTCTCGCCAGGTCATGGGAATTCCGAACGGTAAGCCCTTACGTTTTCCTTTTGTCCAGTCACGCAGCATTTCTTCGCAGTTATGACACACAGCATGTGGAGCCCATTTTTTGTCTTGGTCGCCAAGAGTAAGTCCGAAGTACGCTTTATAGCCGCGCCTCACAAACGATGTTATATTGCGCCTCTGACGAATAAGCGTGAAGTATCCACAAATATAACAGAAGGCATCAGGTTTGTTCACACATTGATTTCTCTTTGTAGCCATGACCAAATCTGAAAGAAAAAACAGACAAAATTATATCTCCCTATTGATACCATAATCGTGTTATTAATTAATTTGACCGCAAACGGCTAGAATGTAAAACCTCAAATTACATGAAAACTGGAGCATGCAGAACAAAACTGGTTTCAAATATGAAATCAGCAGATCAAAAATGGTAAGAAACAGTAAAGAAATCTCATGCAACTGGGAATTATAAAAAATTTGTTGTCCTGTGAATTATCAATGAACAACTACGCTGGACTGGCCATGTTACCCGCATGGACAACAGTAGACTGCCAAAGCAGCTACTTTATAGTCACCTAACGAAACTGAAAAGGTATAATGGTAGTCTTAAGAAAAACCTGAAAAAGTCCCAAATCGACCCCCTCACCTGGGAGACGTTTACTCCACACCATAACGTGCGAAGGAGCACCACACAAGAAGGTGTCAACCCTTTCGAGTTAGCCCGACTGCATAACGAGATAGACAAACGCCAACTCCGGAAAGATGCTGCCGCCGCCCCTCCAGCATTAGTTGTAGCCCTCCACGCATGCAACATCTGTACACGACTCTACCGGTTCCGTATCGGCCTCTTTACTGACCTCAGAACTCCTCAACATAGGTGACATCCCTAATAACTCATATCATTGTATCAAAGCTGGATGATCGTCATACTCGTTTCCGAGTGACAGCAAAGTAGCTGTAATGTGTCTGTGTGTATGTGTGTTGTGTGACCTGTGGTGTAATGGTCAGCATGCTCGCCTTGCAAGCGAGAGGACCCGAGTTAGATCCACGGGCAGGGTGAAACTATGAGCAAGTGTCTTTACGCCTTTGCCTCTGTCTACCCAGCAGTAATTGGGAACCTAGATGTTAATCCTGGATGTTAATCGATTTGCCGAACGTATTCCGGGGTAATGGTTAGCCAGTGCAGTTGGCGAGTTGTCCGTTCTTCTCGGACTATTCCTTGACACTGGGTCATGCAACTGGTTAACTTAGGGTGTGGTTGTAACACGGGGCAACCATTATTATTATTTTTACACGCAGGTGTCTATATACCTCTCTGTATACTTTTATCTTAATTCATGTCACATAAATATCGTCTGAAAGTGAATCTCTATTCAAGCCTTCATGTATGTTGGCGGTGTTTACCTTTCCTGACTCACTTAAGTCTGGTGTTTGGCTCAGGGCTGATAAACACATCACCCTGTTTGCTAGCCTGACACCGTCACACACACACACACACACATACCTGATTTTCGGCAGACAGGTTGACAGTTGACGTCCCAGGGAGAAAAACTGATTCATACGTAACATGTTCTCGGGTCTGGCTTGGCCATTTGTATGCAAATTAAGGTCGAGCCTAATGTTCACACCTTTCACTCTGCACAATGGAGTTATTACTGAGAATGAATTTAGTGTTATCATTCTATAGGACCGTGATATTTTTAGAGTAGAAATAAAAGACATAACAGAGAAAATTTTCATTGTAAAGGTACCAAAAAAAATCGAATAACTGAAACATACAAAACAGATATAATTCTTGTTATCTCTAATACTAAATTTAACGATAATGAATAATAATGAGAAGTCAATTCCATATAAAGTTACTCTGATGAGGAAGGGTAAAGTATCGTAAATAGAATAACTGATAGTGACACTTTTTGTCGCTTATCACACCAAGATATGAAACCACAGTCATATACCATATAGATTCAACACAAATATACATAGACATGACACACACAAACAGTACAGTTTCACGCACACACAAAGACAACCAAGTAACAAACACATACATAAACATTCAAACAATTTAAAACACAAAACAAGAAATGAATGTAGCTAACTAAAACCCACATTTATTCAAAACTAAAAAAAGCACTTCCGAAATAACAACTATCTCCACTGTGCACAATAACATGCATGAAAAATCTCGAGTGCCAAGGTAGATAATATTAGAATCTTTCATTCTTTATAAATATTAATAATAACATAATGATAACAGCATAATATTTGTTTGCACATCGTACGTCGGTTATACTGTACTGATATAACCGACAACATGATAGAAAACGGGAAATTGAAAGTAGTAACTAAGTTATCTCTGAGGGTCAGTATCAGTACATGCCAAATAATCTGTTACTTTCATGTTTTTTTGCTGAACAATTTCGCTTTCCAATGCAAACACTCTGAGTCACACCCTGTTACACCCAATCCTTAGGTTAGGCTGGCGGTATGGAGTGTGGAATTGGTGGCGTGAAACATGGGATTGTTGGCGTGGAGAAGGGGAGTGATGGCTTGGAGCATGGGACTGGAATGTGGATCATGGAAATGGTGGCGTGGAGCATGGGATTCGTGGCCAGGGAACGCTAACCGCTGGACCACCAGGATACTAAAAACAGTCCTAGACTCTGTTATATTTCACACAAAGCCTGTTCAACGAGCTTATGGCGCCGTCAACCTCTAATGGGGACTACCCGTATCAGGTAGGTGGTCAGAGTAGCGTTTTACCAAATCCGGCTTCGAAACACGAGGATCCATATATATTTCATTAGCCCAATAAACAGAGGTTAGCGTTCCCCGGTCACAGTCATGGGCTCGTGGGCCGTGGGTTCGAATCCTGGCGGGTTGTATGTAGAAGTCCGCGTGTTTATTGGGCTAATGAAATATATATATATATATATATATATATATATATATATATATATATATATATATATATAATATATATATATATAAATATATATATATATATAATATATATATATATATATATATATATATATATATATATATATATATATATATATATATATATATATATATATATATTCAGGCTATGAAACAAGCTCCATTATTCTATGAGAACATTTACATATACGTATAGGGTGTCTCTGAAATATATATATAAACTGTCGTACAAATTTTCGTTTAAGTCAAGTAAATGATTTTACAACAACAGAATCATTCTCCTCACTTGTTGACGTGCCACGTCTCCCACAGGTAAGGAATATGTTGTTGTTATAATAAATAAATTATGTTTACTTTTTTCTGAGGCTCCCTATACTTGAATGAATAATATTTCGGCAGATGAAATGACAACACTCAAACGTCCCAGTGATGAAAAAAGAACAAGCAGACACTTTAAACAGGAGGATAATATAGCTACTAAATACTGTGGGAGTACTGGAGGGTCTGTGATACATTAATTTGTATACTAATAGAGTTCATCCTAAATTGTAAGAAGATTCCTTGTTAATTTTTTAAGGTGATGGATGATTGTGTCACGGCCATTACCGAATGACCCTTCTTTTTCAGCAGTGCGTCAACTCCTAGGCACATTAATCAGACTCACGTTCTGAAATAACGGCTTTGGTTAACAGACCACGATCATGTAGATACTCCTTTGCTACCTCTGGCTGACACTTGAAGATGACATTTGATATAATTACACTGACAATACATCCAAGGAAACTACTCATTATACTATGCAAATTGAGTCAGAAGTGAGAAATACTAATTTATAACAATTAACAACTATTATATTTAAAGTAAAACAGGAGTATAGACATTGACACTGCATGGCCTTGTTGTCCAACTGAATTAATAATTTATCTTTCTTAATCCCACAATATGGCTCTTCCTCCGTTCACAGAAGTATCACTTAGAATTCGCCCCAAATGCTGGAGAGTAAATTAGTACCCAAATTTATGATCTACAATGGACGAAACAAGATTACAATCATTTTCCTGATCTCACATTCACACTCTGCATTCACTTCTGGAGGAAACAGCTTTTAAACGTAAACAAACAATACATCTCTTATAATTAGAATATTAACGCAAAACTTCTTTGTATAAGTACATAATATTATATGATTACAACGCAATAAAATTACATTAAACCAATATAATTCACATTAAATACAAAAAATAAACTAATTTCAAACGATATACATATTTTTCATATCTCCTCTAAATTCATTAAAAGCCAAACAGCACACATCTTAATATTGTAACAGCATCATTCGCGTTATATAAATATTTACCCAAATGTATAATACCAAATTATTCACCAAGATATTCAACTGCGCCTCAGTTGTTGACATCATACATGGCTGAGGTTGTAGTTCCTTCGGGGAGCTAACGTGGTCAGGCTGAGATCAGCTCATGTTAGCACAACAGTATATCTGACGTGTTTCTTCTCTCACACTCTACAGTAGAGGGAAGGCGAGGTTAACCAAATCATAACAGACCTGGCCTGCTCCTCATCTCTCTCTTGATATAGAGACATGGGGGAGATCAGACTCATATATTTTCTTACCCGGCGAACACCTCACCTAAGTGTTCTCTTGTGTACGTGCACTAAGACATCTATTTCCCCTAGTAGAGAAGGTATAATATATTCTCAACTGAACTAATGACCTGTGAAACTATATTTTTCTACAATAAAGAAAAACAACAAAGTGTTTTCTTCAGCCCTGCCACTTATTAATTCCAGAATTTATATATATATATTTGTCTGTGATATATATCAATAGAGATGGATCAACACAGTATATTAACGGGCAGGCCCGTCCTTTAGGGGATGGGGGGCGAATAGGGGCGACCGCCCGGGGCCCCACGCGTGTGGGGGCCTCGCGGGGCCCAGCACTAGACCCAGTGACCTCGGACACATTACCTGTTGCCTGGTTAATCTGACCTGACGGCTTACGCTACAATCGCAACCGTGACCTTACCATCCATAGCAACAGTCCCATGGGGGTTGGTGGGGCCCCGCAGTGGCTGAGTTGCCCCGGGCCCCGCACCCTCCTAGGGACGGCCCTGTTAACGGGGTTATTTCTCTCTCTCTCTCTCTCTCTCTATCTCTCTCTCTCTCTGTATGTCTGCCTGTCTATCTATCTATCTATCTATCTCCCAGGGTGAGAGTGATGGCCTTCTCTCTCCCCTCTTCCTTCCAGGGTGAAAGTGACGAATGGTTGTCAAGGGCAGTTAGTGTCAACGACCGTCTTGACAGATATTGCAAGTCAATATCAGTCCCATTCATTGACAACTGGGACAACTTCTATGGCAGAAGGGACCTTTATGCTAGGGATGGGGTGCACCTGTCTAGGGATGGAGTAGCTACCCTGGCTGGGGCTCTAGAGGGGGCAGTTCAAAAGATATAGAAGTCTTTAAACTGCTAAGAGAACATATGGGCACGGGGGTGGAGGAGACTGCAGTGGGAGGGGGTAAACAAGGAGAAAGATTACAGGGAAATAGTGTTAGGAATGACGACAAAACTAAATTAGACAGGGAGTTTAAAACTAAACGCGGTAAGGGGAGGACTCAGAACACGACTAACTTAAATGTATACTATGGGAACAGTAGAAGTATGAGAAACAAAATGGATGATATTAGGGCCTTGGTATGTACCGAAGAAATCGATATAATTGCATTCACTGAAACATGGATCAACCTAGACACACGTGAATTACCAGTCGAATACCAAATTGCGGGTTACAAACTGTTCCATACCGATAGGCAGACCAGGAAAGGAGGCGGAGTAGCAATCTATGTTAGGGATAATCTGAAGTGTGAAATAAATAAGGAAATAAAAACTGAGAGGAATACAGAAACAATTTGGATAGAATTAAGCGACGGTCGGGAAAAATTAATCACAGGAGTAATATATAGACCCCCCAATCTTGATAGCGTCAATGAGGGACTTATCTGGGATGAAATGCGCAGGGCTTCCATACACAACAAAGTCTGTATAGTAGGCGACTTTAACCTTGGCCAAATAGATTGGACTGACCTTACGGGCAACTCAGAATCAGAGGATTTTCTCGAGACGATCCAGGACTGTTTCCTAAGTCAACATATAACCGAACCCACACGGGGTAATAATATACTGGATTTAGTTTTGTCGAACAGAGATAACCTCATTAGCAATGTCGAGGTAGGGAATGAACTTGCAAACAGCTATCACAAAGAAATTAGATTCCAGTTAGATTTTCAGGGCAGACGTTAGGAAAATTCCACTAAAGTACCAGATTTCAAAAGGGCAAACTTTGACAGTTTAAAGAGGCAGCTGCGAGAGGGGGTGTCGCGCTTGGCAGTGAACCTGACAGATGACACGGACCTGATAACGAGATCTGAGATTGCCGAGTTCCACGACAATTTAAGTAGTGAGTTACTTAATGCACAAAGGCAGAACATACCATACAAAAAACTCAGATCAGACAACAATGACCCTAAATGGATAAATAATTATTTAAAGAACATCATTGGCCAAAGGAAGGCTATAGGTAGAAGGATAAATCGTGGCGAAATTCACCTCCGGGACTATTATAGGGTATTGGCGAGTAGGGTTAAAACCGAGATAAGGAAAGCAAAGAGGAATAATGAGGTAAGGATAGCAAGGGAGGCGAAGACAAACCCCAAAGGATTCTACCAAATGAATCAAACTAAAACACAAGAAAAGATTGGACCAATATGGTCAGACTCCGGCGAGCTCACTGATAACGACAGAGAAATGAGCAATAATTTGAATAAATATTTTTCAACAGTTTTCACCACCGAAAATTTAAACATGATACCCGAGGCACCGACTCTATGCAGAGATAGTGAAGAAAACAAATTAAGTGAGATAGTAGTGACTAGTAACGATGTTAGTAAGCAAATAGACAAATTAAAGCCTAATAAGTCACCTGGTCCCGATGAGATATTTGCCAGAGTATTAAAGGAATGTAAGGAAGAGCTTAGTATGCCCCTAGCAAAGTTGTTTAACATGTCCTTAAAAACAGGTGTAGTACCAGAATCCTGGAGGATAGCGAATGTAATACCGATTTTCAAGAAGGGGGATAGATCACTATCCTCTAACTACCGCCCAATCAGTCTAACATCAATAGTAGGCAAATTACTGGAAGCAATCATTTCAAACTCTATTCGAAATCACCTGGAGAAGCACAGATTGATCATTGATTCCCAGCATGGCTTCACAAGCGGACTTTCTTGCCTAACTAAACTATTAACATTCTTTTCATCAGTTTTCGAACGGGTGGACGAGGGGCACAATTATGATGTGGTATATCTCGACTTTAGTAAAGCCTTCGACAGAGTCCCCCACGAAAGACTAATTAGAAAGGTAGAAGCTCATGGCATCAAAGGTGACATCCTTAAATGGATTAGGGCGTGGTTACAGGACAGGAAACAGAGAGTGAGCATTAACGGCACTAAGTCCCATTGGAGCAACGTCACAAGTGGAGTTCCCCAAGGCTCAGTACTTGGACCATTATTGTTTATTATATACATAAACGACATTGATATCGGCATAGACAGCAACATAAGTAAATTTGCTGATGACACTAAAATAGGACATGTTATCAAATCTGACGAGGACTCGGCAAAACAACAGGAAGATCTAAACAAATTTTTCCAATGGTCTGAAAAATGGCAGATGTGATTCAACGTAGACAAATGTAAAGTACTCAGTATAGGAGATGTAAACAGGGAAACAAGATACCAGATGAACAACGATGCCATAGAGAAATCCGACTGCGAGAGAGATTTAGGAGTAATGATAAGTAGGAACCTTAAGCCAAGTAAACAATGTGTTTTTGTTCTTAACAAGGCTAATAAAGTACTTGGGTTCATACAAAGGAGTGTTAGTTACAAGACTAGCGAGGTCATCCTAAAACTGTATCTTGCTCCTGTGAGACCACACCTGGATTACGCAGTTCAGTTCTGGTCACGTATTACAGAATGGATACAGAATCCTTGGAAAGAATTCAGAGGAGAATGACAAGACTAATCTCGGGCATTAGGAACCTTGAGTATAGAGACAGGTTAAAGCATCTTAATTTGCACTCCCTTGAGAGACGTAGAGCGAGGGGCGACCTGATAGAGGTGTATAAGTGGAAGGCAGGGCTAAACAAAGGGGACATTACAAAGGTACTCAAATTATCCAACCAGGAGCGTACTCGTAACAATGGTTTTAAATTAGACAAATTTAGATTTAGGCGTGAAATAGGTAAACACTGGTTTGGAAACAGAGTAGTGGATGAATGGAACAAGTTAACAAATATCATCATTAACTCGAATACGCTGAATTGCTTCAAACATAGGTTGGATGCTCATATGAGCAATAGGGGTTGGGTGTAAACGGGACTGCCCAGTATGGGCCAATAGGCCCGCTGCAGTTTCCTCCATTCTTATGTTCTTATGTTCTCTCTACCCTTCCTCTTCCAGGGCGAGAGTGATGGCCTTCTCTCTACCCTCCCTCTCCCAGGATGAGAGTGATGGCCCTCTGTTTTTCCTCCTTCCCCCAGGGTGAGAGTGATGGCCTTCTGTCTACCCTCCCTCCCCCAGGGTGAGAGTGATGGCCTTCTGTCTACCCTCCCTCCCCCAGGGTGAGAGTGAGGGCCTTCTCTCTACCCTCCCTCTCCCAGGATGAGAGTGATGGCCCTCTGTTTTCCCTCCTTCCCCCAGGGTGAGAGTGATGGCCTTCTCTCTACCCTCCCTCCCCCAGGGTGAGAGTGATGGCCTTCTGTCTACCCTCCCTCCCCCAGGGTGAGAGTGATGGCCTTCTCTCTACCCTCCCTCTCCCAGGATGAGAGTGATGGCCCTCTGTTTTCCCTCCTTCCCCCAGGGTGAGAGTGATGGCTTTTTGTCTACCCTCCTTCCCCCAGGGTGAGAGTGATGGCCTTCTCTCTACCCTCCCTCCCCCAGGGTTAGATGGAGGAGACCTCACACTAACTTTCCCTACACTTTTTATTATTTTCTCTCTCTTGCTTTCCTCTCTTGTCGTCTCACGCTACTCTTCCTCTTAATTCTCATTATTTTTTTTTTTACCTTTGTCATATTTTGCTCTTTTACTCTTAAGTCTCCAAAGTCTCCAAGTTAAGCTAACCTGTGCTGCGCCGTCTTTCTTCTATATCATAAAGATTGAGGTAATAACGTCAAAATTAAAAATAATTTTATGTAACATTGAAATTTCCTATTCCAATTTGTTTTCGTCAATATCTACATCTTTATTATATTGTCTCATTCTCACTATTCGACATTGTTATTTTTCTCGCATGACAATGTTTTCCTAGCACCATTTCCCCACTAGTTTTTCAATACTTTTGTACCGATTCTCTTTCGTTTTTCTTTCTGGAATATTTTTTCTGGTATATTTTCGTGTCGATGTATCAATTTGTTTTACCATACATGGTTCATATTTCTCGTTACCTTTCCTCTTCCCTATCATATATCGTCTCATAAACTTGTGAGTATATTATTCCTATATCCATGACAACAAACAAAACGAAGATACAGGGGTTTCATTCCTCTCATATCATCATTATCACTTATTTTTACTCCAAGTCTATTATTCTTCATCCTCTTAACGTCTCTCCTATCCCCTGTGTACTCGTTCTCGTCGCTATCCTTTTTATATGATGTTATTCTCTGTCCCCTGTCGCCCAATCAGCGATGGAATCACTCATTCTCTTCATTTCCTCTGCTTCATCAGTGTATTCACGTGGCCTTGTGACACCACACTCTAATATACTTGCCTACACTTTATCACACTTTACAACACTTCATAATACTCTACTTCACTGCCACAGTGGAATGTAATGAAACGCGGTAGAGTGTGGCAGTGCCACACACTACCCGTTTCATTACATTCCACTACTCCCCATTACTGTAAACTTTAACTCACACACTCCTCCACGCTCTGCCACACTCTACCACACCACCAACACTACACTCCACTGCGCTCTCCCACACTCCATCACACTCTGCTATAATATACCACACCACTAGTACTATACTCCACTACATTCTAAAATGATCTACCACACTCCGCTATCCAGAAACATAGATATAAATATACGGAGATAAATAGATATAAATATGTAGATAGACATGGAGAGAGAGGAGAGAGAGAGAGGGAGAGAGAGAGAGAGAGAGAGAGAGAGAGAGAGAGAGAGAGAGAGAGAGAGTCATGGAATTCAGTCACATTTGGTAAGGATTAAAGACAGCTCAACACTACAGTCTTCCATCACCTTAAAAAATTAACACAGCATCTTCTTAAATTTTAGGATGAACTCTATTAGTATACAAATTAATGTATCACAGACCCTCCAGTACTCCCACAGTATTTAGTAGCTATATTATCCTCCTGTTTAAAGTGTCTGCTTGTTCTTTTTTCATCACTGGGACGTTTGAGTGTTGTCATTTCATCTGCCGAAATATTATTCATTCAAGTATAGGGAGCCTCAGAAAAAAGTAAACATAATTTATTTATTATAACAACAACATATTCCTTACCTGTGGGAGACGTGGCACGTCAACAAGTGAGGAGAATGATTCTGTTGTAGTAAAATCATTTACTTGACTTAAACGAAAATTTGTACGACAGTTTATATATATATTTCAGAGACACCCTATACGTATATGTAGATGTTCTGATAGTATAATGGAGCTTGTTTCATAGCCTGAATACATTAAAAAAATATATATACAAAATCACAGATATAAATTACAAGCATTGAACCACTTCGCCACAGCATTAAAATAGGTAATACCATAATTAATGATCAGATCAATATGAAATATAACTACGAGTATTAACCCTTAGAATCTACACCTAACCTAACCTAAACTAACCTAACCTAATCTAACCTACCTAAGCCAAATGTAACCTAACTTAACCTAAACTAAGCTAACATTACCTAACCTAACCTAACCTAACCTAACCTAGCTTAACCAAATATAACCTAACTTAACCTACTCTAAGCAAATATTACCTAACCTAACCTACCCTAACTTATATTAACCTAATCTAACCCAACCTATCGTAACCTAATCTAACCTAACCTATCCTAACCTAACTTAACCTAATCTAACCAAACCTAACCTAACCTAACCTATCATAATCTGATACAAAGTCGTCCCCAATACCAACCCTGTCAATTTGACGGGGCCTTCTCCCTAGGGGGCTACCACACCGACTTTTTATCCTGCTACTCATAGGTTTCAACTTTCAGTATTATCTTCCCCCTTCCCAACACTCTTTTACATAGCGTCTCTCTCTCTCTCTCTCTCTCTCTCTCTCTCTCTCTCTCTCTCTCTCTCTCTCTCTCCTTACATACAGGGTTGTAGCCCCCGCTGTGTACAAGCTCAATCAGTGTGAACTTAGACGATAATTTTAACGAATATATTTGTGATTCCTAAATTTGAATATCAATGAAACAAGGTGAGGCCTTTTCATTGTCGATTTCATTTTTTATCAGAACGTTGCACATGTTAATTATTGTTTCACAATATGCGGAAATTATCAGAGATCAAGAAAGAAGAGTTATAATCCCTTAAGATTTCTTAATATAAATACGATAGAATAAATACCAAATAGCTTCTCCCGTGTCTGTCTGCAAGGTAATCAGCTGCCTTGCTACAGATTGATCCTAGGACTTTCTCCCGCCCTTCCTATCACTATTCTCAAGGCTGCCCCCCCCACACACACACACACACACACTTCAAATCTGAATCCCACGCCCCATACCACCAATCTTACGCTCCACACCAGTCTCACGCTCCACTCTACCAATGCCACGCCCCTCACCCTATTTCCACGCTTCACGCCACCAATTCCATACTTTAAGTAACCAGTCCCACGCTTTACACCCTATTCCTACGTTCCACGCCCCAATCCCATGCTCCACGCCACCAATTCCATGCTCCACGCCACCAATTCCCACGCTCCACACCCTCGTCCCGCGCTCCACGTCTTAATCCAACGCTCCACGCCATTACTCCCACTCTCAAATCCACTAAACACATGCTCCACACCCTAGTCCCACATTCCACGCCCTAATCCAACGCTCCACCCTACCAATCCCATGCTTCACGCCACCACTCCCACACTCCACGTCACAAATCCCACGCTCCAAGCCACCAATCCCACGCTCCACGTCACCACTCCCACGCTCCACGTCACCAGTCCTACGCTCCAACCACCAGTCCCATGTTCCACATCCTAGTCCCACGCTCCACGCCACTAATCCCACGCTCCAAGTCACTAACCCCACGCTCCACACCCTAGTCCATCTCTCCACGTTACCAATCCGATGATTCACACCCCAATCCCACACTTCGCTATGCAAATCTTACGCTCCACATCCTAGTCCCATGCTCGAATCTCGATTTCACGCTCTACGTCACCAATCCCACGTTTCAAGTACCAAATCCCATGCTATAATTCACCAATCACACACTCCACACCTTAGCCTTACGCCACCACTCCCACACTCCACACCCTAGTCCCATGCTCCATATCACCACTCTCATGCTTATTGCTACCAATCCCGTGCTCCAAGCCACCAATCCAACGCTCCCCACCACCAGTTCCTAGCTCCAAGCCACCAATCCCACGCTCCACGTAACCAATCCCACGGTCCAAGCCACCACTCCCACGCTCCTCACCCTAGTTCTATGTTGCACATCCCAATCCCACGCTCCATACCACCAATTACTCGCTCCACGCCACAAATCCTACGCTCCACGCCACCAATTCCACGCTCCACACCACAAATCACACTCTACAAGTCACCAATCCTACGCTCCACATCCTACTCCTATTCTCTTTGCTACTAATCCTAGGCTCCACACCCTCATCCCACAATCTATGCCACAAATCCCTGGCATCTCACCCTAGTCCCATGCTTGACTCCCAATTCACCAATCAACTCGTAGAGCCATCAGCGTTTTGCCCACGCTCTGCCGCTATCTCTTGGGCAACCATCTTCTACCCTCTTTTTCACCCTAATCTCCCCTTCTTTTTATGCCAATCATTTCACTTCTTGTTCTTACCTCAATTTCCTCTTTCACCACTGTTCTTTTTTACTCACTCATTTTCAATTGATTTTTTTTCCATTAACATATCCTGGTTTTCCCTTCTCGTCTCCTGTACCCTCACTTACGTTCCTCTCACTCACGTTTCCTTTTTTCCACCGTATCATAATTTGATCTTCCCCATTTTCCCCTCCTCCTCCCACCTTCTTGCTGGCCTCCCCTTCTAGTCCATCTGTTTTACACCTTACGCTTACCTTTCGTTAGGTGACTGTAAAGTTGCAGCTTTGGCAGTCTACTGTCGTATTTGTTCATGAATAATAGCAACCGAGATGCTCCTACAGTTGTTCTCGTCTTTCAAATGAACTCGGAGGATAGAACTTAGACTACGTTGGTGAAAGTTTACAAATGCCTTGAGGTGCCTCCTGTATGTGAACCATGTCTCGCTGCCATAGAGCGGGGTGCGGGGACCACTGATTAATATACGTGTAATTTTGTAGATAATTTCAGCTCCCTTCAACTGCCAAAGGCTTGGAATGCACATCTGATCCGATATTGAATTTTCTTCATAGATGTCTGCGGTGGTGGACAAGTGGGAACCACGATTCTGAAAGTAGGTAACATTAGAGAGGGTACTACCGTTAACCTGGGTGGATGGTGGAGGTGTGGCTGAACCAGGGGCAGACTGAAAGATAATCTGAGTCTTACATACATTCTCCTCAAGGCCGAAGTGTGCATACGCATAAGCGTAGGTGTTCAGGATCCCCTATGGATTGAGTTCAGTGTGAGTGACGAGGGAGAGGTCGTCTGCATACTGAAGTTCAGTGATGGAAGCAGCCGACACCTTTGTTCCTGCCTGGAGTTGTTTTATGTTGAAAAGTCTCTTCATCCACTACTAGATGTACACCCCGACGGCTAAATTGACACTGGCAGGAAAAAGAACGCAGCCAAGAAAATGGAAAAATAGAGCTGGTGCCAGTACACATCTTTGTTTTACCCCCTTTGGAATGGGGAAGAACTCACACTGGGTGCCATTGTGCAGGACACTGGCGCTCATTCCATCGTGACATTGCATCACATTGGCAATCAATTTTGGTGGGCAACCAAAACGACTGAGGGCTTCCCAGTTGACCGAGTTGAAGGCCTTAGTAAAGTCGATAATGACCGTATACAAGTCACGATGCTGTTCTATGCACTTTTCCTGTATCTGTATCTGGCCTGAAGCAAAGATCATGTCAGTGGTGCCACGTGATGGTCTAAAATTTAGACTCTAAATAGTCTATGAGCCAGCTCTTAGGCTACCTTGCCCCCGGGGGGGGGGGGGGGGGGGGGTTAAGGGATGATGATTCCCACACACCTTGTTCTCTTAGTTATTGATTTCAAGTTGTTTGCCAAAAATCATCCTTTGGGTATGGCGACAGTACACGTTTGAACTTAGATACTATCCAAAATCTGACCAATTCTACATGGATTGATGACAGCCTATTATATTCTGTTTCATTATAACTTTCATGTTAGTTATATTCATACTCATATATTATTGCACACTGTAAGGACGGAAACGATCCTCCGGCTGGTTACCGCTGCTAACTCGCTCGTTTGCTGGTGCAGACGACACTTGGGGTGGTTGGACAGAGGTGAGAACGGCAGCGACTATCTGCGTCACCAGCAGATTCAACCCAGCCGTCATACAGTCAGTATCTAGCTACCCTGCTGTCCGTCAAATTCTGGCTGTGATCTCATCATAGGTCCTGGACTCGTGGGCTGTGTTCCCAGACCTTCACCTATCAACTGCCAACTCTCTGGTCATCTACCACTACCGCATACCACGACCGTCAGTTCATTACATTCCGTCTGTGCCCCGGTGTTCTCCTGCCATTTCAAGACGTCTCTCAAGTGTGGAGTTGAATGGACGCTTCCCTACCCTGAGTATGCATCACCGTGTTCCAGAACCATCCCCCAGGGCCACTGCCGTAGGAAATATTTGTTCATGGTTTGATTCTATAATTCTTTGATTCCATTAATTGCTGACTCCCCTTTATTGTTCGATTCTATCAATTGTTGACTCCATTTAATTGTTTGAATCCATTAATTGCTGACTCCCATTATTTGTTTGATTCCTTTAATTGTTTGCTTCCTTTAATTGTTTGACTCCATTAACTGTTGACTGCCTTATTTGTTTGACTCCCGTAATTATTTGAGGTTTGTTGAGTGGTGTCAGAGTTTTGTGTTATATTTTTTATAGTAAAGAGATGCCAATCTCAAACGGTTGTTTGTTATTCCTCAGAAAACCATGGTCCTTGACTTTCCTTTATTAAGATCCTGATTAGCCTGGTAAGGGATTTCTATCCCTAAGCCCCAGGCCTTTACACATACATATTAATATTATATTATTAGTATTATATTATTTTAGTCTATTGAAGTCTATTAGTCGATATCTTTCCAAGTTACTTACATCTTGGTAACAAATTCAAAGTATTGAGATGTTTTGCAGTAAGCTTGAATATGTTCTTTGCTAAAATAACTGTTGTTTATGCTTGTTTGATATAATTTTGTATATACTGTATATATATTTAAATATATTTTGATATGCACCTGTTGGGATGAGAAACACATACAACGGAAAAGCCTCTTCTAAACAAAAACAACTGCATCCAAGCACAAGTGACCGTACCTAATACATTTGGGGAACTATTAGAGTCTTTGTGAACAGCTTCCAAAAGAACCACGTTTGAATTTTATCACCGATACTTACCATCCATTCTCACCCAAGAGTATTGAAAGAGATCGAAGAGGTGCGTACATTCACACCATATTTGATCAAAGGACTCATGACAAAGATCCCAAGAAACTGGAAAAATACTCGAATGCAAAGAAGCTACTGGGTAGAAAGATCTACTTTTTTTTGTGCAGATAAATGCACCTGCCTTATGAGTGCTGATTGGTGGAAGACAGTTTCAGAAGATGTTGAAGACTGAGCTCCATGCAAGAGGAAGCAGACACAATGATTGTGCCCCACTGCTTGCACAATGCTGCTTACAGCTCATGTCAAGAAGTGTAAGTGGATGCAACTAGGCCGTACCAACAGTAAAGAGGCATATCACATGTCCCAACAGGATGAAGAAACTGCATTGATAGAGGCCGAATGTGAAAAGGACCTGGGTGAGTATGTTGGCAGCTATCAAACAGGGAGGTACTACCGCCTGGGAAGATATTGGAAGCATAATGTGTTGTCTAATGGTAGACCCTGCTGCCATATGGCATCACGAAAATTGTGACCAAGTCCCAGGATGCTGATCTGATTTTCTGTCTCATTTACGCACAATTGTAGGGTCTCAATTGTTTCTCTTGATCTTTTTTTTTTCATTTTTGTATTTTTTTTATCTTTCTTTATTATTAATATTTTCTTTATTATTAATATCATCATCATCATCACATTTTCGCCCCCCAGCACCCGATGTGTGCCCGGGTGGGCTAATCCCAGTAAAAAAAAAAAAAAAACGACTAGTAGGTCTTATGAGAGGAGCGTTCAAATATTTACACGGTTCATCCCGTGAAACGCTCTCCAAGAGTGACATGCTTCCCAGTCTGGAGTACTGTCACCCTGTCTAATGCCTGCATCCGCTCAGAAAAGTGAGGTCACTCTGAGCTGCTGCCGGCCATATTGTCATCCAATCCCATTACGATCCCCGCCAACATCAGGTCAAACCTCAAACCTGCTGACTGGGACTCCTTCAAGGAGTCTCTCAGTCTCAAGCAGGGGAGAAACCTGGAAGAAGCCAGCCCCAATGACATCGACGACGCGGTCGAACAATGGTATAAGGATGTGAAGACGGAGATGGACAACAACATCCCGACCACCAGTTACAGGACCATTCCCCATCCTCACACTAGTCACCAGCTGAGGCAGCTCAGTGTCCAGTACGCTCACGTGAGACAGCTAGCCAGTATCCGAGGGTGGACGCAGGAGCTGAGAGACCGGTACCGAGAGCTACAGACGGACATCCAGCACGAGAGCAAACGTCTACTACATGAACAAAAGTGGGCCGCCTTGGTGTGGGAGGCAGCCAACAATTACCGCGATTCTGCTGCCTTCTGGAAAGGGATCAAGCGACTGATGGGTTCCACCTCTAGCACGGTCCCTTACCTGCTCGACCAAAACAACGTAAAAATATTCGAGGAAGAAAACCAAGAACAACTACATCGGCGATATTTACGAAAGATCTTTACCATTAGTGAACAGGAGAACGAGGGCTTCGTCAGGGAGTTTGAGGAGGACATTTTAGGTCAGTTGCAGGACCATCATCACCTGCTCCAGCCGCTCCCACGGACTGACTTCACTAGACTGGTGGACGGAAGCTACCTGACGGAGCCCATAGTTCCTGCAGATGTGTCAGCCGTCATAAAAGGGTTTATAAACAAATCACCTGGTGAAAGTCACATTAACAAGAAAATCCTGGCTCAACTCCCCGACAACATGATAGAGAGGCTTGCTCATATATGCAACGCCTGCCTCGCCTCTGGATACTTCCCTAAGATGTTCAAAATCGCCGTTATTCGCCTCATAACAACAGCAGGGAAGCCTCCAAACAAAGTCGAAAACTTTCGACCAATATCGCTGCTAGAGGTACCTGCCAAAATCTTCGAAAAAATAGTCAACAAGCGATTGCGGATGTATCTGGAGGACGAAGACGTGCATAATCTCCGCCAGTTCGGCTTCCGCCAGTACCGAGGCACATCCACCGCCATAGCTCAGGCCTACGAGCAGATCGCCAATGCCATGACTGGCCGCCTGCAGTGCAATATAGTACTGAGGGACGTCAGCAAGGCGTTTGACAAAGTTTGGCACGCAGGGCTGCAGTATAAGATCATACAACTGGGGCTACCCGAAAATCTGACCCGCCTGCTGTGCAACTTCATTATGGACCGCAGAGCCAAAATCAAGATGCAAGAACATTTTGGAGAAGAATTCTTACTTTCGAGCGGCGTGCCTCAGGGCTCTTGTCTCTCACCAACCCTTTACACACACTACACCGCTGACATGCCACCCCCAATTGTCGGCAGCGAGTACGTCATGTATGCCGACGATGTAACACAGATCGTCACCTGCCCAGGAAGGTCCTCAGCAAGGATGGCGCGACTCACTGCTCGGGCAATAGAGGAGATCTCGGAGTATGAAAATAAATGGAAAATAAAAACAAACAAAACGAAATTCGAAGTCATACTCATAGCCAAATTCGAGCCGGCCCCATTGATGATCGACGACGAAGAGATTGATTACTCTAAACAAGGCATGTTGCTCGGCCTCATCATTTCTCGGAAGGCATCATTCCCCACGTGAAGGACAGACTAAATAAAGCCAAAGATGCCGCAGGCAAATTAAAACGTATTAAATTGATGCCTGAGAAGATACAAGTTCACCTGTACAAGGCGCTGGTGAGGCCTGTGTTGGAGTACCGATCTATACCACTCGGGAAGACCAGACTACAACAACTACAGAGCTTCCAAAACAAGTGTTTGAGGTCAGCCAGTGGCCAAGCGCCACCCTACCAGGAGACAGTGGAAACCATCCACCTAAGAAATAAAACAGAAGCCCTCAACTTCAGTTTCCATCGCCTAGGGAAGAAGGTTTGGGACAAGCTCCTGGACGACCCTCACAGCCCAGACCACCTACGCGGGGAAGACATCAACGGGGGGAGACCCCACACCTGGTGGCCCCGGAGTCTGCCCGCACTATAACAACCCACCCCGCGATCCATCTATGTCCGCCGCAGTGATCCACCTTAGATTAAAACTTAGATGATATAAATTCACATTTAACAAGTCACAAGCAAGTGAATCCATAACGTAATACAGTATAAGATGTTAATAAACTTGTAATTGCAAAATCAATCTAGTCATTGTCTACTAAAATAACCATTGTGCAACCTCATTCTAAATCCTAGGTTAGCTTAGTTAGTCAACAAACTCTGTAATATGTAAAGCAAGGGGTGTCGTCCCCCTCTATTTAACTCATTAAACTTCTTTTCCAACCTTTCTCCCCACGACTATATGTTGTGACTTCTCTATCCCTCATGTCTGGCTGTGCCTTGAGCCCCAGCATGCCTTCCATCCTTTCCCCTCCTTAACCGAAAAAAAAAAGAAAAAAAAAAGGCCATATTGTGGTTGGTAAAAGAGGGTAGGTCGCGGCCGTGCCCCGCCAGTAAACAGTCACCATCTCACAGGTGCACATGTTTATCTTTGCATGTATAACATATAAAAATGCCAGTATCGTGTGCTGCTTGTGGATGTACTGCTAGGTTCGAAAAGTCCTTAGATCCTCATCTTACATTTCATCGGTTGTGTGTCTTAGTGTGGGAGGAAACGACATAGGAAAGGTTAGGAGTGAGGAACTTTTCAAGAGATATAGGGAGGCGCTGGGGAAGATTAGAGATAGGGGAGGGATCCCGATAGTATGTGGTGTCTTGCCTAGAAGAGGGGTTGGTCGTTAATGGCTGTCCAGGGCAATTGCTATAAATTGCCGATTGGAAAAACATTGTGCAAAAAATGGTTGGGCATTCATTGATAGCTGGCAACGATTCTATGGCAATGACTACCTGTACAGTCGCGACGGAGTACACTTGTCTCGTGAGGGGGTAAAGACGTTGTCTGCATCCCTGGAGTGTGAAATTGTCACTCCAAAGGGGGGGTTTCGCCAGTAGAGAGAGGTCGGGGTAAGTGGGAGTCAAAAAACAAGCTGGTCTGGGAAGTGAAATTGGTTACTCAGGACAAGGGGTAAAACAGGACCAGGGAAGGGTAGGTTTAAATGTATACTATACAAACAGTAGGAGCGTTAGAAATAAAATAGACTTGCTGAGAGCGGTTGTATGTACCGAGAATGTAGACGTCATAGCAATCACCGAAACTTGGGTGAATCTGGCGAGCAAAATTTTTTTTATCAGAGTACCACATAGAAGGGTACAACCTTTTTCACAAGGACAGGGAAGGTAGGAAGGGGGGAGGGGTCGCACTCTTCGTCAAGGATACATTCAAATGATGTATTAATAATTCAAAAAAGGGTGAAATAGGAACCGAGTCTGTATGGGTAGAAATCACGGAAGGAAGAGAAAAACTAATTATGGGAGTGATTTACAGGCCCCCAAGTCTTGGCAAAGAAGCAGCTCAGCCCATATGGCAGGAAATGAGTAGGGCAGCAAAATATAACAACCTGTGCATTATGGGGGATTTCAACTTCAGAAATATTGACTGGGACAACATTGTAGGTGACTATGAATCTGAAGACTTCCTAGATGCAGTACAGGACAATTTTTTGAAACAACTAATTACAGAACTTACTAGAGGTGACAATATATTAGACCTAGTATTAACAAATAAAGAAAATATAATCAGAGATATCACAGGAGGGGAAGAACTAGGGAACAGTGATCACAGAGAAATCAGGTTCACCCTAAATTGGGAAACGAAAAACAATGACAATATGGTCAGTCCCAAACTTTCGGTTGGCAGATTATCAGGGGTTAAGAAGGTACCTAGGTGAGGTCTCCTGGGAACAGTCAAGTGAGTAACCAGTAGGAAGGGGTGAGGTCATAGATGACACAACAATTGATCATGACTATAATATATTCACTAATATACTACACAAGAACAAAATATACCATACAGAAAATTAGGTCAAATAAGAATGAGCCAAGGTGGATGACCAGAAAACTTAAACATGACATAGGAATAAAGAAAGGAATATTTAAGAAATTAAAGGGAGGAGAGGAGCAGCTCAAAAATAGGAATAATGAACTGTCTAGGAATGTTAAGAAAAATGTAAGGAAAACAAAGAAAGACTATGAAATCAAAATAGCAAGAGAATCCAAGGCGAATCCCAAGGGATTTTTCCAGGTATATAGGACAAAGGTCAAGGACAAAGTTGGGCCTTTAAAGTAAGGGAGGGGAGAAGTGATAAATGGCAGTGAAGAAATAAGCAAAGCATTGAACAGCTACTTCTTATCTGTTTTCAGAGAAGAAATTTGCAATGAAATTCCAGAGGTGGAACTGATATTTAAGGGAATGGAAGAAGAGAAATTAAAGAATGTCACTATCAGAAAAGAGGATGTTCTTAAGAGGATAAATAAACTAAAGAAGACAAAATCCCCAGAGTGTAGCGTACCCCTTGTAAACTTATTTACACAATCATTAGACACCGGAGTTGTGCCAGATTTGTGGAAACAGGCAAATGTAGTACCCATATTCAAAAAGGGAGACAGAGCATCAGCGTCAAATTACAGGCCGATCAGTTTGACGTCAGTAGTGGGGAAATTTCTTGAATCAATTACAGCAGATAACATCCGATCGCATTTAGAGAAAAGCAAATTAATCTACGACTCTCAACATGGGTTTACAAAGGGAAAATCTTGTCTAACAAATCTGCTGACGTTTTTTAGGAAAGTCTTCAAGGTAGTAGATAATGACGAAAATTACGATGTTATTTACTTAGACTTTAGCAAAGCATTTGACAGAGTACCGCATCAGAGGCTTCTGAGAAAAAATAAGGCTCATGGTATCGAGGGGAAAGTTTTAAATTGGATAAAATCATGGCTCACCAATAGAACGCAGAGAGGTCAGCGTAGATGGTGTTAAATCTGAGTGGGGCCGTGTAACCAGTGGGGGTCCCCATGGGTCAGTACTTGGCCCACTCTTGTTCATAATCTACATAAACGATCTAGATACTGGGATCAGCAGTGACATAAGCAAGTTTGCGGATGACACCAAAATAGTTCGGCAGATTAATTCAGGGCAGGATGCATCTGCATTACAGGAGGATCTAAATAAACTGCAGGGGTGGTTCTGAAAAATGGTAAATGAAATTCAACACCTGCAAGTGCAGCGTACTTAATATCGGAAGAACAAGTACTGTCAATTTATACAGCCTTAACAACGTCAACCTAGAGAGGTCGACTTGTGAAAGAGACCTAGGGGTACTTGTAAGCCTGGACCAACTGCCTAGAAAACAGTGCGTTAATGTTCGAAATAAGGCAAACAGAGTATTGGGTTTTATATCTAGAAGTGTAAGTAATAAGAGTGCAGAGGTCTTATTGCAACTATATCTTGCGCTAATCAGGCCGCACCTCGATTATGCGGTTCAGTTCTGGTGTCCTTATTATAGAATGGATATCAATTCACTAGAGTCGGTCCAGCGAAGAATGACGAAAATGATTCCGGGACTTAGAAACCTTCCATATCAGGATAGGTTAAAGAAACTAAACTTGCATTCCCTAGAAAGACGAAGAGTGCGGGGAGATATGATAGAAGTATTTAAGTGGGTGAAAGGAATCAATAAAGGTGATATAGATAAAGTTCTTATAATATCCGATCATGATAGGACTCGGAACAACGGATTTCACTTGGATAAGTTTAGATTTAGGAAGGAGATAGGAAGGAACTGGTTTACAAATAGGGTGATGGACGAGTGGAACAAGCTTAGCAACGTTGTAGTAAGTGCTGGAACGCTGGAAAGTTTCAAAAGGAGGCTGGATAGATTCATGAATGATAGAGTGGTAGTAACTCTCGACAAGAGCTGCCATGCACAGGCCAACCGGCCTATTGCAGACTCCTTATTTTCTTATGTTCTTATGTAAGTAATTTCTTAAATGATATAGAACTAAGTATAAAGTTTAAAAATTTTGCGAACATGTGGCAAGCGTGTTAAATATACAGTAGGTAATCTGTACGTGCACTGTATATAAGAGAGATATAAATCATGTGACAAGAGGGATTATATTTAACTATTGTGTTTCGGTTAAAGAAAATCTCTACACTGTGAAGCTTGTGTTGATGCCTTAACTCGCACAAATGTTGGCCAAATGTGTTCTCTGATTATGTAGGAATCCAAAGGGGGCCTGATATATCCTTCAGATGATGTTATAGATATCTGTGTTAATTGTGAGAAAAAAATTTAGAGTAGCCGTGTCATGTAGACTAAATACAGATCTAACTTTAGGAAGAGTAGATTTTCACAGACTTGTTCATTCAGTGTTATCAAGTTACACTAACAGAGAAGTATTTCCTAATCTCTTTCACCACATGTTTGACACAGAATCTATAGAAAATCACATACATTTATTGATTATAGCAGTTGCCGAAAGCTATTTGCAAGTAAGATATGCATATGCTCCAAAACAATGCACTGCTGAGCTACAAACTCAGATTAAGGTAAAGAATCGTCAGATATATAAAAAGCTCATTCATTTCAGTGGCCAGTAGGATTATGTACTAAACATATAGACATCGTATTTACACAGATGTTTATTGTATTATTTGTACAGTGTATATTTTTTTGTGAATAATAAAGGTTAATGAATTTTCTCACTTGTTTACACATAAGCAAATGTATTTATGAATGAACAGTAGGACAATAATTCATGTAGACTAGCAGTACACACGTCGTTGACTGGTGAGTTGTTGAGGCTGGCAGCGGGCTCTTGCCAACCGCAGTATGGAGGCAGCGCGGCTGGCTGGCTTCACTCCCGACAGCGTTATACACTGCTCATGCCACCTCCATCCTTATTCTACCTCCATGCTTGGAACAATCTGCCAGAGAGTGTTGTGACGGCACCGAGGGTGAATTCTTTAAAGACCAGTTACCTTAGTCCCCCCGACACCACACTCCCTCCGCGGGAGGCCCGTTCACGGCCTCCCCTCACACAGCTAATACGCTGTAGATGCCAGTCTCCTTTGTCCTCTAAGAGGGTTACGCCTCCCAACCACCGCTGACTTCCTAGGAGTGCCAAGTAGTCCTCGGCCCTCTGACGTAGGCATACAGGTCGAGTCCTGTAACTCCACCATGTCTGAGTTGACTGGAGACCCAGCTACTCGCTTTAACTCTCCTGATGCACTGAGTGAGCCAGGTGACTATGGTGTTGACCTTGACACCAACGGAGAGGATGGCTTTCAACTAGTTCAGTCCAGGAACAAGCGGAAGGCCGAAAAGGCAGAAAAACTTAGAGACCATCAACTACAACCTCAACCCCCCGATGAGAGTAAGATTAAACTTCCTTGAAGGTACATGACCTGAAGTCAAGTATCTCTGGCTGAACGATGCGGAAGATAAACACCCAAACGCTGAGTTTCAGTTCAGAGTCGGTACACAAGATCATGTTCTGATTAGAAGCGACCCAACAGTCATACAGGATCTCCTCACCAATAGCAAAAGGGGAATAACCATGGAACAATCATCCCAATCATCGAGCAAGAAAACCATCTTAATCATAGGGCTCGACCAGTACCAGACCCCTACACTACTAGAAGCTCATCCCGATATCAGAAGGACGAAGCGACTCAGGGGCAAGAATGCAGTCATTGCAGACTGGGTTGGCTCGGAAGACCCACCCAAGACCATTCGAGTCCCTGGTGCCTTTTCAGACTCTGAAGGTAACTCTCTATCAGCCCCCTACCCGGAGGTGCTACAATTGTCAGCACTGGGGCCATGTGGTCCGGTTATGCCCCTCTACTAAGCAGTGGGGTGGTCTCTGCTCAAGGCAACATGCAACACAGGTTTGCAGAGATACAGTTGCTCAAGGGGGTGTCATTCAACAGAAGTTTATTAACTGCAAAACAGTGAGATTCTTGAAGGAAGCTTTCTGCCTCAGGAAGAAGTATGGTTTGGAGGACTCGGGCGATAATCTTGCCAGCTAAGGACAGCAACGCGATCCCACGGTAATTTCCAGTCTGACCCATGTGCTTATAAATATTGATGATGTAGGCGTCTTTAAGAACTTGGGGGATATCCTCCTTTTCCCATATATTCTCCAGGAGAGAGTGGAGACGGCTGGTAAGCAGATGTTCTCCTGCTTTGTACACTTCATATGTTTGATGGCGGTAACGACCTCATTACGGGATGGAAGATAGCTGAGGTGGGTCAGTTCTGGATGCTGAGGGACCTGCTGGGCAATCAGGACATCCACATCGGTGTTTCGGTTGAGCAGCAAATGTTAGTGCTCTTTCCAGTGCTGACAGATGCTTTTCTTGCTCTTTAATTAGGGAGTTACCGACGGATGAGCAGAAGGATGGCCACTCTATGAGTACAGTAGTTTGGCCAAACATTTTTAGTGGAATTGAGAAATTCACGCATTTTGTCTTTATCCGTAATTTTTTGGGTTTCACGCGCTTTATTCTTCCACCATTCGTTCTTTACACAGCGAAGTTTGCGCTGGTCTATTGTATTCTTCTCGCGGAAGATATCTGCTTTGGTCCAAGACTGAGGGTTGTTCTTCCAGTCAATGAAGGTAGCATGTTTACCATTGATGAGTATGTCGATTTCCTGGTTATTTTCAGCAAACCAATCCTCATATTTTCTCTCAGTAAACCAATCCTGGCACTTTCTTTCGATCTGGCCGAGAATCCCACTGAAGGTTTTTGTGATGACAGCTTCGAGGATAGCCCATTCGGGACTCGAATTAAATTGTTTGTTTTGGGTTTTTTTATCAGCCCATCGTCGAGCTGCTCTCTGACACAGCATGTACTACTGCTTGATCCTTCAGTCACTTGGTGTTAAAATCTCTTCTGGAAGCTTGTTGCTTTCGCCGTTTGGGAGCCACGTGAAGGGAGAATTTGGCTCTGACGAGCCGATGATCTGTATCACAGTGGTCTGAGCCACACATGGCTCGGGTGATGAGGATATTTAGGCAATCTCTTTTCCTGACAGTGATGTAGTCAGTGAGATGCTAAAGTTTGGATCGTGGGTGTTGCCAAGAACCCTTGAACTTGTTGGCCTTCCTAAACAAGGTGTTGATGATAGTGAGGGAGTGTTCAGCACACTTGCTGAGGAGGAGTAGGTTGCTGAGATTGCACTTACCTACTCTGTTTCTCCCTATGATTCCCTGCTATAAGTCAGCATCTCTGCCAATTTAATATAATATAATATAATATAATATAATACAATAATGATGATGAAAATTATAATAATAATAATAATAATAATAATAATAATAATATTAATAATAATAATAATAATAATAATAATAATAAATAGGTATAAATGCAAAAGTTAAAAAGGTCATTACTATAGTGAGAAACGATTGTGTGTAAATGAGACAGAAAGTAAAGTTTGTTTTTGTTTTGATCTGTGATTATGATTCGACTGCATTGGTGTTGACCTTACTGGGTGTGGTTACCCAGTCAGATTTTCTTTTTAGCTTGCTATGTTTAAGGCACCTTATTTTGCCTTTCCCCATGTAGCGTGAGCAGAGTGGCTCTTGGAAATTGCTACTCAGTCTCACAAACAGGACCAGATTACACTGCTGCCTAGATTCCAGTGCATAAACGACCATCTTATCTATGCCGTCTGTGTACAGAGTTGTGACTAGACTCCCGGCATTCATCTCTGCCTGTCCCTGTCACCACTCGTGTGTCGCCATATAACTTTTGGGGGCTTAGGGGTTTTGATGATGAGGAAAAGTATTATGAACTGGATGATGGCTGGGTGTAAGTTGATTTATGAGGTGAGGCAGTAGCGCAGGTTGAAACCACACATTTTGGCTTTCCAATTACCTGATTCTGTGGTGCAGATAGTTGCAACAACTGGGGAAAGGGAGAGTTGCAATGGACTGCAGGAGCACAGTTTGATGGGGCATTACCTTCATCCGCCTGTGTAGTCGCTGGATTCCCATGTTAGTCACCTCTTCCACCTATTTCGCCGTTGGAGTCTTACTGGAGCTCTATAAGCATGTCTGCCTGATGCAGGGTTCCACCTCAGACTTTCCATTCAGGATTTACTCCCGTAGCCTAATAACTACCAAGGTTAATCCATGAGGCAGCGGGGCAGTGTTTGGTAAGCTCCAGGGCTTGTCCACATTGCCGGTGGGCATATGCGCCGTCCCTCTGGGGCCCACCACTGGTCCAAGATCCCTTGCTGGTTTAACCTTGGACTGTGAGGTACCCAGTTATGGTGTGTTGCCACGAGGAGTCACAGGTGGAGTCTTGATGGTGAAGAGGCTGTGTACCTATGCAAGGCTGCTTCCCTGTTCACTACTAGGGCTAGCCAGCGACGGTAGCTGAAAGCGAGAGGAAGCAAGCAATGCCTGTACCTTAACACTAACATAATGCTGCCACAGTAGATGCATTGCAACAACCTGTGTGCATTCACACTGAAGAGTTTGGCCATAACCTCTGACTCCAGCCACTCAGTCCGCCCACCTCAGCAGTCCTGTGTGTGTCTTTGTGGCTGTCCGTGCCTAACCTAACCTAATCTATCCTAACCTCACCGTCCAACGTTCAACGCGACGATGGCAAGGCTCATTCTGGGAGCCGAGTTCAACGAAGAGTTTGGACACAAACCCCTGACTGCGTCCTCTCAGTCCGGGACGGTGCACACACACACGCGAAAAATTATCGTATCAATTTTGATAACCAGTTTTGTCCCGTTTCTTGTTGTTGTTGGTGTCGTCGTTTTTGTTCTTGCTATTAGTATCATTATCATCACATCAACATCATCATTGTCGTCGTCGTCGTCGCTGTTCATATTATCATCATGCTACTCCGATCACATAGAGGTTCACGGTGCTTAACAAGCACGTTCAACAGGCTTTGTGTGGAATATAACAAAGCCTAGGACTGCTTTTGTTGTCTCTGTGGCGCAGTGGTAGCAATACCTGTTCACACGCAGAGGTCCAGGGCTTAATTCCCGACTAGTGAGGTATTGCATGTGTATGGAACCCCGCGAGCTATATGGCTTGATGAGAGATTTATTGTTATAATATTTTTAAAGATGTTGTCGTTTACATTATCATTGTTATTTGTCACGTGCCTGAGCGCTCGGGAACTCGCATAGCGTGAGGCATTAGGGTGTCATACGGAGGCGAATTTTTTGTTTTGAGTTTGAAAAATCGGCCCATGGCATCAATGATGTAGTTCTATGTGCAGAATCATGTGATATCTTCAGATTTGAAATTTTTTTATTTTTTGCTAGGTAAATTTTAACTTGAAGTCTTATGAAAATTCAGTATTCCCACCCTTTTACCAACACCACTAAATAGCTTATTTAAAGTAAAGTAAATGCATCAGGTTAATTTATTAGGATGAAAATGATCCAGAATAGTGAAACGAATGATCTTGACACATTTATTAAATTAAAAATTCCTTTAGAAAACAAAATCATCAAATACAAAAACCGGTTTTACTACTACGACCCGGTGTTGCTGCACACCATAGAGAACATGTCTTTCTTGCTTCTGTTTCTACTCATCACCTCCCTGCTGACCACCTGAGCTCGGAGTAGCCTTCCCTCCTCTCCTGGCTGTACACGTGACTGCTGGCCTTTCTCACTTGCTGTACACAACGCTCTATACTCTGGGTGTGCGAGGGCCAGGCAGGGACATGCATGGGGTTGTCCAGGAAAGCTCTGACTTGAACATTGGTGAGGCTGCAGGTAAGAGGGGGCTCACTGCCAGCCTGGATGTTATCCAGATCTATGAGATCAGTGAGGGTCTTGGCACCTACATTGACTTCAGGAGTCTTCCTGACCCTGAAGGAATCGTCACCAACTGATTCGTCATGCCCAGATCCTCTCATAAGTCTCATATCAAAGATCTTTTTGACTGCCACTCTTCTCTCCTCCTCATCCTTACTGCAGAGCATTGTCTGCAGAACTGCCTCGGGATGAGCATACCAGGAAGATCTCCTCACAGTCTGCTCCACAATCTGAACAACCTTCCTTGGCTGACTCCTCAGGAGCTCAAGCTGGAAGAGAACATGACTCGGACCTTCAGAGAACGATGACTTGACCTTGGTGTTGAACCAATTTGGCAAGTAGACACTCACGATGAATTGGACAATAAGTCTCAGGTTGTGAAGCTGGTTCCCTTTCAGTTTATGATGAGCGACCCAAATTCTGCAGAACCTGAGAGCCGTTGTGAGCCACCTAGAATGTGAGACTGGACCTATCTGCAGGTAAGCAAGTCTATCAGGCATGACCCCAGTTTTGATGGCACTGCAAATCATGTAACCATAGTACTGGTCAGTACTCAGGTCGTCAATGACAGTATGTGCAAGCTCAACGAGTGGAGGGCCAACTGTGATTTTTTCAAAGCTCAGATTTATTTCTAACTCAGTGGCAGAGTCCAGCATCTTGCCAAGAGGACCAGACCATCTGTTGTTTGAAAGAGTCTTGCCATCCAGCTCCTGGATCAGATGTCTGAGTGGCAACTCGTTGGTGTGGAGGTCACAAACAATCCAGACCAGCTTCCTCCCAATCTTCCGCTCTATCCACTGTATGACCCCCCCTTGCCACCCTGTGTTCGTGTTGGTGTTGACCCCTCCAATGGTCTGCAGGGTCTGGTCTACGTTCCTCTCTCTGAGCCAGTTCACAATGTTATCTGCCACTATCTCAGATGGTTTCCTGATGTCATCTTTCTCTGGAGTGAAATGCCACAAATACTTCCCTCCTGATTCACTGCAGCAGGAGTAGTGTTCCTCCATCACCATGGCAGGGAACAACTTGTCAGAATCTCCAACTTAAATGAACACTTTAGTGTCATCCCTTCTCCCATCAAAGAACAAACAATTGATTCCATTTTCTCTTATCCCCTTATCAAACTCCTATTCTAGGTTACTGACAAGTTTCTCCTGAGCTCTCCTTACTTTGTTATGATCTATCACCAGGTGAACATCATCAGGTGTTATCAAACCACCGTCAACCCAGGCAGCTGTTGCTATCTCTGCAGTTTCTCTGAGACCAGTGTGGTGTCGCATGCTGGCCAGAGCTATGCTCGGGATATCTTTCCTATTTCGAATCTTATGCCTGGAAGGTTTGGGATCATTATTTTCTGGGTTAGGGACAAAGTCACCATTCTCCTGGTCAGCACTCGGATCAGCCATGGGGAAGTCATTAAACTCTGAATCAGCTTGACTCCAATCATCGGCCTTTTTTACCTCACCCTGGGCCTTCTCAAGTCTCTTTTCCTCGGCAACTCTTCTCCTCTTCTGTCTCTCTGTGGCAGCCTCCTGTCTCTTGGACTCCGGAATATCTTGGCTAGAAATCATGAGAGCCCCTATACTGCCAGTCTTCTCTCTCTGTGCTTTGACAAATGCCAGTTCGATCACAGGAATCTTCAGTTCACGCTTGCAAATACAGGAGATGTGGGCCTCGGATTTACAGTCACGATCGCATCCAAACTCAGGACAGAGAACAATTGGGCACTTGCAAGTAATTATGTCAAATAACTGGTCCAGTTGCTTGGCAAAGCTGTCCTTAACTGCAAGTTTTCCTCTCCCAAGAGAGATATCTCTTGCCTTTTCCCAACTGGCTAGCAGTCTCTCACTAATCGTCTTCTGACTTGTTATGACTGGAGGCTTGAACTGAGCGTTAGCCAGAGTGTACTGTGCCAAGACAGCCTTGGTCATATCACTGGTAATGTCTTTGTTTGTGTAAGTTCTTTGGTTCTTTTCACTGATTTGCCTGATTAAAACACCGTATCTCAAAGCATCTCTCAATGTAGGCAACTCCGACTTTAGGAGCTCTCTCCCAGACCCAAGATAGTGACTGAGATGGCTGGATTTTTGGTTCCTCGTCCTGACACAAGCAGCCATCGCAAATATTATCAACTTATAAATGCATCAGAATCTGAAACAGAAAAAAATATTGTTAGTTGGGTTGTTAAAGAATGAAGTCAGAAAGCAATGTTCACTATTTAATTGTAATGCACTAATGCAGCTGTACGTTAGATTTCGATAAATTTCACGCTAAAATTTACCTAGCAAAAGGTTGCAAAATATTGAAACTGAAATTATTTTCTGTTTAAATACACTAAAATCTACCAAAAAAGTGATGGGCCATTAGTTTTAGCTGATCTTCCCTCCTATGACACACCCTAGTGAGGCATATGTTCACCCCTCCATTTCACACAAGCTATTAATAATTTGTTAATTGTACTTATTATATTATTATTCTTTGTTACTTAGGTTAATTGTATATTTATGTATGTTATTAATATGCATCATTGTCTTACTCTGTTAAGTCAAATCAAGAGTAGTATTAATTAATTATATACAATATTCAGCAAATGTCCTGGATCACGTAATATGAGACGCGCTCCTCGGCGTGCCCACGCTTCGCCAGTAGCGAAAAACCGTGGCATAGGGTAGACTTGTCCATTCGTTCTCTAGCCTTGACCCTTGTCTAGTGCCTTGTCCAGTCTTCTGCAATGCCCTAGGGGTGTATTAGTGACACGTTTAGTTAGGCCTAGGAAGGGATCCTGGTGGTAAGGAATCTCCTTTTTGGTAGGAAATAATCATTTTGTAGTGATTGCTGTATATATTGTTACGAGTTGGGGATTTAGAATATAGTTATACGTCTACCCAGATCCCAACGGGTAACAACAAAAAAAAACAAAGACAATCGGACTAAAAAAAGGGTAGACAAAGGATGCGAGTTTTCGTTGTATATAATAAAGTACCATAAATTCCTTAACAAAATATTCAGCTTATACACTACCCTTAACCAAACTTAACCTAAACACGAACAGTATATACATAGTAATAAAACATAAAACAATAGTGAAGCAATGTGGAGGGGGAAGAGGCAATACAAGATTACAAATACTTAAGTGAGGAGCTGAGATGGCTGACGAGCAAGGCTGAGTATGGTAGAAGACGGTAAATAGTCACTGTGCCGTAGGTTTCCAGGATAGGTGATCCTGTGGTCGCTTCCCAGAGTGAAGTGTGTCCTCTCCTCGAATTGGAGCTGACAAAGTAGACTGAGGCGGAAGTGACGCAACAACCAGGATATGGAGAAGGGAAACCCGGGAGTGGTAACTAAGACGAGCCATACTCGTGTTTCGTCCCTAGATGGCGTTGCTCGTGGTGCTGGGTAGGTAGATGAAGACAATCGGTGGAGGGGTTCGTAACAATATATATTGTATGTCTATGTAATATAGTTATGTTAAGTAATATTCGTTTGGTCTAACTCCTTACGGTATATTTTCACCCTTCCGGCATCACTCTTATTTTAATATACAATTACTTATACCCTTAAATTCATGTTTGCTAGTCATTATTCCCTTTAGAACATAAATTGAATTAATTAATTATTTTCCCTTTTGTGACTTACTTACTTCAATTTGTTCATACTTATTCAAGTACATTAATTAAGTAGGTTTTTTGTGGGGATAATTATTGCCGTGTTCCCTACTTGTTCCTTTATTTGTTAATAACTTGGGGTAGGTTTCACTCCCCAAGTATAAAGGGTAGTGGGATCGCGACATATTGATAATACCTAAAGTACTTTGAATAAGTAAGTGAATAATAAAGTAAACTAATAGTTGGTTAGGAGTGTTAAGTACAAGAAGCGTAGCAGAGAGTATCCGTAGACTTATTTATGCCTTGCCCGCAGTGACTCTCCAATACAGAGGCGGTAAACTTACTTTTTTATTATTAAAATCACGTTTTCATGATAGGTGTGTTCACGACTATTGCAAATATCTTTGGCTATAACCTACTTCGTGGTATAAATATTTCCTATGCACATATTCCATCTGCCTGGCTTGTATTTTGATAGTATTTCTTTGTGTATTTTCCTTTCCACATACATCCATACTTTCTTTATAATTTTTTCCTATTTAACCGTTTATAAATCCGGTTCATTTACATTCAACACCTCCCTCCTCCTCCCCTCATCCTTCTAGCCCCCTTTGTGTGCATGTTACTCCCGTCACCTCCATTTCTTCCTCATATTAAGACCTCTTAGCGCAGGTGAGTGTCGTCCCCACAGAAGGTCTTGAACGACGCTGGCGAACACTGGAGGCTTAAAGTGTGCAGGAGAGGGGGGTGCGTGTGCGTGCGTGTTGCTACCCAGGTAACTCATGCACAGTTGATATGTGTGAGTATGCGAGTGGAGGGGGAAGAGATGGATGAGTGAGTGAGTGGAGGGGGAGGAGATGGATGAGTGAGTGTGTGGAAGGAGAGGAGATGGATGAATGAGAGTGTGAAGGGGAGGAGATGGATGAGTGAGTGTGGGGAGGGATGGAGGTGGATGAGTGAGCGTGTGGCGGAGGGAGGGGGGGTGGATGAGTGAGTGACTGGAGGGAGAGGAGATGGGTGAGTGAGCGTGTGGAAGATTAGATGTGTGAGGTAGTGAGTGGAGGAGAAGATGAGTCAGTGAGTAAGCGAGTGAACTTGAACAAAAACAGGTATAAAGAAACAGAAATCACTAAACAGAAACTGAAAGGAAAAAAAAAAACTTTTCCCTCGTCTAGAATAAAAAAACAACACAAATTTCTCTAGGGGATAAAACTAAATCCCATTCCTTCTCTCGACATATAGAAGTGGAAAGTTATCCCGGTGACTGTAAAACTTTCTCTTACGCAGGCGGAGGATGGTCGGGGCTGAGAGGTTCACAGGGGCACAGGTGTCTCCAGTTTCCAGACAATTGGGGAAGTTAACTCGGTAAATCCAGCCTCTCTAGGGTGTTGATACAGTGTTTGTTATTGTTGTCTAGAGACGAGACTCTCCTCGATAGGTTCCAGAGAGTTTTGTTGAAAGACTTACTGTGTATATATATATATATATATATATATATATATATATATATATATATATATATATATATATATATATATATATATATATAAATGACCCCTCCGTTAACGAACTCAATCCGTTCCAGAAGGTCGTTCGTTAACCGAAAAGTTCGTTAACCGAAACCATTGTTTCAATGGGTTTTTGGGTAATTGGTTCCAGCTCACCGAAAATTTCCTAACTTCAACAAAAATGGCAGAAAAATTTACTTACTTTGAGGTGTGTATGTAGAAGGCTCCTGGATGATGATGATGATGTGCATTTGAAGTGGGAGGTGGAGGAGGAGAAGGGAGAAGAGAAGGAAGTGGAGGTGGAGGAGAAGCATTTTACTGCTTCTTGGAAGGTGAGTCACCTTCCATGAAAATGTCAGGAACCTCTGGACTGACAGATTCTCCACCATGAACATCCTCTCTCCTTCTTGAAGTGGAAGGCTGAGGGCTAGCATCTTGTTCCCTCTGCCTTTTACTGAAGAAAGTATCAATTGTGGTCTGTGGGGCCCTGTCCTCCTCACCATTAACTTATGTTTAAAGAAGGAGACCAATGAGTCCTCAACATGACACAAAGTTAGTTCAGTCTTTTCCACTTCTGGGTGCTTTGAAGCCAGTTCCCTGAACGTCTCCCAGTAGTAAATCACATCTTTCAACTGTTTTGCTGATATATGGTCATCACTTTCAATTTCCTCCTCACCACTGTTAGCTTCTACCAGTAACATCTCATCCAGTTGCTTCAAGTCATCAGGAGTAAGTTCCTCCTCATGAGACATCACAAGCTCTTCCACATCCTTCTCCTCCACTTCAAGGCCCAATGACTGACCAATGGACACAATCTCCTGGTCCAACTCTGTTTTTTCCTCAAATCCCTCAAAATCATGGACTACTGATGGCCACAGTGCTTTCCATGAAGAATTGAGGGTTCTATTGGAGACTTCTTGCCATGATGACACAATCAATTTTACAGCCTCCAGGACGTTGAATTGTGTCTTCCAGAACTGTTTCAGTGTTAGTTCAGGATCAGTGGAAGTTGCCTGATGACACCTCTTAAACATTTTCTTCATGTACAGCTTCTTGAAGTTGCTGATTACATTCTGGTCCATTGGCTGTATGATTGATGTAGTGTTGGGAGGCAAAAACAACACTTTCACAAAGTCAAATTGATACTCCAAATTGCTGGCAAGGTCAGGGTCATGACCAGGAGCATTATCCATGAGGAGAAGAGCCTTTAAAGGAAGTTTATTGGTGGTTAGGTAGCTCTTGACAGAGGGGCAAAACACATCAACAGCCCATTCATTAAAGAACTGTCTTGTCACCCATGCCTTACGGTTGGACTTCCAATAAACTCCAAGCTTTGTTCTTACCACTTTCTGTTGCTTGAACACCCTGGGGTTTTCAGAGTGGTAGACAAGCATAGGCTTCAGTCGGAAATCCCCTGAAGCATTGGCACCAAGCAATAGAGTGAGACGGTCTTTCATGGGTTTATGCCCAGGTAAAGAGGCTTCATCTTTGGTGATGAATGTTCTTTTGGGCATCTTTTTCCAGAACAGCCCAGTTTCGTCCACATTGAACACTTGCTGTGGAAGATAATTTTCTTCTTCCATCAGTTTTTTAAATTCAACTAAAAACTTTGCTGCCCCTCTTTATCAGCACTAGCAGCTTCACCATGCCTAACAACACTTAAAATGTCACTTCTTTTCTTAAATTTTTCGAACCAGCCTTTGCTAGCCCGAAAATCTTCAAATTCTGTTCCTGAAGAACCAGGTTGATCTGCCTTTAAATGTTCATAAATCTCCCTGGCTCTTTCACAAATGAAATCACCAGAAACTGAATCACCTTTCATCTGTTTTTCCCTAATCCAGATGATAAGTAACCTCTCAGTTTCTACGATTAGGGATCTACTTTTAAACACTCTTGTAGATTTGTCTCTCACGTTCACTTCCTTAAATTTGTCTTTTTGTGCAAGAATTGTCGACACAGTTGATGCCGACATGCCATATTCTTTGCATAGAGCATTTGATTTAATGCCTTGTTCGTGTTTTTTTATTATTTCCTGCTTTATTTGGATTGAAATTGCTTTTCTTGATCTCTTAGGCCCCATGCTGGATTCAAACAATGGCAACACGTATTTTTCAAAGTCAAACTAGCTGTTAATAAAGAATATTTTCTTTAAAATAGCACTGCACTGCACTATATATTGTCAATATGCAAAAATTTTTTCAAAATGACCAATAATTTGCTTGGAAACACAGAAAAAAAGCGTTTAGTTGAAGAGAGTCTCAAGCAAGATGTTACCTCCAGTGAAAACAGAGAGAGACTAACGCCTGTTTGCTGTGTTAAGAGGCTGGATGCCCCGCATTAAACTAGTCACTTTACCTTCAATTTTGTTCAATAATTGTTAAAATTACTAAAAAATTGAATATTAAACTTTTAAAATTATTGAATAGTATAAACTTCTTGATATTTACTAAAATAGTAAGGAATTTAAGCCCGAGAACCGATTAATGTATTGGCGGACTGATACTAAAGCTGGTTGCCCGGTCAGTGCAAGGGAAAATATGTTGAGGTCGGTTCGTAAGAACTTCGTTAAGCGAAATTTTTTTCGTTAAGCGAATTGAAGATCCTTATGGAAGGCAGTTCGTAAACCGAAATTACGTTAACGGAGGTGTAATATTCAGAAATTCCAGAGTAATTTCAAACTCCGCGCCATTGACGATACTGAGTTTTCAAGGTCGTCTGAGGGAAGAGAGCGCTCCCCGCTATGTGCACATAGCGAGAGGTTGTGGAACTAGGCCTATATGATATTAAATGTAATTTGCCGAATTAATAATGATGCGATTCATGAAGTTAAGGGACTATTATTGAATTTGGAATTATTATAGATCGTTTATCAGTCTGAATAATGTTACGGGTGTCCCAAGGAGTTATTAGTTAGGCGGAAAATATGTCACGTAGGCCTAAGCTAGCGCCTTGGAGAGACGCGACGCTGGCTGGTCCTCAGTCACGTGAAAGCGATTGGACCATCAGGACATCCCTGCGCGCCCGTCCACAGAAATAGTCACGTGGCCTAGTCACCTGTGTTGCGCTATTGCAGTATAACAAGTAAGTCTCATTCGATCTCAGACAGGGTTTAGATAGGGCAGTGATAAAGTTAACAAAAGCTAACAGTGAGTTCATTTCAGGGTTTCCGTCAGAACCCACTTGACTGCGAGAAATTGACTGCGAGAGTGATGACTGCGAGAGATTGACTGCCGTTTGAGACTGCCGTTGAGGATTGAGGGTGGCGATTGTCGCCGTTGGACCGATCAGTGTAGGCCTGTCACTGTTTAGCGGGGTATCAAAGGATGTCTTGAGTGAATCTAGCCGTCTGGGCGCCCAGCTGACGACGGGACGATCGTTGGGGTCATCAGCTCTCCTCTACCTCGGCTCACAATACCACATGTCTCAAGCAGCTTAGTGAAACCCTCTTGCTAACGGGAAGCTAAAGCTTCTCTCAACTGTACAAGGTCTGATTGGCTCACTCCCTTCCGCTTCATGGATGTACTGGGGGTAAAGTGAGGCCAGCTGAGTGATACAGGGCCGCACACTGGGGCCAAGAGTCAGTGGAGTTAGAGGTACACTTTCCAAGGTGGAGAAAGGCTGATTTGGGCCTTAAACTACGGGTGCCTGTTGGTTGTGCCTTAAACGACTACGGAGTGCAGGTGGAATCTGTGTGTGTGTTAGGTTAGGAAGCATGGTTCACGGGTATTGGTGGACTCAGTAACTTCTTAATAATAGTGACAATACTTTTGTGTGTAGTTAATACTATTTTTCAGTTGCTAATGTATGCTGTGTGCATTTAATATTTCTTTACAATCTCAATCTCAGGTATAACCTTTGTTCCCCGGAGTAGTGTTTAAGTTAGGTTAGGAGGTGTGTATCTGTTGGGGTAATATAATTTTGTTGAGCGCCCTGAAGGCCTATTCAGGGTGGAGTTAATAAGCTCTGATTGTTATACCATTTTCTCAGTGCTGGATATAATTTTGGTGAGTGCCCTTAAGGCCTATTCATGGTAGAGTTATAAGTTCTTATTTTTTTAATACCATTTTCTCAGTGATTGATATTTTGTTGAAAGCCCTTAAGGCCTGGTTCATGTGTGCAAGCAACATCTCTTAATACTTTAAACTTATTATCCTCTAATGAGGCATTGCCTGAGGTTCTAATAATTTCAACATCATGTATAACTTTTATTCCCCAGAGTAGTATTTTAAGTTCAGGTTAAGAAGTGTGCATATTGGTGTACCACTATTTGAGTGTGTTTGTAGTGTTGGAGGGAATATAAGTGTTAATTTTACCGTGTTTCTCATTCATCCCAGTCACAGATGCTATCCTTCCACGGGTCATGGACAATTTATTTTGTTTAGTAGATTTAAGTGTTCTTGTGCTGGTTCGGGATTTTTCTCAAAGGGGCTCTTCCACTGCAATTACCATCTAACAATCTTTAATAAACCCCAAGTCAAGTGAGAAATTAAAGTCCAGTAAATTCCTACTGGTTACACACACACATATATATATATATATATATATATATATATATATATATATATATATATATATATATATATATATATATATATATACAGTTGTACCCCACTTAACGCGGTCAATTGAACCCAGAGGGTCCCGTGTTAAGTGAAATCCGCGTTAAGTGAACAACAGAACATATGGGATTAATTCCAATAGAAACCAGCCCTACCCCTAAACTCCACTTTTTGACGACACATAACTATGTTGTAGTAAAAATTTTATCTTAACTTTATGATGGTATGAAAAAACAAGTAATATAGAAGAGGTTAGGTTAGGTTAGGTTAGGTTAACATAGGAAAAATGAAGGTTACCTTAGAGAAACTAAAAGTTAGGTGGAACACTTATGGTAGTAGAAGAGATGGGTCGGCATACGGGGATGGAGGCTGGTTCCGAGGCAGAGGGCAGATTACTGGCCCTCAGGTGAATCACCATTACTAGGTGAATCACCATCACTGTCACTTACAGTTGTCAGGGCTTCCCTGACAAATCCCTCAAAGTCAACTTCACTGTCACTATCACTGGCTTGGGCTGGCTGTGGTGGGTTGCGGGCGAAGAACTTGGTTATGCTTTTTTGACGGCTGGTGTTTATGTTGTCATGATACACCGTGATGTACGGCTCCATAGCCTGCACCAGCCGGGTATGGAAGACTTCATAGCGGTCATCGTCATTGTCGCGGGAAAGGACGGACTTAATTTTCTCTGCAAACTCTATGGCACACTTAATATCACTATGACTTAAACTAGGTTCTTCGGAGAATGACGCACCTTCTTCCTCCTCTTCACTGGCGTGTTCTTCTTCCAACATCTCGTCGGCAGTCACTTCAGGATCTCTGATCACCTCCAGGATGTCTTCGTTGGTGGTCTCGGAGAAGCCTTCAGCTGTAATATTGAGCGCAGCTTCTCTGGCAAGGTCCACTGCTACTGCAACAGTCTGAACCTCACCAGTCACAGGTTCACTCCTCCTCTCACCTGGTATGCCATGCAACACATGTCTCCACGCGTGACGAATCGTAGCAATAGTCAGCAGATCCCATGCCTCCACCAAGAAGTCTACAGCTTGTTTAACGTTAAACTTCTTCCAAAATTGTTTGACGAGAAGTTCTTGAGTCACCACCTCTTGTTCCTTGTCCTCGTCGCTTTTGCTCTCGCTGTCGGTGTCGCCCAGCTTACGCAACTCATCCTTGGTGTTGGTAGAGTCGTTCAGGTGCTTGAACTTCTTTGCAGAGTACGCAGCTTTCACATTGCAGATCAACTCCTGGTCCATGGGCTGGATTAATGACGTAGTGTTGGGAGGAAGGAAGACCACTTTTACGTTGGGGTGACGATCCATAAGTAGGGGCGAGTGTCCAGGTGCGTTGTCAAGGAGCAACAAAATATTGAATGAAACATTCTGTTGCTCGCAGAATTTCTTCACGTCGGGAACAAAACAGTTGTCAAACCAGAAGAGGGACAGAGAAGAGGACATCCACGCCTTACGTGCGGTTAGCCAGTGGACATTAAGCTTGTTCATGTCCATATTCTTGTAGGCGTGCGGCTTGCGGGCTGTGTGAATCACCGATAACTTTGGTTTGCAGGTACCGGAGGCATTGGTGGTAAACAGGACGGTGATGCGTTCCTTCTGCAACTTCCGACCCCTTACCTTGCTGGCAGACTGGACAACGAAGGTCTTGGAAGGTAACTTTTTCCAGAAAAGACCAGATTCGTCCATGTTAAACACCTGGTCGTCAGTGTACTGTCCTTCCTCCATAATCTCACGTAAGAACGGAGGAAAATCTCTAGCCGCCACACGGTCAGCACTCGCTTCCTCACCACCAATGTTGATGTTGGTGATCTTGTTCCTCTTCTTAAACCTATGCAGCCAACCAGAGGAAGCATTGAAGGGTTTGGGCTCTGCAATTCCCAGCTTACGTGACACTGCTGCGTATAGCTCACGTGCGTACTCCTGCACTGAGCGCGTGTCCACCGCCATGTTGCGTCGAGCCTGACGAATCAAATAACTCACCAGCAAATTTTCCACTTTTGCCAGCACCCTGTTCTGGCAATACCTGATAGATGAAGCACCTGCAGACTTTGTGATTTTCATGTGCTCTTTGATCTTGGCTGCATCCTTCTTGATCGTGCAAATCGTAGATTCGTTGACGCCATGCTGGCGCGCGAGATCAACTTGCCGTGTTCCTTTCTCCAAATCTTGAACAATTTGGTACTTCACCTCGTAGCTTAAGGAACGTCGTGTCTTCTTTGGCTTAGTGCCGCTGGGTCCAGGTAAGGAAAGGTCTCTCTCTGGTGGCGGTGGTGGTCCGGCGGAAGCCATTTTACGGAACAATGGATGCGCGTTTACACGGAGTGGCCTTGGGGGATGAAACTGCCGCGGCTAGGTCAAGCGTCGTCTCTCCTCCCTCCCTCCCTCCCTCCCCCGGGTGGACACGTCATAATACTTCAAGCCAATTACAGCTAGCGGCAGAGGGGGGTAGGGATGCATGGCCAATCACAGTCCGATACGTCATATGACGTCAGTGATAACGCAACAAAGACACACACTGCGCAACCTTACCGCGCAGCTTGCCCAAGCGGAGGGAGAGGCAGGCAGGCAGGCAGGCGGGCGGGTGGGGCGTGGGGCAAATCTAAAAATAGCGTCTCGAGCCGGACACTCACCACGTATATGATGAAAAAATCCGTGTTAAGTGAAAGTTCAGCTCTGGCGAGGCACCGCATATATGATAAAACGCGCAAAGTGAAACCGCGTTAGGCGGGGTAATACTGTATATATATATATATATATATATATATATATATATATATATATATATATATATATATATATATATATATATATATATATATATATATATATATATATATATATATGCAAGTAAATCACTGTAGGTGCGCGTGATATATATATATATATATATATATATATATATATATATATATATATATATATATATATATATATATATATATATATATATATATATATATATATATATATATGGGTGGATGAAGAGAGAGAGAGAGAGAGAGAGAGAGAGAGAGAGAGAGAGAGAGAGAGAGGGAGAGATTCAGTAAATTCGTCATACAATTGTGCATATTAGGTCAACATGAATACAGACAATACAGGTATACCATATACGTATGTAGGCTATATTGTATATATTTCATAATAACAGGATGATAATAAGCAGTTCAGGTTGTTAGGGCAACAGGATGTACTTAAACTGCTGAAGGTGTATAAATTGGAGAATTTCTTTTGATGGTTTAAACTTATAATGGAACAACATCATCAAAGTCTGGAAGGCTTCACACAGGTGCTGGAGTCTCGCCCTCGTGCAAAGTTACAAGTAGTAGGAATTTCAAGTTCAAGGTCTAGCACTTGAGGACTCTTGACACAAACAAAGGATTTTCAGAGTGGCTGAAATGGCCGCCACTCCTGCTAAGAGACCATTTAACTGCTAATTTCCCTGTCGTAAACCCCAATTAGTTATTTGCATAATGAATTATTTAAAAGATCAAGAACCCAACGTCTCGGTTTGTGTGTTGGTTGTAGTTTCATTTATTTATTTATCGAATAATTAAGATTTGTTTAGCATTACTTCATACCTCGACAAAGCCCATAAGTGTGTGGACCCATAAAGTGTGTAGGCCCATAAAGTGCATAGGCCCATAAAGTGTGTGGGCCCATAAAGTGTGTGGGCCCATTAAGTATGTGGGCCCATAAAGTGTGTGGACCCATAAAGTGTGTGGACTCATAAAGTGTGTAGGCCCATAAAGTGTGTGGGCCCATAAAGTGTGTGGACCCATAAAGTGTGTGGACTCATAAAGTGTGTAGGCCCATAAAGTGTGTGGGCCCATAAAGTGTGTAGGCCCATAAAGTGTGTGGGCCCATAAAGTGCGTGGGCCCATTATGTATGTGGGCCCATAAAGTGTGTGGACCCATAAAGTGTGTAGGCCCATAAAGTGTGTGGGCCCATTAAGTATGTGGGCCCATAGAGTGTGTGGACCCATAAAGTGTGTGGGCCCATAAAGTGTGTGGCCCCATTAAGTATGTGGGCCCATTAAGTATGTGGACCCATAATGTGTGAGGGCCCATAAAGTGTGTGGGCCCATAAAGTGTGTGGGCCCATAAAGTGTGTGGACCCATAAAGTGTGTGGACCCATAAGGTATGCAAGGCCCACAAAGTGCGTGGGCCCATAAAGTGTGTGGACCCATAAAGTGTGTGTACCCATAAAGTGTGTAGGCCCATAAAGTGTGATCATAAAGTGTGTGGGCCCTTATAGTTTGTAAGCCCATAAAGTGTGTGTGCCCATAAAGTGTGTGGACCCATAATGTGTGTGGGCCCTTAAAGTTTGTGGGCCCATAAAGTGTGTGGGCCCATAAAGTGTGTGGGCCCATAAAGTGTGTGGACCCATAAAGTGTGTGGACCCATAAGGTGTGTAGGCCCACAAAGTGCGTGGGCCCATAAAGTGTGTGGACCCATAAAGTGTGTGGGCCCACATAGTGTGTGGGCCCATAAAGTGTGTGGACCCATAAAGTGTGTGGGCCCATAAAGTGTGTGGGCCCATAAAGTGTGTGGACCCATAAAGTGTGTAGGCCCACAAAGTGTGTGGGCTCATAAAGAGTGTGAGCACTTAAAGTATGTGGGCCCATATAGTGTGTGGACCCATAAAGTGTGTGGACCCATAAAGTGTAGGTCCATAGAGAGTGTGAGTCAAATGAGTGTGTGTGGGCACACAGAGTGTGCGTGGATCTATACAGTGTGTGTGTGGCCACATAGAGTGTGTGTGGGCCCATAGAGTATGGGTGGGCCTATAGAGTGTGTGGGTCCATAGCGTATCTGAACCCGAAAAGCATATGTGGGTCCATAGAGTGTGTGGGTCCGCCACCACTCCAGTGCAAGCCCCAGCAGTCACAGTGGGTGCCCATCCTCTCCAGCTGGTGCAGTCTGCCAAACTCCTGGGTGTAACTATAGACAACAAACTGGACTGGAAGGCCCATGTAAATAACACAGTCAAGGCATCCTCATACCGTCTCTACATGCTATGACGACTTAGGTCACTTGGGACACCCACACCGGAGCTGAGGACTATCTACAACGCCTTTTTTCTCCCCAAATAACATATGCGTCACCAGCCTGGTCGTCTTCTCTCAACTCCACCCAACAACGTCGGCTAGAGAAGGTACAGAAAAAGAGCCTGCAGAGTCATGCTCTGCACAGAATACTCAGGCTACATCAACGCTCTCTCCACCCTGGAAATGCCATCCCTCAGTGACCTCCACCACCAAGCACTAGAAAGGTTTGGCAGCCAACTAATGTACCACCCTCGTCATCGCCAAATCTCCTGCCACCGGCAGCCCCCCACCCACCTAGCGCAGTCCGCCACTACAACAAAATTCAGCCCATAAGAGCCCGCACCGATAGATATAAGAATAGCACCATCCCACCTATTGTTAAAATAATAAACAACTCCTGATCTATGTACTGTACAGCCCTGTAAATGTATTCAACGCATATCATTATGTCTAAATCAAATGTAAGTCTGTATATTTTCAGCCACCGGCTGCAACTCTATTAATAAACCGTTTATTATTATTTTAATATTATTAGAGTGTGTGTGGGTTCATAGAGTGTGTGTGATTCCATAGAATGTGTGTGGGCCTATAGAGTGTATGTGAGCCCATAGAGTGTGTGAGTCCATAGAGTGTGTGTGGGGCCATAGGGTGTGTGGGTCCATGGAGTTTGTGGGCCCTTAGAGTGCGTGGGCCCATAGAGTCTGTGGACCCAAACAGTTTGTGGGCCCATAGGGTGTGTGGGCCCATATAGTGTGTGTGGGTCCATAGTTTGTTGGCCCATAGAGTGTGTGGGCCCACAGGGTGTGTGGGCCATTAAATCTTTATCTTCATTGCTCATTAGAGTCAAACCTGGCGCTCCATCTCGTTGTGTTACTGCTGACAAGAATTAATGGACTGCATCATATCTCTCTCAGACTCTCGTTGAAACCAGAGAACGACCCATCTTTAACCATCAACAAATTTGGGACGGAAAGTGTATATTCAACCTATTTCTCCCTTTGAAATCTCACAGACTTACGGAACTGCTCTGTTTCCTCTACTGGGATCTTGTCTGTTAGGAGTGTCTCTCAGTTGATGTTTAGTACAGCTGTATATTTCCCTGTTGCTAAGTGGTGCATCTATATCTCCATTGTTAACGTTGAATACTTCAATATCATCACAACTCCCTTCTGAACAGCCTCGTAACTTGTATCACAATTATCTTTCTATGTTAATGCTTCTTACAGATATATACCCTTCTCAACAGACGCTCAGGCTAGGTAGACATAGGTAATAGTCTCATCAGCTGTGTCGTGAATTGTAAACATGCTTGCTGGAGGCTCCCAAGCATCAACCTTCACACAGGAAAGTCGTCCCGCTGGATGTGACGACCAGCGGGTGTCCATATAGTGGCTCACAACTCTTAGGAATCATGTAGCTACGGCTGAAACCTGTTGTAACCTCTCCACCTTTTAGATTACTATTATGGGGCTTTATACGTATCGCTATGAATCCAAACCTTGGTCTAATAGCGAGCATCGTGTCTTAATTTAGTGTAATTTTATATAAACTATGTAACTGGAGGACTGAGAGTGTTCTTTTAAGCATTTCTTCCAGCACAAAAAGGAAAAATACCATAACCAAACCTACAGAAATCTCAGAAAAGCATTTAATTTAATGACTGTGAGTAAGTTGCTCGAAGTAATGTCATAGTTTTCATTCCATTACCAGAATTGGGAATAATATGTCCGCTGGGCTCTCAATTTAGATCCTGATTCTGGCATTAAACCATTCACGTAATTAACGGAGTGAGGCGTGTTCATTAGGTGATGAATATGCAAAAACACACACGAACCTGGTAACACCACTCTCCTAAGCCCCTCTCACTACCTCCCCTCCTCTTCCTCCTCCTCCCCCTCCTCTTCCTCCTCCTCCCCCTCCTCCTCCTCCTCCTCCTCCTCCTCCTCTTCCTCCTCCTCCTCCTCCTCCTTCTCCCCCTCCTCCTCCTCCTCCTCCTCCTCCTCCTCCTCCTCCACACTCTTACACATCCGTTCATCTCCCCTTTGCTAACACTCTCTTACAGAATTCTTCCACTCTCTCCTCCTCCTCTTCCTTACTCCCACACATCCATCCACCTCCTGCTTGCCTTCACACACTCTCCCAGACCTCTCTCACTACCTTGCCCTCTTCCCCCTCCTCTTCCACACTCTTACACATCCACACTCTCCCAGACCTCTCTCATTACTTCCAACTCCTCCTCCTCCTTCCCATCCTGTTCCATCTTCGCCTCCTCTTCCTACCTCCTCCCCCTCCTCCTTCCCATCCTGTTCCAGCTTCTCCCCCTCCTCCTCCACCTCCTCCATATTCCCACACCTCCATTCATCTCACCCTGACTGTGTATACATCAAACTGACTCACTAAAGGAATGAGACAAAGGGGGTGGTTAAGATGGCGTCGAAATAGCGCCAAGACTCTCTCGCAAGTGGAATTGGTCTTCTGTTACCGGGACAGGATGTTGTAGGGAAGGAAGGTACGAGGATGTTGACCTTCTGGTGAAAAAAATATATCAGGTGTTCTGTCTGTCTGTCTATCTGTCTGTCTGCCTAACTCTATCTTTTCTCTCATTCGCTTCTATCTGTCAATCTTCTTATCGAAGGTTATTTTATCTGCAACTCGCTCTCTCTATTTATCTGTCTGTCTGTCTGTCTGTCTGTCTATCTATCTATCTATCTATCTATCTATCTATCCATCTTTTTTCTCTTTTTTTACGGGGATTAGCCCACCTGGGCACAGGTCACTGACCCACTTCGGGGCCTGGGGGCCGAAAATTTAAATATAATAATAATTATAATAATAATAATAATAATAATGATAATAATAATAATATAATAATAATAATAATGATAATAATAATAATAATAATAATAATAATAATAATAATAATAATAATAATAATAATAATAATAATAATAATAATAATAATAATAATAATAATAATAATAATAATAATAATAATAGTAATAATAATAAAGAACCCAAAATAAATACAAAAATGAAAACAAAGATCAAAAGTGAGAAACAATATAGTGTATGTATGTTGTGTTGTCAATAGTAGGAGAAACAATTGAGACCCTAAAATTGCGTGTAAATGAGGCAGAAAGTCAGATGAGCAACCTGGGACTTGGTCACAATTTTCGTGATGCCATATGGCAGCAGGGTCTACCATTAGACAACACATTATGCTTCCAATATCTTCCCAGGCGGTAGTACCTCCCTGTTTAGTAGCTACCTACTACCTACTACCTGTAGCATATATCTATCTATCTATCTATCTATCTATCTATCTATCTATCTATCAATCTGCCTGTCTGTCTGTCTGTCTGTCTGTCTGTCTGTCTTATTCGTTGCATATAACCTTATTAATTTAGATTGTCGTTTTATAATTTACGCCTAATACACCTGTAATTAAACGTTACCTAACTATATACGTCACAACACCACAAACGTTACCTAACTATATACGTCACAACACCACAAACGTTACCTAACTATATACATCACAACACCCTAAACGTTACCTAACTATATACGTCACAACACCACAAACGTTACCTAACTATATACGTCACAACACCACAAACGTTACCTAACTATAGACGTCACAACACCCTGAACGTTACCTAACTATATACGTCACAACACCCCAAACGTTACCTAACTATATTCGTCACAACACCCTAAACGTTACCTAACTATAGACGTCACAACACCCCAAACGTTACCTAACTATAGACGTCACAACACCACAAACGTTACCTAACTATAGACGTCACAACACCACAAACGTTACCTAACTATAGACGTCAAAACACCACAAACGTTACCTAACTATAGACGTCACAACACCCCAAACGTTACCTAACTGTAGACGTCACAACACCCTAAACGTTACCTAACTATATTCGTCACAACACCCCAAACGTTACCTAACTATAGACGTCACAACACCATAAACGTTACCTAACCATATACGTCACAACACCCCAAACGTCACCTAACTATATACGTCACAACACCACAAACTTAACTTAACTATATACGTCACAACACCCCGAACGTTACCTATCTATATACGTCACACCACCACAAACGTTACCTAACTATATACGTCACAACACCACAAACGTTACCTAACTATAGACGTCACAACACCCTGAACGTTACCTAACTATATACGTCACAACACCCCAAACGTTACCTAACTATATACATCACAACACCCTAAACGTTACCTAACTATATACGTCACAACACCCCAAACGTTACCTAACTATAGACGTCACAACACCACAAACGTTACTTAACTATAGACGTCACAACACCACAAACGTTACCTAACTATATACGTCACAACACCACAAACGTTACCTAATTATAGACGTCACAACACCACAAACGTTACCTAATTATAGACGTCACAACACCACAAACGTTACCTAACTATAGACGTCACAACACCACAAACGTTACCTAACTATATACGTCACAACACCCTAAACGTTACCTAATTATAGACGTCACAACACCACAAACGTTACCTAATTATAGACGTCACAACACCACAAACGTTACCTAACTATAGACGTCACAACACCACAAACGTTACCTAACTATATACGTCACAACACCCTAAACGTTACCTAACTATAGACGTCACAACACCACAAACGCTACCTAACTATAGACGTCACAACACCCCAAACGTTACCTAACTGTAGACGTCACAACACCCTAAAGGTTACCTAACTATATACGTCACAACACCCCAAACGTTACCTAACTATAGACGTCACAACACCCTAAACGTTACCTAACTATATACGTCACAACACCACAAACGTTACCTAACTATATACGTCACAACACCACAAACGTTACCTAACTATAGATGCCATATCACCGTAAACGTTACCTAACCATATACGTCACAACACCCCAAACGTTACCTTACTATATACGTCACAACACCCCAAACGTTACCTAACTATATACGTCACAACACCCCAAACGTTACATTAACTATATACGTCACAACACCCTAAACGTTACCTAACTATATACGTCACAACACCACAAATTTAACCTAACTATATACGTCACAACACCACAAACGTTATCTAACTATAGATGCCATATCACCGTAAACGTTACCTAACCATATACGTCACAACACCCCAAACGTTACCTAACTATATTATATACGTCACAACACCACAAACGCTACCTAGCTATATTATATACGTCACAACACCCTAAACGTTACCTAACTATATACGTCACAACACTCTGAACGTTACCTAACCATATTATATACGTCACAACACCACAATCGTTACCTAACTATATACGTCACAACACCCCAAGAGTTACCTAACTATATACGTCACAACACCACAAACGTTACCTAACTATATACGTCACAACACCCCTAAAGTTACCTAACTATAAACGTCACTACACCCCAAACGTTACCAAACTAAAAAGTCATAACACCCCATGCGTTCTCTAACCCTGACGTCACCACACACCAAACATTACCTAACTCTGACGTCACCACACACCAAACATTCCCTAACTCTGACGTCACCACATCCCATACGTTCGATAACCCTAACGTCACCACATCCAATAGTTCCCTAACCCGGACGTCATCACTCTTTAAACGCCCCCTAACCCTGGCGTCACCAAAACCCAAACGTTCCCTAACCCTGACGTCACTACATTTCAAACGTTCCCTAACCCTGACGTCATCAACCCTTAAACGTTCACTAACCCTGACGTTACCAATCCCCAAACGTTCCCTAGCCCTGACGTCAACAATCCCCAAACGTTCCCTAACCTTGACGTCACCAATCCCCAAACGTTTGCTGACCTTGACATTAACGGACTTTAAACGTTCCCTAACTCTGACGTCACCACGCTTTAAACGTTCCCTAACCATGACGTCACCACACCCACACGTCTCATCACACGGAACTGATCGAACCAGCACGACGAAATAGCGGCAGGTGCAATATACATCAACAATTTTGCTGGGAAGGAAGATTAATCATAGTGAACTGTGGAGCCAAATACTGGAGAGAGATGTCAGTTTTTCTGTCTGCCTCGACTCATTATGGGATACGCACGTGGTAGTAGGTTGTCTTCATTGCTCAGTAGCGTTATTCATTGCTCAGTAGCGGTGTGGATGGTTAGTTATGGTGTAGATGGTTGATTGAAGGGGTGTGAATGGGTTATTTTGGTGTGGTGTGGAATGGGTAGTTGTGATGGTATGGATAGGTAGGTGGCTGTGGTGATGTGGAATGGGTGGTTGTGGAGATGTGGTATGGGTAAGTGTGGTGGTGTGGATAGGTGGCTTTGGTATTGTGGATTGTATGATTGTGGTAGTGTCGGTGGGTTGTTGTGTCGGTGGTGTGGGTATACCGTGGTGATGATGGTTGTGGTAATGTAAATGAATGTATGCGGTGTTGTTGATGATTGTGGTGATGAGAATGGGTGGTAATTGATGTGGTGGCATGGATAGTGGTTGTGGGAGTGATGATGGAAAATTGTTGTTGTTGGTTATTATAAATGTTCTTAGTAGTAGTATTATTGGCTTTAACTTAATATAGTATCTTGTTTTCTCTACACACAATTAATTATCACATCCCTCATTCACATCCTTCATTCACATCCCTCAGCCACATCCCTCATTCACATTCCTCAGCCACATCCCTCATTCACATCCCTATTAATCCCTTACACTCCTTTTCTCACACTGTCGCTCACATCCTCCTTCTTAAAGTCTCGAAAAGAAAACCCCAATTTCTACCCTGGCCAAGACATGGACCCAGAAGAAGGTGATGAAGTGCCCCTCGTTGGTCGGCTACAAATACTTTCCAATTTATCTCAAGGTGCTAGTGATTTGGCACGTCACCATCGTACTGAGAGAAGGTTGTCGTCTGATCGTATTAGTCATTAGAAGAATAGTCGTTGCGTGGTCTTGTTATTCTACAGAGAAAAGGTCGTCGCCTGAGCGGATTATTCTGAAAAATAATAGTCCTTGGGTGGTCGTTTTATTCTACAGAGAAAAGATCGTCACCTGGGCGTATTATTCTGCAGAAGGAAAGTCGTTGCATGGTCGTGTTATTCTACATAGAAAAGGGGTTTCCTGGTCGTTTTATTTGGCAGAAGAATAGTCGTTTCATGATGGTGTTATTCTACAAAGAGAAAGTCGTCTCCGGTCGTATTAGTCTGCAGAACAATAGTCGTTGCCTGGTCGTTTTATACTGCAGATAGCAGGAGTCGCTGGCTGGTCGTGTAAATCATTATCCTTATTGCTTACTGGATCTCTGCCCACCTAGTTTTTCTCCTTCTCATCAATGGTCAATCAGAGATTCTTGTGTCCACTAGATTCCTCGCCATTACCGGGAGATGATGTCTGCTGTCAGGTGGATGATGACACAGATTGATGTTCTCTATCTAAGGACAAATATAGTCTGATATCACCATCACCCACGACCAAAGAAAGTATGATGTGTGTAATATCTGGGCTATGTCTGTGGTTGTAAGCAAATCCAAAATTAAATGTTGTTTGTGGCTATCTAGAAAGGTCCTTGTCCAGAATGCTGATAACCACAAGGGAAAAGAAAACACGAAGTTCCCAAGCGCTTTCGTGTAATTCACATCTTCAGGGGTGAGTACTCACCCCTGAAGATGTGAATTACACGAAAGCGCTTGGGAACTTCGTGTTTTCTTTTTCCTTGTGGTTATCAGCATATACCTGGATCACGCGCTCCTACAGTGATTTATTTGCATTTATATATATATATATATATATATATATATATATATATATATATATATATATATATATATATATATATATTATGCATAGCGAAATATATGACTATGTATTTAACAAGCATTTCCCTACATTAGTTTGAGAAATGCTCTTTACCCTCCCCTTCCGTGTGGTGGTGGCGTTGGTGTCGAGATGACTATGTGTGATGGTAAATTGTATGTAAAATATTTGTTATAATTGTTTGTGAGCAAATTTGTTACTTAATACCTAAAATTATGTTTAACTATTTTTACAGCTTAATGTAATAATAGCTTTATATTAGTACTGTTTAGGCTTGTAGTTCACCGGTGTACAGGTGTGTACTGTGTACTGTGTTTCGGGAGTTGCTGCTGGGAATTGATGCTGACAGGACGTCTGGGTCTGTCTGTGGTGGACCCCATCTCTAATGTGGTTTAGTTAAGTATTATATATTCAGTGCTGCTCTGTTATTATGTATTTTGCGTATAGTGCAATCAATTAATGTGTTATAATGTGGTTTATGTTTTATATACTATGTACATACTAATTGTTTATTAAGGATGGAAAACCAAGTACACTTTAACTTGGAAAGGAGTCATTACCCACGATGGTTTGTCCAATGCTAAATATTTCCAAAATCAAATAATCATGCATATTATTTATTTTCTTGAATTAATTTATCCATCCATTATTAACATGCATATTTGTTATTGTTAACTTTTGTTTTCAAAATTTATTTAAACATTTCATGTCGTGTATAATTCCAAACCTTCACTCCTGAACTGTTGTGATAAAGTGAGAGGGCTGTGATTGAACCCATGAGGCACAATTTCGTCCTTATTTGTGTTTATAACTTTTACATTTTACAATGTTTGTCGTGTATTGAAATAACAATAATTTTAAGTGATAAATATTAAGGATTAAGTTGTGTTAAGTTGCCAATTTGCTTTTTTTTGTGCCATATATGCCCTCATTATTATTTTAAACTTTAACCTAACCTAACCTAAGTTGCTAAATATGGCATTACAAAATGGGGGCCTGTCCAGGACCTTTTGATTAAAATTAAGTTAAAATCAGTTAAAATCCATTTAAATCATCAGGAGGGAAGTTTGCCAATTATTTTTGGTATAAGTTTTCTCCACTAGTCGGTAAGTTGTTATATCTGTTCAAAAATGAAGCCTTTTGATTTAGCTAAGTTCATTGTTGAACCTTCAGTAGTAGGTTTGGAGTGTGGTACCATTCGTAAAGATAATTAGATTTCGTTGGCTGAGCATATTAAGTAGAGATTAATTCAAATTGAAAAAAAAAGGTAACTGTCAAAGATGCTGTAATTAGAAGTTTGGTGGAAAAGTCAATTTTGGATGAGTCTGCGTTCAAACTGTGTGAGATGGAGGATGATCCGTCAATAAAGTTAACAGAGTTGCAGTTAGAAAGAGAGAAGCTAGCGTGGGAAATGAAGTTAAGGTTACAGGAAAAAGAAATGGAGGACAGAGAAAGAAAAAGGGTATTCTAGTTAGAGGTGTCGGATAAGAGAGCTACTCTGGGGTCATGTGGCGTCAAATTTGATGTAACTAAAATGACGAAGTTTGTGCCAAAATTTGACGAACCTGATCCAGAAGAGTTTTTCATCCAATTTGAGAAGATTGCCACAACTCTTTCCTGGCCTCAGGAGTATTGGCTCTTGCTGATCCAGTCTGTCCTTGTAGGCAAAGGCCGTTCCACTTACTTGTCCCTAACCAGCTCTTAGCAAAAGGAGTACTCTGTGGTCAAGGAAGCCATTTTGAAAACTTACCAGTTTAGGTTTAGGAGGGAGATAGGAAGAAACTGGTTCACAAATAGGGTGGTGGATGAGTGGAACAAGCTTAGCAACTTTGTAGTAAGTGCGGGAACTCTGGAAAGTTTCAAAAGGAGGCTAGATAGATTCATGGATGATAGAGAGTGGTAGTAACTCTCGACAGGAGCTGCCATGCACAGGCCAACCGGCCTATTGCAGACTCCTTATTTTCTTATGTTCTTATATAGAAATAAGTTTAGAAATAAAATCATATTGCCCAATCAGTCATATATCGAATATGGTCAAATTGTCACTAAGTTGCACAACAGATGGCTACCGACTAGTGGAGTTAAAACCAATGATGAATTTTGTGAATTGATTACACTAGAGCAGTATTTGAAAGGTGTACTGAGAAGGAAGCTACAACTTATTAGTTTCTTTTTGCAGGATTAGCCCACCAGGGCACAGGTCATTGACCCACATCGGGGACTAGGGGGCGAAAATATAATAATAATAATACCCAGGGGGTGCTGGTGGTAGAGTGGTACCGCTCTTGCCTTCGCAAGCGAGATGTCACGGGTTCGATTCCCGGGCCGGTGGAAGTTGTTTGGACATACTTCCTAGCCCCCATAAGTCCCTGTTCACCTAGCAGTAAAGTAGGTGCCTGGTGTAAATCGAAGGTTGCGAATTCGTATTCAGGGACAAGTTGTTGGAGCTTCCAATAACTTGATGACATAAACCATTGACTCTTGAGGCTTCTATGCCCTTGACTCTTCTGGCTTCTATGCCATTGACTCTTCAGGCTTCTACGCTCTTAACTCATGAGACATAAAGGTAAGCATGAACTTAGCATGCTTCCCTGTTGGGCACTGTAAACACTTCTGCGCTTCACCTTACACAAGAATATAGGGGAGTGCCCAATAAAAAAAAATAAAAAAAAATAATAATAATAATGTAGAGCCATATATAATTATGAAATTAAAAAATAATCAAGAGTAAGAAACTGTATGTATGTTACGTTGTCAAAGTAAGAGAAACAATTATGACCCTGCAATTGTGTGTAAATGAAGCAGAAAGTCAGATCAGCAACCTGAGACTTAGTCACAGTTTTCGTGATGCCATATGGCAGCAGGCTCTACCATTAGACAACACATTATGCTTCCAATATCTTCTCAGCTGCCATTTGCCAGAAAATTTCAGTCTTATTAAAAAACATAAAGTTAATAAGGTTTCAGCCCCAATCGTGTCTCCAGCTCAAGGTGGTAAGCTCCCGTTTGATAGCAGAGGTAACAAACCCTCTTTTGATAATGTTGGCAGAGGTTCTGATGGTCTTGGTGGTAATTGATCCAGAGGTGGTATGACGTCTGTGTGTTTTTATTGTAAAAAGCCTGGTCACTCTCTTGCCCAATGTCCTAAGCTCAAAGCTAAGGAATCCCATGACAAGCCTGTTGCTAATTTTGCATTTGTCTCACCAGATGGTGTTGGCGTAGAAGCCGTAGATGATGTTGTTGCAGTTTCTGACCCAGTTTGTGTGGATCCTCAGGTTTTGTCCCAACCCTTTTAGTTTCCTGGTTTTGTGTCCGTGTCCTAGGGTAGTCCTGCTGTCCCTGTGAGTATTTTGAGGGATATTGGCGTTGTTGAAAAGTGCTCTTCCATCTGTGGAAGAGGCTTATACTGGTGAGCATGTTGTGTTGCGGGCCTTTTGTCTCAGCCAGTTACAGTAGGGGTTGAAGAATTTTTACCAGTGGAGGGAATCACATTACACTTGGGAAATGATATAGCTGGTAGCCTTGTTGTTCCTTGTTCCTTGTTGACCCTGCTGCAGACCTTGTGAGTAAGTGTGTTGGGTTATTCTCTGCTTGTGCTGTAACCTGTAGCCAAGCTAAAATGGTGATGTATGGGTCAGATGTGAGTGATCAGAGTGATGCTTTGTCTGATTATGATTTTTGATGTTAAATCAGAGCAGTTAGATGCAGGTTTAGTGGATGAACCTGTTAGTGATGTGTCATGTGATGTGATGACAGATTCTAAGGATCGTGTGAATGTTGATTTCAGTAGCCTTCCTGTCACAAGAGAGATGTTGATTTCTGCTCAAACGTCTGACCAGTCGTTGGTTCCATTATTTGCTAGGGCCGTATCAGAACCAGAGAGCCATAATGAATCTGTGTTATTATATTAAATCTAATAACCTTATGAGGATATTCCGACCGGTTGATGTGCCTGCCGACGAATCGTGATCAGAATTAGACCAAATTGTTGTACCCAAGTGCTATAGGACTAAAGTGTTGAGTCTTGCCCATGATAGCATTGGAGGGCATCTTGGTGTAAAGAAAACCACGGATAAAGTTTTGAGGTACTTCTATTGGTATGGTGTTTCCTTAGACATCGCAGATTTTTGCCGTAAATGTCATGCATGCCAGTTAGCTGGTAAAGCCCAATTTAGTGTTGTCACCTGCACCTTTAAAACCTATACCTGTTGTTGTTGAACCATTTGCAAAAGTAATCATTGATTGTGTGGGCCCTCTTCCATAAACAAAATGTGGTAATGAATATTTATTAACTGTGATGTGTGCTTTCACTAGATATCCGGAAGCTATACCTGTGCGACGCATTACAGCCCGTATTATAATTCCTGCCCTTATTAAGTTCTTTACATAGCTTGGACTCCCCCGCATTGTTCAGTAAGACCAAGGATCCAACTTCATCTCAAAGGTATTTAAGGAGTTATGTGTACTCTAGGCATCAAACAGTATTTAGCTTCAGCTTACCACCCTGAGAGCCAAGGTGCTCTTGAGAGATTCCACCAAACTCTCAAGAGCATGATGGCCAAGTACTGTATTGAATCAGGTAATGATTGGGATGGGGGAATTCCATATCTGTTATATGCTATCAGATATACTAAATAGTCTAGTTTGGGATTCTTACCAAGTGAACTGATATTTGTCCGGAATATCCGTGGTCCATTGAAACTATTGCATGAGAATTGGGTAGAAGTAGATGACTCAAGAACTGTAAATGAGTATGTTAATTTGAAAGGAAAATTGAACCTTGTACAGAAATTTGCGAGCTGTAAAATGAAAGAAGCCCAAGATAAAATTAACAGTCATTATCTACGATGGTTTGTTCTATGCTAAATATTTCTGAAGTCAAATGATCATGTAAATTATTTATTCTCTTGAATTAATTTATCCATCCATTATAGTGGATGGTAATGCAGTGGGAGCGCTCCTCGGAGAAGACCGAACCAGCACAAAAATATATGGCAATCCCTGAGGAATAAAAATCCTGATTTCGTCATACTACACAAGAACATGGATCACTCATAGCCTGTCTGGAATGACCCACAAAATACTATAATTCTAACTGTCCTAACTACACAGTGCCCGAAGGTTGTAACTACTAACCTGCCAAGTGGGAGGCATTTACAAGAAATCGAGAAAATCACTCATAAGTTCAGAATGCACCCGTGCTACAGCCTTTTACCAATTTTTGAAGAGGAACGCCTACGTCCCACGTGTGCAATCAACCATGAAGAGCGTTGATCCCACACCTGGACTTGGCTATTCTAATCACATACACCCAATACTGGGGAGATGAATGTCTCTATCTAACAACTAGAACTCCCGGTCCCAGTGTGTGATCCTTCATTCACTCAGTCTGCGCTCAGTTTACTCCCAGTACTTCATGGACAGAGAGAGAGCGACCGTCAGCCCGCCTAGTTCAGAGTAAAACCAGGTGAACCCTGGCCAAGCTGAGGAAGGGGTTCTACTTTCTCGTTAGTAAGATTTTTCACTGACTGACTGAGGAGATGTGAGGGTGGGGTCTTGTGGTGTTGTATGAACCTAGGTGGGGAGATTCGATGAACCAGATCGACCACATCCAAGCTCTGCGGTCAGTCACGGTAGTTTAGTAGGTAGGGACACCCGTCTGCTCGCCGGCCGGGTGGGTATCCACCCTGTGAGTAGCCAGCTATGTCTTCCAAACCACCAACCATCAACCATCAACAACCAACCAATTGGGGTCTCGTGACCCTATAAAAGGAGTACTTTGTTAACTACTGTTAAATTCTTCTCCGCCCTATCTAAACACTGCCTAAGATCGAATAAGGACTTACTTGCAACAAGGATGAACTCGCGGGAAGGGACGAGGCCACGTGGTCACTTACTCAAGGAGCGCGTAAACAGACGCCCTTCTGGGTCAATGACCATTAACTACTGAGGCCTGATCAACGCCTGCATCCCTCAGGGCGCTCGCCTGCCCCCCACCCCCCCCCCCCCCCATGACGTCATCGTTCGCGAATTTCTAATAGTTTCTTTGGGACACACATAACATAATTAGAACTGGGAAACTATCCACACTAACTTTAAATTTTATAAGTGTCCCTCAACTTCATGAATCGTGTCTACATTAATTCGATAAAGTACATTTAAATTTCTATAGGCCTAGTTCAAAATGCTTCCACCGAGGGCGTTGCTTGGAGGCTTTGTTTTAACTCGCCACGAGGCATGAGTGTTTCAGCCTAGCCTACTTATGTTTCCCTGTTCGGCAGATCGGTCATATTTGTTCTAACGTCTCTAAATATCACATTAAAATTTCTGAATAATATAGTGTTAGGACAGGCCAGGAATCCAATGCTCTGTTTGTTCGTTTGAGGGATAATAAGCATTGCATTGACTGGGATAATGCCTCCTCAATATTACCTTGTAATTCAATTGACAGTAGGAACATTATAGAATCTAGTCTCATTAATCATACCGAATCCGTCAAAATGAATTTGAGTAATGGTATGTACAAACTGGATAATTTCGTAATTAAGAAAATTTGTAACCAGGTGAGAAGGTTGGGTCAGCTTACCCTCTGACATGACTACCGACTGCTGCACTGCTTTTTGAAGATTAGTAGGATCATTACCTAATACCTGACCATTGTGGACTTGATCTCACCCTCCTCTGTATATATATATATACCGTGTTTTGTACTTCTCCTTAGTCCGTACTCACCCCTGAAGCTGTGAATTACACGAAAACGCTTGGGAACTTCGTGTTTTCTTCTTTCCTTGTGGTTATCAGAATATACCTGGATCACGCGCACCCACAGTGATATATATATATATATATATATATATATATATATATATATGAAATCATGAAATCAACGACCTCACTAGCCCGGACTCGAACCCTAGACCTTATGCTTGTGACCAGGGAATGCTACCCACCATGCCACAAGGACACTAAAAGCAATCCTAGACTATGTTATATTTCATACAAAGCCTGTTCATTGAGCTGATGGCACCGTGAACCTCCCATTAGGGATTGCCCGTGCCACTTATGTGGTGGGAGTAGAAGTATACAGTATATGGTACCTCGTGTTTCATACCAGCTGGATTCGGTAAAAATGCTACTCCCACCAGCTAGATGAACAGGCTTTGTATGAAATATAACATAGTCTAGGAGTGCTTTTAGTGTCCTTGTGGCATGGTCGGAAACGTTCCCTGGTCACACCCACAATGGAAACGTGGATAGGATAAATCTTGATAAAATCGCACAGGGAAAAGGGAAACAATAGAGAACCTTAGCTTTCGTCTTTATTCAAGACATCTTCATAGGCAACTGAATTACAAAGTCTGAGGGAGAGCTTATGTACACAGGGTGACCTTACAAAACATGAGGTCCAGTCAAAAAACATGACATTCACTAATCCACACAACAAACATACGAAGAGATTATAAGAACGGGCATCATGCCTAGTCATGTCACGTCAGGTAAAAAATATGAGACCCACCTTGGGCCACTGACAAATAAGGTTTATGGAATACATGAATATATGTTTTTTGACCGGACCTTATGTTTTGTAAGGTCACCCTGTGTACATAACAAAGTGTACGGCCAGACATACTGCCTCACACGCCTGTACTCACGCATTTGTGAATAGGTTGCCCTTTATGTATAGAACTAAACAAATAATGTAAATGAAATACTGTGTAACTTTCAGTGCCATAATATCCTGAAAACGGGGGTTAATTATTATGACCCTTTGTAAACCCTACTCTGTAATCCTTTTGCGCTACCGCTCACAGGATGAGTGTCGGGTGCACAATAAAGTAGCCGCTGTAAGCGGCAAAATCAAATCAAATCAGACTACTAAGGCGCGTGCCAGGCAATCCATTGTTGGTATTGTACAATATGAGTCATGCCGAGGGCCAACTACCCACATCATGGACCAGCAGTATTGTTGTACCAATACCGAAACCAGGACAGCCTGAAGCTTTTCGTCCCATATCACTAACCAGCTGCCTGTGTAAAACCTTTGAGAGGATGGTTCTTGGCAGACTCTTATATAGAATCAGAGAACACATGTCTCCTAACATAAATGGCTTCACCCATGGTAAAGGTGTACATAATTGCATCACCACATTCCTAACTGTGCATGGTGATGAAAGGCACAGATACACCACATTTCTCGACCTAAAAGCTGCATTTGATATTGCCAATAGGCAACTGATATTGTACGAACTAGCCAAAATGGATATAGGAGGTAGGCTGTTACACTGGATAAGTGGTTACCTAACCAACAGAAGGGCTGCTGCACTGTTTCAGGGTTACAAAAGTGAAGTTAAAGATATGCAACTTGGTACCCCTCAAGGTGGAGTACTTAGCCCCACTTTGTTCAATGTTCTTATGAATGCATTATCAAATTTAATACCAGACAACCCCAGCAATATCTCAATCAGCTATGCTGATGATATTCTTATACATACTAAAACTCATCGTGAAATGCAAACCACCCTGAACCATGTATACGCAGCCTGTGAACACCTCGGTCTTATTATCTCCACTGAGAAAACTAAGGTGTTCAACAAACAAGCTGGTAACCGCAAGCGCGGCCCCGCCAAGTTCAAGATAGGTAACAACACTATTGACTATGTTTCTTCTTTTAAATATCTTGGTGTTTCCGTCCCTTGTACCCTACCTGCCATACAACAGCTACCCCGCCAATGTACTGACAGACTGAGACCTCTTAGAAGTGTAGCGGGGTACAGCCCGCACTATGGTGCTAATATTAGAATTGTTAAAACAATGTACCTAGGCTATATAAGATCTCTGATAGATTACCACGCACCAGCCCAGGTCCTTCGTGACGGGAAAGGCGTTGACAGGCTCTAGAAAATGCAAAATAAAGCCCTCAGAATTATCCTAGGATGTCCCATGAGCACTAAAGTACTTAATATGGGGAAATAACTAGGTATACCCAGTGTTAAAGATAGAATAATTGAAGTCAACCTCATGATAGCCCTGAGGCTTCTGCGTGGTGATCCTGATAACATTGTTTCCTTAAAATTGCAAGAATGTATGAACCATGGGACTACTGAGTCTAAATGGATCCAAACTACAGCTACACATATGAAGATGTTTGGACTAGACCACCTGTACAAAGTTGAGACACAACAGCGCTTCCTGCCACCCTGGAGGACAGTTCCCTTCGGTATCACAATACCGACGTATCCGCCTAAAAAATTTATTATACAAAGCATTTATCTGCAACACACGGCCAAATTGAGAGCTCTTGAACACATACACACTCTACAGACTGATGATAATATCACACCGACCATCTACACCGATGGATCTCTTAACACCGCCTGTGGGAGGGCTGGAAGTGGTATTGTTGTGACTCAACCTGACGGTAATATAATTGAGAAAGGAGTTAGAATTAACAATTGGGCCTCCACTCTACAAACTGAATTAGTTGCCATACTCACAGCTATTAAATTCATTGAAACCACTGTTACTGACAGTCTCATCATCACTGACTCTCTATCCTCACTACTTGCCTTTGACACCCTCGACTCAGGTTGTCACGCTCTTGTCTCTGAAGCCAGACACAAATATGCTTTCCTTGTTGACCGGGGTGTCAAGGTCAAACTGTTGTGGATCCCCTCTCACATAGGCCTCATAAAACATGACAGAGTTGATGCCCTCGCCAAACTCGCGTCTAGCAAAGACACCGTTGAATACAATATGGGGGTGTCAAAAAGAACCCTTAAAACTGTAGTTAGGAAAGAACTTATTGATGAGTTTGACGCAAGTAGACAAGTGCAAACAGGCACTTGTCGATCCATAGGTTACCATGACGATAATTACGATGTTATTTACTTAGACTTTAGCAAAGCATTTGACAGAGTACCGCATCAGAGGCTTCTGAGAAAAATTAAGGCTCATGGTATCGAGTGAAAAGTTTTAAAATGGATAAAATCATGGCTCACCGATAGAACGCAGAGAGTTCAGCGTAGATGGTGTTAAATCTGAGTGGGGCCGTGTAACCAGTGGGGTTCCCCAGGGGTCAGTACTTGGCCCACTCTTGTTCATAATCTACATAAACGATCTAGATACTGGGATCAGCAGTGACATAAGCAAGTTTGCGGATGACACCAAAATAGTTCGGCAGATTAATTCAGGGCAGGATGCAAATGTATTATAGGAGGATCAAAATAATCTGCAGGGGTGGTTCTGAAAAATGGCAAATGAAATTCAACACCAGCAAGTGCAGCGTACTTAATATTGGAAGAACAAATACTGTCAATGTATGCAGCCTTAACAACGTCAACCTAGAGACGTCGACTTGTGAAAGAGACCTAGGGGTACTTGCAAGCCCGGACCTACGGCCTAGAAAACAGTGCGTTTATGTTGCAAATAAGGCAAACAGAGTATTCGATTTTATATCTAGAAGTGTAAGCAATAAGAGTGCAGAGGTCTTATTGCAATTATATCTTGCGCTACTCAGGCCGCACCTCGATTATGCGGTTCAGTTCTGGTGCCCTTATTATAGAATGGATATCAATTCACTAGACTCGGTGCAGCTTAGAATGACGAAAATGATTCCGGGACTTAGAAACCTTCCATATCAGGATACGTTAAAGAAACTAAACGTGCATTCCCTAGAAAGACGAAGAGTGCAGGAAGATATGATGGAAGTATTTAAGTGGGTGAAAGGAATCAATAAAGGGGATATAGATAAAGTTCTTATAATATCCGAGCAGGATAGGACTCGGAGCAGCGGAGTTAAGTTGGATAAGTTCAGGTTTTGGAGGGAGATAGGAAGGAACTGGTTCACAAATAGGGTGGTGGACGAGTGGAAGAAGCTTAGCAACTTTGTAGTAAGTGCTGGAACGCTGGAAAGTTCAAAAGGAGTCTGGTTAGATTCATGGATGATAGAGAGTGGTAGTGACTCTCGACAGGCGCTGCCATGCACAGGCCAACCGGCCTATTGCTGACTCCTTATTTTCTTATGTTCTTACGTTATGTTCTTATATCAACACCCGAGGACGAGTTACTGCACCACTTGAACACCACACCGCCCTGTGTCCCCATGACCACGTGGGGTCCTTCATATCAACACCCGAGGACGAGTTACTGCACCACTTGAACACCACACCACCCTGTGTCCCCATGACCAAGTGGGGGTCCTTCATATCAACACCCGAGGACGAGTTACTGCACCACTTGAACACCACACCACCCTGTGTCCCCATGACCACTTGGGTCCTTCATATCAACACCCGAGGACGAGTTACTGCACCACGTGAACACCTCACCACCCGGTGTCCCCATGACCACGAAGGGTCCTTCATATCAACACCCGAGGACGAGTTACTGCACCACGTGAACACCACACCACCTGGTGTCTTCATGTTCCTTCTTCTTTCAGTAATGGAAGCTTTTGTTAAACGACCCACCCTCCCCATGTCTTTGTATGTAATAAGTCAATTTTGTCCAATGTATATTTTCAGCCTTCGGGCTGCCGACTTTTTCAATAAACCGTTAATTATTATTATTATTATTTATTTCACACACACACACACACACACACACACACACACATACGCGCGCGCACACACACATATACACAAACACATACACACACACACACACACACACACACACACACACACACACACACACATACACACACACACACACACACACACACACACACACACATACGCGCGCGCACACACACATATACACACACACATGCACACCCACATACGCACACACACACACACACACACACACACATACACATACACACACACACACACACACACACACACACACACACACATCCCTCAGACAAAGCAAATGCCGTAATGAATGGAAAACCGCATTTGTCACCCCAATCCCCAAGGTCACCACCCCACAGTCCCCTAACGACCTCAGGCCGGTTGCCATTACCCCCATACCCAGTCTACTCTGTGAAGACTTTGTTTTTGAGTCCTAGAATCTATCAGTGAATTGATCCACAGCAATTTGGCAATATGAGGACCTCCTCTACATCACACTGTTTAGTTAGTTTTCTGGATTTCCTGCATAAAAACCTGCAGAAACGTAAGACATCACTGGCCGTTGCCTTTGTTGACTTCAGGAAGGCTTTTGACCTTGTTGATCACTGCACTGTTATCAACAAGGCCATTGCACTAGGGCTGTCCATCAACCTGGTCTCATGGCTCACTGATTTCTTGAGTGGACGTCGTCAGGCAGTGAGGTATCAGGGTTCTGTCTTCACATTCCAACACCTCACCTGTGGTGTTCCCCATGGGACCAAGATGGGACCACTGTGCTTCCTCAACCTGATCAACGATGCTCTATCGGACACTCCTCACAGGTGGAAGTACGTGGATGACTGCACTGTGGGTGTTACAGTGGACAACACCACACCAGACTACTCATCGCTACAAGGCACCATGGACAGGCTACAGGCATGGACTACGGAGAACAAGGGCACCATCAACCACACCAAAACCGTAGTCATGCACATCAATACCGCCACCACTCCAGTGCAAGCTCCAGCAGTCACAGTGGGTGCCCATCCTCTCCAGTTAGTGCAGTCTGCCAAACTCCTGAGTGTTACCATACACCACAAACTGGACTGGAAGGCCCATGTAAATAACACAATCAAGGCAGCCTCGTACCGACTCTTCATGGTACGACGACTTAGGTCACTTAGGACACCCACGCCAGAGCTGAGGACTATCTACAACACCTTTATTCTCCCCAAACTAACGTATGCGTCACCAGCCTGGTCGTCTTCTCTCAACTCCACCCAACAACGTCGGCTAGAGAAGGTACAGAAAAGGGCCTGCAGACTCATGCTCGGCACAGAATACTTCGGCTACATCAACACTCTCTCCACTCTGGAAATGCCATCCCTCAGTGACCTCCACCACCAAGCACTAGCAAGGTTTGGCAGTGGACTACTGCACCACCCTCGTCATCTCCACCTTCTGCAACCGGCAGCCCCCAACCCACCTCGCACAGTCCGCCACTACAACAAAATTCATCCCATAAGAGCCCGCACCGATAGATACAAGAATAGCACCATCCCATCTATTGTTAAAATAATAAAAAACTCTTGATTTATGTTCTGTACAGCCCTATAAATGTATTCAACGCATATCATTATGTCTAAATCAAATATAAGTTTGTATATTTTCAGCCGCCGGCTGCAACTCTATTAATAAACCGTTTATTATTATTATTATTATTATTATTATTATTATTATTACTATTATTATTATTATTATTATTACACACAAAACTCACCACCAACTACCCTCATACTTGGCCATCCAAAACACCTAGAAGTCGTGCACCATTATTTCTCTCTTTCTCTACTCCTAGTTTCCATTTCTTTATCCTTCTCTATTTGTTATTGTCATAATGTTATTACTGCTCTTCAACAACTAAAGTCTTAAAGCACATATCAAGGTTTTTAATTACTTCTTACATAAACAATTAAAGATTATGAGAGATGAAACTCTCTGTGGTTACTCTCGACTCTATTCCTTCTCTTCTCTCGTTTCCTTCGTAAAAAATTTCCCTTTTATCTCTTCTTCTTCTCTACATCTTTTCTCCTTTTTCACCCGCGTTTAGGTCGTTCTTTCCTTTTCCTCTCCTTCACACACCCTCTCCACATCATTCTTCACTTCTCTCCTTCACTCACCCTCTCCACCTCTTTCCTCTCTTCTGCTCTCCTTGTAAACTTCTCCCCTTCCACCTCATTTCTCACGCCCTCACTCTTGCCACACTACATTCTCCTGCAGCCTCTTCTTTATACCCTCTTCATCCCTCCTCACTCTTAATGGCTGTCTGTTATTGAAAAATTACTGGATTCAAGTCCTCAACCTACACACATGTAATTAAGCCAGCATCTCTCTAATGACTTGGCGATGTTTACCTTCACCCTCTCACCTGTTAGACACCTCTAGTGTTCCGTCGTTGCACAAGAGAGGTGTTTCACCTGATTTTCTTCCTTAGTTTTGACTTCTTCAGTATACCTCTGCTGTATACTACCATACGTGATATGAGTAACGTGCACGTATACACACTCATGAACATATACTGTATGTGTACATGAAAATACACCTACATCATTCTGTACATTGAACGTGTAAATATTATAGAAATGCACCAGCGCCCACATCTCTTCTCTCTGTTGAATGTGTCTGTTTTTCCGTCTCTCCATGTGTATTTAAGCACACACACACACACACACACACTACTACTACTACTTTGCTGTCACTAGGAATCAAGTATGACGATCATCCAGCAATGATACAATGATATGAGTTATTAAGGATCTCTCCTAGGTTGGTAATTCTAAGGTGACTAAAGTGGCCGATAAGGGACCGGCAGGGTCGATCACAAATGTTGCACATGTAGTGCAGGGGGGGGGGGGAGGCGGCGTCTTTCCGGTGTTGGTGCTTGTCTGCCTTATTATACAGTCGGGCTAACTCGAAAGTATTGACACCTTCTTGTGTGGTGATCCTCCAAGCGTTACGGAGTGGAGTAATCGTTTCCCAAGTGGGGGGTCGATTTGGCACTTTTTCAGGTTTGTCTTAAGACTATGCTGATACCTCTTCAGTTGCCAACCAGCGTTACTTTTACTATTCGTTAGGTGACTGTAAAGATGCTGCTTTAGCAGTCTACTGTCGTCCATGCGGGTAACATGGCCAGTCCAGCGTAGTTGTTCAGCAAGAATACTAGCATTTGTTCACTTGTCTTCCCAGCGAACACGGGGGATGGAATGTAGACTACTTTGGTGAAAGTTTTCAAGTGCCTTGATTTGCCTCCCGTATGTGACCCATGTCTCTCTGCCATATAACAGGGTGGGGAGGACCACTGCTCGATATAAGTGTAACTTTGTAGATAATTTCAGCTCCCTACAGCTGAAGACACGGTTTCGGAGTCTGCCAAAGGCTTGCGATGCACATCTGACTCGATGCTGAATCTCTTCATCTAAATTCGTGGTGGTGGACAGTTGGGAGCCGAGATACCGAAAGTACGTAACAGTAGAGAGGGTAGTACCGTTAAGCTGGATTGATGGTGGAGGTGTGGGTGAACCAGGGGCAGGCTGAAAGAGAATGTGAGTCATACATACATTCACCTCAAGACCGAAGTGTGCATACGCGTCTGTGTAGGTGTTCAGGATCTCCTGTAGGTTCGCGTTCAGTGTGAGCGACAAGGGTGGGGTCGTCTGCATACTGAAGCTGAGTAATGGAAGCTGCCGACACCTTTGCTCCTACCTGAAGTCGTCTTACATTGAAAAGTCCCTTCATCCTGTATTCGATGTCCGCCCCTCCTGCTAAATTGGCACTTGAACGATTAAGGAAGGTAGGCAAGAAAATGAAAAAGAGTATTGGTGCCATTATACACCCTTGTCTTACCCCCGTTTGAATGGGGAAGGACTCAGACTGGGTGGCTATTGTGCAGGGCAACCGCCTTACACAGCTCACCGCCAACACACGGCTCATCGCCATACACAGCTCACCACCAACGCACGGCTACGAGACACAGGTCACCAGGCTAAAAAGAGCTGTCGAGCCAGAATTATCTTGTCTAACTTATTCTTATAATATAAGAAACAAAATGTTCACTTCATATTACATCTGACAATACTCCTCAGATCAGTATCTAACTAATGATATTAAAACTAAAACAAAACTTACAAAGTAGGGTAGGAGAGTAGCTCCTAGCAAGGCAGGTCTCAGCTAAGTGACGGAACATTCCTGGCCAGCCGCACCTTAACTTTGATCCAAAACAGTGAACCACCTCGAGATTCACGAAACAAAAGATTCAAAGAAAATGAAAATACTCATCTACGAGGTAATTCATTCACATTCTCCAGGAGAGAGTGGACACTGCTGGTAAGCACAGGTCCTCTTGCTTTATACAACTTTGCTTTTTTATTTTTCTTCTGCTTGATGACAGTGGCTACCTCATCATGGGATGGAAGATAGCTAAGGTGGGACAACTCTTGAGGGACCTGTTGGGTAGACAGGATATCCACATCGGTGTTTCTGTTAAGCAGGAAATAGTAGTGCTTTTTCCAGTGCTGACGGATGCCTTCTTCGTCGTTAATTAGGGAGTTACCGTCGGATGAGCAGAGTGGGGCTTGGCCATGAGTATTTGGACCATACATTGTTTTAGAGGAATAGAAAAATTCCTACATCTTGTGTTGATTCATAAATTTTTGGGTTTCATTCTCTTTATTTTTCTATCATTCGTCCTTTCGATCACGAAGTTTGTGCTGGGTCATTTTTTTCTTGTGGCGGAATTTATCAGCTTTGGTCCGAGACTGAGGCTGTTCTGCCATTCAGTGAGGGCAGTACGTTTAACATTGTCGAGTACGTCGATTTCCTGGTTATTTTCATCAAACCAATCCTGGTGTTTTCTTTAGATCTGACTGAGGGTTTCGCTGAAAGCATGTTCTTTCGCTTGATCCTCCAGTTGCTTGGTGTTAAAACCTTTTCTGTAGGCTTGTTGCTTTCACCGTTTTGGGGCCACGTGGAGGGAGAGTTTGGGTCTAACGAGCCAATGATCTGTGTTACAGTGATCTGAGCCAAGCATGGCTCGGCGATCTCTTTCCCTGACAATGATGCAGTCAATGACATGCCAATGTTTGGATCGAGGGTGTTGCCAAAAGCCCTTGAGCCTGTCGGCTTGCCTAAACAAATGTTGGTGATAGTAAGGTTGTGTTTAGCACAGTTTCTGAGGAGGAGTAGGCTGTTGGAATTACATTTGCCCACTCCATTTCTCCCTATGGTTCCATGCCATGAGTCAGCATCTTATGGGGATAGATGGTAGCACTCTGTCAAAGTCGGCATAAGAGGCTTCCTTGATGTCATCCTCTGCATCCTGTGTTGGGACGTATGCGCTGATGAAGAAGGCATGATATGATTGATTCAGTGGGACTCTCAGCGTTATTAGGCACTCGTTGACCCCAAAAACCATTTCAGTTAGCCTATGTAGGATGGATTGGCGAATGGCAAAGCCAACTCCATAAATGCGGTTTTTCTCAACATCAGGCTTACCCTTCCAAAAGATGGAATAGCCGGGACTCACTAATGGCTGCTACAGTATGCTAATGTTGTACCTAGACAGCTAGTTTGCCACAGGGGTGGTTCTTTTTTCAGGACGCTCATTTGTGCCGGTATCCAGAAGTGTCCTGAAATTCCATGCAGCGATAAGAACAGACTATATAATTTGTTTTTGATTTTATCTGTTATTTTGTTTTCGGCAGCATTAGGATGATCTTACAAGGGCGTGGTTCCACAGTCAGGTTCATTTTATAGTCAGACTGTTAGGGCACCTTTGTAAGCCCCTTCACCATGTGGAGTGAGTATAGTGACTCCTGGAAAGGGCTGTTCAGTCTTACCGACAGGACCGGATTGTACTGCTGCCTAGATCCCAGTCCATAAAAGACCATCTTGTCGATGACGCCCATGTGCAGAGTTGTAATTAGAAACTCCCGGCATTCATGTCTGCCACCATAGGACTTCTGAGGGTGTAGGGGATCTGAGTGATGATGGAAAGTATGATGAGCTGGATAATGGCTGCGCGTAAGTTGATTTATGTGGTGAGGGGGCAGGCTGCAACCACAAATCTTAGCTCTCCCTTTTCCTGATCCATTGGTGCAGGTAGCTGCAACAGCTGGGGAGAGGGAGAGTTGCAATGAACAGCCGATAGCCCAGTTTGTTGGGTTTCACCTTAGTAGCCTGTCCATCATGCATTACCTTTATCTGCCGGTGTAGTCATTGGGTTCCCATGGTGGTCACCTCTTTCGTCTATACCGCCGTTGGGGTCTTGTTGGAGCTCTTTAAACATGCTTGCCTGATGCGGGGCTCCATGGCAGATTTTTCGTTGTTTAATTCTCTAGCTTTATATCTATTAAGGTTAATCTGCAAGGCAGCGGGGCAGTGGTTGGTAGACGCCAGGGCGTGTACACTGCTGCTCCGGGATCTCCTACTGGTCTGTCTTGGGGCCGCGAGACACCTAGTTACTGTGTATTGCCACGAGCAGGCACAGCAGGATTCTTGCTGGTGAAGAGGCTGTGTCCTGGCAGGGGAAGACATATGCCAGGCTGCTTCCCTGTTCACCAGGGAAGTGCCTGCATCTTAAAACTAACAAAATACTGCCACACTATACGCATTACACCGCCCTGTGAACACACACACACACACACACACACACACACACATTTACTGCCCCTCACCATAGAAACAATAACATCTGACTTAATAGAGGTCATGTTACCCGGTGGTAGTTCACTAATTAGCTCAATGAACCTGAGAAACACAACCTCTATGGTAGACAGGTAGAGAGGAAGGGTGGGAGTGAAAAAGGGAAGAAGAGAGGGAGTGAGGGAAGCAGGTGAGGGAGAGAGTCGGGGAGAGAAGGGATGCAGATGGGGAGGGGAGAAAAGCAGATGATAAGGGGAGGGAAACATGAGAAAAAGGAAGGAAGGATGGAAGGAGGCATGTGAGTGACGGAGGGAAACAGGTGAGGGACTGAGGTAAAGAGGTATATGAGGGAGGGTTGGAGTCAGGTGAAGGAGAGAGGGAGGGAGGGAGTCAGGTAAAGGAGAGAGGGAGGGAGGGAAGCAGGCAAGGAAGGGAGGAAAGGAGAGAAGCATAACCAAACAAAAAGAAAAGTAAAGTAAATCAAAAGGGAATAAAAATAAATAAAATAAACCTTTAAGAATTTAATTAAATAAAATACTAACACAATAAAGAGCCTCGTAGGCTGTCACAACAAATTGATTCATTATCGAAACCTTTAAGACACAAACATCGAAACATCAAAAGAATAAAAATAAAGCATTGGATTACATTAACACTGCATAAACATATAAAATAACTAACACTGAAATTAACTATCGAGAAACAACACTGAATTACTTAAATGTAACTAAGCAAGCACTGATAGACACATAAGAGACATGAATAGGTACTCACATACATATACCACATTGGTGGCGACAGGAACAACACAGAAACAAAATAAGTATAAGTAACATTTGACGGGTGTCACTCAAAAGAACGTGAACTGAATGACAAGAGGACTGGACTGAACTCCGTCTGCTGGTGGGGTACTATATATAGGGTGGGCTCCCGCCAATGCCACACTCCTGTGAAACCTGGGTCGTTTAATGATGCAGATGGTCGTTAGAGAAACAAAGAATGCTTTTTACAATACTAAATGAAGAAATAAGATGGGCTTGAACAAATAATAACAGTTAAAACCTTAACAGCACAGGGTAAGGTGACTAGATTATATAATATTAAATATAACACATCATTACAGGAATAATATGGAACAACATGGAAGCATGTTATAAAAAATAATATAAAAATAGGACACGGTCGTAACAATATATATATATATATATATATATATATATATATTATATATATATATATATATATATATATATATATATATATATATAAGTAAATCACTGTAGGTGCAGGTGATCCAAGTATGTGCTGATAACAAGACTTTTAGAAACTACTAATTCCACTACCATTAAAACTACCATCACTGCTCGCCACATAAGTGGCACGGGCAGTTCCAGATGGGAGATTCACGGCGCCATCAGCTCGATGAACAGGCTTTGTGTGAAATATAACATAGTCTAGAACTGCTTTTAGTGCTCATGTGGTATGGTGGGTAACGTTCCCTAGTCCCATGCAGTAGGTGGAGGGTTCGAGTCCTGGCTGGTGAGGTAGTTGACTATATGTTCAAAGTCCGTGTGTTATATGGACTAAAAATGAAGTATATATGGTACCTAGTGTTTCATACTAACTGGATTCGGTAAAATGCTACTGACATCCACATAAGCAGCATGGGCAGTCCCAATGGGAGGTCCACTGCGCCATCAGCTAGATGAACAGGCTTTGTTTGAAATATAACATAGTCTAGAACTGCTTTTAGTGCTCTTGTGGTATGGTCTTTAACGTTCCCTAGTCCCATGCAGTAGGTCGAGGGTTCGAGTCCTGGCTTGTGAGGTAGTTGATTAAATATATATATATATATATATATATAATCAACGACCTCACCAGCAAGGAATCGAACCCTCGACCTACTGGGTTTGTGTGAAATATAACAGAGTCTAGAACTGCTTTTAGTGTCCTTGTGGCCTAGCCGGTAAGCGTTCCCTAGTCACACCCAGTAGGTCGAGGGTTCGATTCCTTGCTGGTGAGGTCGTTGATTGTATGTTCAAAGTCCGCGTGTTAAATGGACTAAAAATGAAGTATATATATGTACCTCGCGTTTCATACCAGCTGGATTCGGTAAAATGCTACTGACACCACATACGAGGCACGGGCAGTTTCCCAATGAGGTTCACGGCGCCATCAGCTCGATGAACAGGCTTTGTGTGAAATATAACAGAGTCTAGAACTGCTTTTAGTGTCCTTGTGGCCTAGCCGGTAAGCGTTCCCTAGTCGCACCCAGTAGGTCGAGGGTTCGATTCCTTGCTGGTGAGGTCGTTGATTGTATGTTCAAAGTCCGCGTGTTAAATGGACTAAAAATGAAGTATATATATATATATATACATATATATAAGTTTGTTCAAGAAAAATAAAAAGAAAGGCCTGCAAAAAATACAAATAAATAAAGCATGAAAAACAGTAAAGCCTAACAAATTTGTAAATGAATGCGTAAAGAAATATTTGCAGAGGAACATTAAGAAAAGTTTGCACAGGAAGATACAGATAAATAAACGCACCCTAAAAAATATAGTGAAATACATAAGAAGATGGTCCCGAGAATTGTACAAAGACAAATAAAAATAAAATATATATGTATAAGAGAACAGCTACGTGAATAGTCCAGTTCATAAAGGACAGCAGTTGCGTTCAGACCAAGCCTGTGTTCCTTGTTTGTTGTAGAAACATCTTTTGTAATGTATTTTTTTACCGAGGGTGTTTGGAAAGGTAAAATCTGAGTATAGTTGTCGCTTGTGTGTGTGTGTGTGTGTGTGTGTGTGTGTTATTATAAGTAATTTGAAATTCATGGAACTTGGGACCAAATCCTCCAGCGACCGGTAGATAGGTCTCTGTGAGTGTGACTTGACTGTTACAACATTATAGATTACTATGAGGTTAATGCTGAAAAAGTTAAGTCTCTATGATGGATATTATTACATGCTTAGTGAGGTGTACAGAAGTCGGTGGTTACATAATCTTACAGACGAAACTTTTAATGTCTACTTTTGGGGTAATTATTTTTTTATTTAGCAAGTGAAGGTTGAAGTTTTTTGGTTATATTATCATTTTATACGAAATGTAACTTTGTGTTTATTTAATCAACAGTATTTTTTTATATAAGACTCGTGGGAGTTTCTATCCTTCAAAATAAACCATTTGGCTTTACAGAGTGAAAACTAACAGGCTCTTGTTTCCTTTGCCGCTGCTTTTATTCGTGAACAAAGTGTGCAGGGATTACATTTTCTCGCCACTCGAGTTCTTTTTGTCTGTCACATATTAGCCTGGAGTTTAATGTGGACTTGGTGATTACAGGTGAGAAGGAAAACCGTGGGGCCCTTTCCAATATTCAAGCTAGCCTTAACAGTAATACAGCAGTAACACAGCCACCTAACAGCAACCATAAGCTGAAAATATGCAACGACATAAGTGATGCATAATAATATATATAATGACATTGGGAAGGGTTATTCATTAGGGAATTTTAGCACAGTCACAGCACAAAAGTCAAATGGGTATGGAGTAAACATTCAAGTTATCTAATATTTTTTTAAAAAAATTTTCATTGGTTAGAATGGGGCTGTTCTTATAGCGATCAGTACTTGATCATATGGTCTTGATGAGTTTGTGGTGTTGAACAGCAATTTGCGGATGGAAGATTTCAGCTGGTAGCAAGTGCGGTGGTGAGGATGGTGTACCAGTGAGAGTTGATATGTCAGTATATATTGATATGTGGTGTAGGAGAGGGAGATAATAGTCGTGCACGCCCTGTACTGCACTTTCTCTAGGAGTCCTCGTTGTGAAGCATTTAAAAAAGAAGACCAGACGGGAAGCAGAGGTGAGCTTAAGAAGTACGAATGTTGTGTAAAAAAAAAAAAAAAACCTCAAATGCTCAGACGCGGGAACTCCGGGGAACCTGAGATGACGGAGGCTGTGAAGACGATAGCCGGAAGATTCGACGGTTGTACTGACGTGTTCAGGTGGTATTTAACCATAGTCTTAGTATGGCTGATGGTGACATGGGTGTATGTAGCTTAATCTTAGAGACTTCAATGTATTCTTGAGGTCGCTGTAAATTTCCCCCCAGACAACTGACATCGACAACTGCCCCTCGACAACTGCCCCCCGGACAACTGCCCCTCGACAACTGCTCCCCGGACAACTGCCTCCCCTGACAACTGGCCCTCGAGAGCCCTCCGACAGCTGGCCCTCCGGACAGCTGGCACCCCGGACAACTACCCCCCCCCCCCCCCCGCAACTCCCCCCGACAACTGCTCCCCTGGACAATTGCCCCCATTGCCAGTGAATCTTAGCAATTATCGTACCAGGCATGAAGCTGAAACCAATTTCGGCTTCGGCTTCTGGAAGCCATGCTTTTTGGTTAGGTTAGGTTAGGTTAGGTTAGGTTATAGTTCTCTTGCAGGTTTGTTGTGTTAACAATTCATTATTGTTTGTTTGTGCATTTTGTGTATATAACTATTATAACACATAAAAAATACAAGAAGATAAAGCCTTCATTCTCTGATTTTGGTTTAATTACATAAATATGTTCTTGCTTTTATGTATTTTACTATACTTTCGTACATAGTAGTATAGTATCTATAAGGAAGCAAAGCGTAACAAAAATCTACCGGGAAGAATCAGAGGTCACCTGTGCCTTATGTTTTGCTCAAGGAAGCATTTGCTCATGAATGGGCACAGTATCCATCGTCCTTGTTTCTACCAAGTTGTGAAGATGATCATCAATATGTTATGCGAGGTGGTACCACAAGTAATTTCTTGCACCCCTTCCTACAACGAGTAGATAATATTCAACAACCAATTACACCTATTCCCCCATTAACGTCCTTGTTAGGTTCCTGAACACCATGACTTTAAATGAATCAACATTAAGTGAAAATGATCTTACCATAGACAATGATATAAATAGGGGTTATGTTCCTTGGATACATTTCTGGTCAAAATTTCTCACAACTTCCCACAAATGTTTCACTTTCAGCACAATTATCTTCTTGCTTTAAAGTTTCAAAAAGACTTAGAGCTTTTGCTTGTATGGAGAGCAAAGAATATGCAGTTTTGTTAATGTTGATCCTTGATCCACATGTTCAGCATTCTTTCCATATTTTCCATAATGCCACTTCTGTTATGAGTTAACTTTATAGCAGATAATGGAGTAACACTTCTAGCACATGATTTGATATTTTCTGCATTTCCACAATTTTTTCTTATCTACAGTTGTAGGCTGCAAACCGACAGCTCTTGCTATGCCCACAGGTCGCTGTCTCTCTTCAAATCTCTTTATCACATCTAATTTAACTTCTTATGTAACACCTTTCCTCTTTCTGTGACCACAAACAGTAGTGGTGCACAATGCACACTTAGCACTCATTGTTCCAGGGCTTAAATAAATTTATAATCGGATTTTAAGTGAATGTTGGAAGAGCATCAACCAACCAAACAATAACAAACAAATATGGCACCCACATTTACACAGCCAGCTGTTATCACAATCAGGCGTTGAGCACCTTCCTACCGAATATTATAAATTGTCGTACATTTATCATTTTCATACATTTTTTTTTCAACAACATTATAATGAAACAACGTTGACTAAAACGAATCAGATCTTCCAACCTTGTTCCTGATTGACGCTATGGCTTTCATCCACCGATGCCAGACTCTAGGGACAAAAACCTTTGCAGAGCTGATGATGCAGTATTGTCAGAAAATTCTCCAGTTGAAACCAGTTAACTGTCGTCATATCCACCTTGTCGGAGACGGATATGACATTGACGCCACATCAAGTCTCAAATTATATGAAAGTAAATGTAGAGGAATATATTCCAACTGATAATCTGGATATTCCTGAATGGAAATCATTCCTCAACAATCCCTATAACAAAGCAAATCTGTTACAATACATGGTGACGCAAACATTCCTGATGGCATTAGAGTCACCTTTGGTGGAACAGACGGTGACCATGGGAGGACAGTTTCCATCTCAAATGCAGAAACCTTGATTGTGGATGAATTCAGTGACTGAATCATTAAGAAGCAGACACACGACTATTTGCACACATTGCAGACAGCTGTAGAACACATGGCTCCAGGCATGTTCTGGTTCATGTAAATGATACTGATATAGTTCTTCCAAGTATGTATCACTTTAACAAGATTGGCATGCTTTCCACGAAGTATGAAAATTCTCTTGTAGTATTATCTGAATCTTGATTAGTACCATGTTCTTACAGAATATGGCTCCGTCCGCTACATATGCAAGCTAAGAAAACACAGAGCAGCTTCTGTTATTCTGCGTTTGGTAGCCAATATTTCAGGGTTTACCAGATTCGGAGATACTGATGTACAGAACATGACGTTACACAGCAAGTCATCGACGTTACCAGGAACGACATTGCAACACTTTATGAAAAGCCATCAATTCCTTCTCTGAATACTCTTCGGGAATTTATATTTTTGCAAACGACAAAAGTTCTTTGCCACCTACAGAAGACTTTGTTTCATTCCAACTGCTGCATGCTCTCTATCAGCTTATTGTCATCAGGTAGGTAATTAAGAGCAACATGATTCTTCCAGTATCACCAACTTCGGTCGTTGCATTTGAAACAATCATCTCGTTCCCATTGTCATCGAAGCCTGCTTGTTAAACCTGGAAGTATGAAAGTAACCTTTGTGCAACTACTCCAAACAGGTTTGAAAGAATATATACCGAGTGTATGTGTGTGTGTCTGTGTGTGTGTGTATGTGTGTAATAATAATAATTAACTATTTATTGAAAAGAGCATGGAACCCGGAAGGCTGAAAATATACACTTACATAATTGGGGAATGGGTCATTTAATTAACACATAATATACAAGTAATATAAGTGATACAAATATGAAATATAATAACTTGGTGGAGAGAAGGTTATACTACAGGGCACTCAACATAGTGACAGTGCAAAAGGGTAAGATTGACTGGGAGTGAATACGCTGGTTTATTACAAGTTGATGAAATTTTTATAGTGGTTGGGACTGGGCTGTTCTTATAGCGGTCAGTACGTTCTCGTATTGCCTGGATGCCGTTGTGGTGTCAAACAGCAATTCGCGGACGAGGGATCGGTTGGGGCGCATCCAACCTTCATAGCGAGCGGATGTGCTGCACGTCGCTCCCGGCTCATGTTCAAATTTGTTACAAACTGATGACCTCCGTGTCAAGTTTATTTGGATCCCGTAACATATAGGAATAACTGCCTGTGACACTGTTGATCGGCTTGCCAAAGAAGCTACGCAAGAAGAAGATATTGAAGCCACTCTCGCCCTCTCCCTGAATCATCTCAAATCTCGCATACACGCCACACAACGAGAGGCATTCAACGAAAATTGGACACACCTGAAACAACGGGGTAGCATCACACTATGCCACTATGACGCTGTAACCGGTGACGACAACCGCCACTACAAACAGTATCAATCCCCTACTCGATCTCAACAGATTAAATACATGAGACTGCGACTAGGGTACAGGTACCTATGGGAGTACATTGGCAACCCTGAGCCTGGCCGCGCTGTTTGTAAACTTTGTGGCCGACCCGACTCTCACACCCTCTCTCACTACATCCTCACTTGCCCTATGACCTCGTCCTACAGGTCCCCAGCTGTTATCAACACCTCTTCCCTCCCAGACCAGATATCCCTCCTCCTAGTCACAGGCCTGGCGCTTGACATTATTAGGGACCTGCCACACTTTGCTATAAACAGATGAAATGTACCGGGAACTTTCCCCCCACACACTCATCATTCTCTCACTTTATGTAACTTGACAAAACCTATGACCCTTCAGGCTTTTACGCCCTTAATGTACGAGTCATAAAGGCAAGTATGAACTTTGCATACTTCCCAGATGGGCGCTGTAAACGCTTCTGCGCTTCACCTGCACAGGATGTAAGGGGGTGCCCAATAAACTAGCCCCCTCGGGGGCAAATCTGAATCAAATCTGAATCTTCAAATTTGTTGACCGTTACGACTGTCAGCCTTGTATTTTATGTTGGGTTCGCTCTGGCTGCTTTATCTTGTAGTTGTACATGGATATTATTCTTGTACACTGCGCTTCTTCCCTATCCTATCCTTTCGCCTAGAGTCCTGCTGTTGGTAACGACGCGAACCCTGCGGGCAGAGCCACAAGGGGGCCCTCAGAGGGCTGCTGAATCGAAACAGTAAGGGTGGCAACCTGTCAATGTTGGTGTTAGGGCCTGGCTAGGCCCCCGTCTGGGGATTGTCTGTTCACCCTACCCCTGGACCCGTCTTACTCGCCCAACAAGCAGACAGAAGGAGCGACATCCATGAGGTTTTGCTGAGGTGGACAGATTAGGTACGATTTTCATGTATGTAAATGACCATGGCCAAAGTGAGAATGAAGATCTCCGGAACCCCCGACCCAGGGGTCTCGGATAGGGCTAAGAAGGTTATTAAGTGACCTAAGGGTGAGCATAAATAGACTTGTGGATCTGAGACATTGTTATACCATCGTCACAGAAACAGGTAAAGATGCTGATAAACTACTTAAGTCTAGTGCCATGGACAAAATGAAAACTAACGGATACTAGGTCATTGTTCCACGGGAATACGGCGCGAAGCTCACCCTTGTGTGAAAGAAGTTAGGCAAAGATGTAGTGGAAAATAATGCAGAAGAAATAAGAGATGAAATAGAAAAGCAACACAATGTCAAGATTGTGGAGGTGTATCTTATGTATGCCCATCCAAAAATGTATAAAATGCTTCAAATACAATGACCACATGATCGAGAACTGCCCCCTGCAAGGGGTCATATGCTCTGAGTGTTCATCTGATCAACACTTCTACAAAGACTGCCGTAGCACCATGAAAAAGTGTGTGGTGTGCGAGGGTGGCCACAGGACCTTCTCTGCCCCCTGCTTGGTCAGGAAACAGAGAAGAAACTGACCGAAATAACCAAGCAAAAAGAAACCAGGGAAATTTCTAACACCATAGAAAGGACTACTCAGTCGACGATCATGGCTTACAGCCAAACCCTAAAAGACTCTCTGAAATAAACTCAAGTTGACTCACAAAAACTCAACAATGTCAGCGAGACCATAGAAGTCCTGCAATCAGAGATAAGAACCATCAAGGACTCAATAAAACAGGCAGTAAGTGAGTCACTGGGCGCCATGAAGGAAAAACAAATTAGAACACCTCAAATGTTACAATTGTAACAAGCTTCCCTTGCTGCTGTCAGGGAACGTGTAAACGAACTCAGACAAAATGCATGGGAGACATATGTCAACAGCCTGAACCAACACACATCCCTCAGCAAAGCCTGGAAAGAAAAACACAATCAGAGGTAAAAACAGTAGACACGTCTCCAATCCAAACCCTCTGCAAAAGTCGAATAAGCTAATAACAAAGTGGGCTCATGTGTCTAGCTATGACATGTTACGAGCTGGGACTCGGGGACTCCTTGATGCGAAGTCTGTAGAGAGAAGGAATCTTATTAGCTTTATGCTGGGGAAACAGCACGATGAGTGTCATGTTCCATATACTGAGTGGGAGCTTGACGCCGCCCTCGCCAGGGGTAGGCCTACTTCCCCTGGAGAGGACGGAGTCACCTACAACTTCGTTAGACTACTAAGGCGCGTGCCAGGCAATCCATTGCTGGTATTGTACAATATGAGTCATGCCGAGAGCCAACTACCCACATCATGGACCAGCAATATTGTTGTACCAATTCCGAAACCAGGACAGCCTGATGCTTTTCGTCCCCTATCACTAACCAGCTGCCTGTGTAACACCTTTGAGAGGATGGTTCTTGGCAGACTCTTATATAGAATCAGAGAACACATGTCTCCGAACATAAATGGCTTCACCCATGGTAAAGGTGTACATAATTGCATCACCACATTCTTAACTGTGCATGGTGATGAAAGGCACAGATACACCACATTTCTTGACCGAAAAGCTGCATATGATATTACCAATATGCAACTGATATTGTACGAACTAGCCAAAATGGATATAGGAGGTAGGCTGTTACACTGGATAAGTGGTTACCTAACCAACAGAAGGGCTGCTGCACTGTTTCAGGGCTACAAAAGTGAAGTTAAAGATATGCAACTTGGTACCCCTCAAGGTGGAGTACTTAGCCCCACTTTGTTCAATGTTCTTATGAATGCATTATTAAATTTAATGCCAGACAACCCCAGCAATATCTCAATCAGCTATGCTGATGATATTCTTATACATACTAACACTCATCGTGAAAATCAAACCACCCTGAACCATGTATACGCAGCCTGTGAGAACCTCGGTCTTATTATCTCCACTGAGAAAACTAAGGTATTCAACAAACAAGCTGGTAACCGCAAACGCGGCCCCACCAAGTTCAAGATAGGTAACAACACTATTGACTATGTTTCTTCTTTTAAATATCTTGGTGTTTCCGTCCCTTGTACCCTACCTGTCATACAACAGCTAACCCGCCAATGTACTGACAGACTGAGACCTCTTAGAAGTGTAGCGGGGTACAGCCCGCACTATGGTGCTAATATTAGAATTGTTAAAACAATGTACCTAGGCTATATAAGATCTCTAATTGATTACCACGCACCAGCCCTGGTCATTCGTGACGGGAAAGGCGTTGACAAGCTCGAGAAAATGCAAAATAAAGTCCTCAGAATTATCCTAGGATGTCCCATGAGCACTAAAGTACTTAATATGGGGAAATAACTAGGTATACCCAGTGTTAAAGATAGAATAATTGAAGTCAACCTCATGATAGCCCTGAGGCTTCTGCGTGGTGATCCTGATAACATTGTTTCCCTAAAATTGCTAGAATGTATGAACCATGGGACTACTGAGTCTAAATGGATCCAAACTACAACTACACATATGAAGATGTTTGGACTAGACCACCTGTACAAAGTTGAGACACACCAGCGCTTCCTGCCACCCTGGCGGACAGTTCCCTTCGATATCACAATACCGACGTATTTATCTCCAACACACTGCCAAATTGACAGCTCTTGAACACATACACACTACAGACTGATGATAATATCACACAGACCATCTATACTGATGGATCTCTTAACACCGCCTGTGGGAGGGCTGGAAGTGCTATTGTTGTGACAACCTGACGGTAATATAATTGAGAAAGGAGTTAGAATTAACAACTGGGCATCCACTCTACAAACTGAATTAGTTGCCATACTCACAGCTATTAAATTCATTGAAACCACTGTTACTGACAGTCTCATCATCACTGACTCTCTATCCTCACTACATGCCCTTGGCACCCTCGACTCAGGTTGTTACGCTCTTGTCTCTGAAGCCAGACACAAATATGCGTGCCTTGTTGACCGGGGTGTCAAGGTCAAACTGTTGTGGATCCCCTCTCACACAGGCCTCATAAAACATGACAGAGTTGATGCTCTCGCCAAACTCGCGTCTAACAAAGACACCGTTGAATACAATTTGGGTCTGTCAAAAAGAACCCTTAAAACAGTAATTAGGAAAGAACTTATTGATGAGTTTGACGCAAGTAGACAAGTGCAAACAGGCACTAGTCGATTCATAGGTTACCATGATGAGATGTATCAAGTGAAACATATATATGGAGCAAGTAACAAGATCACTAGATTACAAGATGTTGTAACCGCTAGATTAAGGTTAGGATATAAGTACCTTTGGCAGTATGTTCCTCAAGCAGATGTAAACAAAACTAAATGTAAAGTGTGTGGCCATACATATGGCCACACACTTGAACACTACGTCCTCGACTGTGTGAAGATAGAACATTTTATGGACAGGTCCAAGCACACTGTGTGTGAAATGGCACAACACTTCATCTCTAATGGCAAGATTGCCGAGATATTAAGATTGTATCCATTTTTTTGCACTTAGTAACTATATCAGTTCTCATGTACAGAACTAAATACACAATGTGCTTGAATACCTCTCACGTAAATGTGAATAACAAAGTGTGAGGCCAGACGTACTGCCTCACACGCCTGTACTCACGCATTTGTGAATAAGTTACCCTTTATGTATAGAACTAAACAAATAATGTAAATGAAATACTGTGTAACATTCAGTGCCATAATATCCTGACAACGGGGGTTAATTATTATGGCCCTTTGTAAACCCTACTCTGTAATCCTTTTGCGCTACCGCTCACAGGATGAGTGTGGGGTGCACAATAAAGTAGCCGCTGTAAGCGGCAAAATCAAAATCAATCTTACCTGCATGCCCATCACATGAACATGGTTCATCCAGGTTCATTCTCGAAACATCTCAACGAGACACTAACCAGGAACAACATTGCACTTGTTGAAATAAGCGACGAAGTCCCTTCAAAACAAATCCTGAAGGCAGTAACCCACTCAATGACTTATCAACGACCTCAACCCTCCCCAGAAATGGACCATGACCTCCCTGACTTCTGCAAAAGTCAGTATAACCGTAGCCCTGACGTGGACAGTCAGTCCCCCTGGGTCACAGCTCCTCCAGCGACACCGTAAATCTCCGTGACCCCAAGACATGTTTTCCCAGCGACAACAGTGACCATCGGACTGCAACCACAATCAATGGTTGTGACCAGATGGTGGCGACTTACTCGAGCTGCAGCGACAGTAGATTACTTCGACACGCAGGCCCATGACCTGAATACCTTCCTGTACACGGGTGACGAGAAGTTCGAGGGCTCGCCATTAACTGACAAGCAGAAGTTCGAAGGTTCTGCTAAGCAGTTCCGGCCTCTTAGAAATGGCAGAAGCCGAGCAAACACTTCAAGCGATGCTCCAAGCTACAGTCTCCGAATTTGCAGTAGTTAGCAGGATGAAAATTGTCCAACATAATGCCCTACACTGGTCCCTTAATAGACGTAACGAACTATCTGTTATTCTGTTAAACAGTACTGGCATAAAGGACGAAAGTAAGCTGAAAATTTGTGGCTACACTGTATACCAGAGGAACATGACGGGTGAGCTGAACGACGGTGTCGCTGTGGCCAATAGGTCACGGCTGAGTGACAGAGTGTTGCTAGACTTCGAGGATTCAGTTCTAGGAGAGCAGGTGGAGACAACTCGGGGACCTGTTATTATAAACACAATGTACCTACCTCCCAGACGTCCTTACTTACTCGAACAAGACTTCAACCAGTTGCTACGCCACAGAAAACCAACATACATCATAGGGGACATAAATGCGCACCACGCCATACTCGGAAACGATAATGAGAACAACGTCGGTGTGGCGCTGTATGACAACATCAAACGGGAAAAACTGCAACACCTCGGTCCAGATATCCTGACATTGATCAGACGTGCTAGTGCCACAACACCCGACACAATCCTCTCTAACAACGAGGACGTCCTGAACAGGCGCGTTACCGCCGGACCCATCAATACCAGCGACCACCTGCCAGTCGTCGTGACGCTCTCATCCAATCCCATTATGATCCCCGCCAACATCAGGTCAAACCTCAAACGGGCAGACTGGGACTCCTCCAAGGAGTCTCTCAGTCTCAAGCAGGGGAGGAACCTGGAAGAAGCCAGCCCCAATGACATCGACGACGCGGTCGAACAATGGTACACGGATGTAAAGATGGAGATGGACAACAACATCCCGACCACCAGTTACAGGACCATTCCCCATCCTCACACTAGTCACCAGCTGAGGCAGCTCAGTGTCCAGTACGCTCACGTGAGACAGCTAGCCAGTATCCGCGGGTGGACGCAAGAACTGAGAGACCGGTACCGAGAGCTACAGACGGACATCCAGCACGAGAGCAAACGTCTACAAGAACAAAAGTGGGCCGCCTTGGTGTGGGAGGCAGCCAACAATTACCGCGATTCTGCTACATTCTGGAAAGGGATCAAGCGACTGATGGGTTCCACCTCTAGCACGGTTCCTTACCTGCTCGACCAAAACAACGTGAAAATATTCGAGGAAGAAAACCAAGAACAACTACATCGGCGAAATTTAAAGAAGAACTTTACCATTAGTAAACAGGAGAACGAGGGTTTTGACAAGGAGTTTGAGGAAGACATTTTTAGTCAGTTGCAGGTCCATCAGCACCTGCTCCAGCCGCTCCCACGGACTGACTTCACTAGACTGGTGGACGAAAGCTACCCGACGGAGCGCATAGCTCCAGCGGATGTGTCAGCTGTCATAAACGGGTTTAAAACAAACCAAATGGGCAAAGCCATGTTAACAAGAATATCCTGGCACAGCTTCCCGACAACGTGATAGAGAGGCTTGCTCTTATATGCAATGCCTGCCTCGCCTCTGGATACGTCCCAAAGATGTTCAAAATCGCCGTTATCCGCCTCATACCAAAAGCCGGGAAGCCTCCAAACAAAATCGAAAACATTCGACCAATATCGCTGCTAGAGGTACCTGCTGAAATCCTCGAAAAAATAGTAAACAAGCGGTTGCAGGTGTATCTAAAGGACGAATACGTGCATAATCCAAGCCAGTTAAGCACCGCCAGCACCGAGGCACATCCACCGCCATAGCCCAGGCCTACGAGCAGATCGCCAACGTCATGACTGGCCGCCTGTAGTGCAACATAGTACTGAGGGACGTCAGCAAGGCGTTTGGCAAAGTTTGGCACGTGGGGCTGCAGTATAAGATCATGCCACTAGGGCTACCCGAAAACCTGACGCGCCTGCTGTGCAATTTCATTACGGACCGCAGAGCCAAAATATAGATGCATAAACATTGTGGAGAAGAATTCTCACTCTCGAGCGGCGTGCCTTAGGGTTCTTGTCTCTCACCAATCCTCTACACGCTCTACACGACTGACCTGCCACCCCCAATCGTCGGCAGCGAGTACGTCATGTATGCAGACGATGTGGCACAGATCGTCACCTGCCCAGGAAGGTCCACGGCAAGGATGGCGCGACTCACACCTCAGGTCTAGCTGTAGGGAAGACAGAAACTGATCCAATATCATAAAGTTAGTGAGAGACACAAAGGTTCCATCAACCTCTGACGCCTCTAGCCATTGTTGAAACAAACGACCCAAGTGGGTTGAAAATTTCTGGTATGTTTCTCCTGCCCTAATCTTTGCTCTGTGGAAATCAACAAACCCTCTCAAGAGAGCTTGCTTCAACAAAGAGTAATCTCTTGTGATGTCGGCAGACAGAGACGTATAAATCTGTACCGGTTTCCCACTCAGTAGGTTACCAAATCTTACAGCATAGCTATCTTTGTCCACACCAAGCAGCTCAGCTACCCGTTCAAACCTAACAAGGTAGAAGGCGATGTCTTCTCCTTCACGATAAACAGGCAAACTAGGTTTTACAACATTATCTTATATAGGGCCAGAGGATTCTGGTCTACTTTGAGCATTAATCCTAGCCAGTTCTATGCATTTTTCTGCCTGCAACTTAGCTAATTCGAACTCTCATTCTCTCTCTCTCTCGCTCGCTCTGGCGTTCCTCTCTCTCTTTGTTGCTCTCCTCTCTCTCTTTGTTGCTCTCCTCTCTCTCGGCAGTCTGTTGGGTGACCACATACCGACCAACCTCCGCACCTGTCAGACCCAGGGCCACCGCTTGACCTTTCAACTCCTCAAAACTAGACATAATGATACCAAAGGCCAAGAGCCAAAGTGACAAATTAAACAACTTACCCAGCAACTAGCCAAAAGTAACTACTTAGTGGCTCAATCAAACCATTAAATGGTTCGATCCGGCTGGAGTTAACCTTGTTTCGCACCCAGTCCAGTTAAATCACCTCAGGGAAAAGAACCGCACCAGGCGAATCAACAACAAAATGCTCTGGCAGCATCCACAGTGCACCCCAACCAACACTAATTGAATTCCCGAGAACGAGGGAGAGCAACAAAATTAGCACAACAGAAAGAAGGTATATGCACCAAACAACACTTACTTCCGGGCCTCAGACAGCAAGCGGCGTACACACGGCGACTTATAACAAACACGGGTAACGAATATTAACCCTCAGAAACCAAGGTTAGAGACTGTCCTGGCAGGGTCGCCAATTGTAAAGGCCTGGCCTATGGGATATAAATCCCTTGCCAGCCTAATCAGGATATTATAAAAAGGAAAGACAAGAACCATGGGTTTCCAAGGGGTAACAAACAACGGTTAGAGATTGACATCTCTTAACTAAGAAAATAATCACAATAATTTAACTCTGACACCACTGACACAAATATTAAATAAACAGCACTGGAGTCAAACAATTACTTGAAGCAAAACAATCAATACAACAAAGTACAGGTATTTCCTACTGCTGCAGATGAATATTCCTCCTAACCACCATGGTGGAATGTTCTGGTAACGCGGTGATCTGCTCTCAGGGCAGCTTTCTCACTTGGCACCGGCGTTGGTGGGCGATGTCTTGCCACACAGGAGAGACGCCAGGGCACGAATGGTGGATAAGGCGCCGAGGAAGTGGCGATCACGTGGCAGTAACTGGAGTAGGTGACCAGAGTTGACAGCCGAAAAGTGAAGGACTGAGGAATCAGCCCACGAGCCCCAGGAACCTCAGATGAGTACACAACCAGAGTTGGAATCGAACAGCGGAGGAAAAAGCACCTGTAGTCAAGGCTGGATCGTGTCTGGTGTGAGAAGAGGCAGCAGCGACCTTCTCACCTCCGTCTACCCCCCCTAGTGGGGCCGCGAACAAGCACACGAGCGGCAGACAACCATCCCGCTAGTTACAGCCCACAGTTTCCCCTCAGCCTGTGTGTGTGAGCAAGGCTGTGTGCGTGGACCACCTGTGATCTTTTTAAGATTACCGTGGGACACACTGGGAATTAAGGTGCAGGATTCTCACAGGGTGTTACTGAATATTAGGTGTTCTCCCTAACACTATCACTTGGAGGATTACCTTAACCGATAGGTCAACAACTGCAAATATGTTGCCTGTATAACAAGTGAACTAACGTGGGTTGAGCACTGTGGCGTGTGTAGGTGCCCTAGAGGCAAGGCCTATACCCTTGTGGTCACGCTCGGCCATGTGGTGAGGGTTTGTTTACACAAACCCCCATCCTCATAGTGTGCCAGGCTGGATAGTTCTTTTGAAACTAAAATTGACTTTGATACTGTATCTAACCAGAAAAATAGGAATACTATTAAGAACAAGTGTAGTGTAATAAAAGTGTTTATAAACTGAGAATACTCCTGTTACCTTAGTCCCCCCGAAACAACACTCCCTCCGCGGGAGGCCCGTTCACGACCTCCCCTCACACAACTAATATGCTGTAGATGCCAGTCTCCTTTGTCCTCTAAGAGGGTTACGCCTCCCAACCACCGCTGACTTCCTAGGAGTGCCAAGCAGTCCTCCGCCCTCTGACGTAGGCATAATGGTCGGATCCTGTAACTCCACCATGTCTGAGTTGACTGGAGACCCAGCTACTCGCTTTAACTCTCCTGATGCACTGAGTGAGCCAGGTGACTATGGTGTTGACCTTGACACCAACGGAGAGGATGGCTTTCAACTAGTTCAGTCCAGGAACAAGCGGAAGGCCGAAAAGGCAGAAAAACTTAGAGACCATCAACTACAACCTCAACCCCCCATGAGAGTAAGATTAAACTTTCCTGAAGGTACATCACCTGAAGTCAAGAATCTCTGGCTGAACGATGCGGAAGATAAACACCCAGACGCTGAGTTTCAGTTCAGAGTCGGTACACAAGATCATGTTCTGATTAGAAGCGACCCAGCAGTCATACAGGATTTCCTCACCAATAGCATAAGGGGAATAACCATGGAACAATCATCCCAATCATCGAGCAAGAAAACTATCATAGGGCTCGACCAGTACCAGACCCCTACACTAATAGAAGCTCATCCCGACATCAGAAGGACGAAGCGACTCAGGGGCAAGAATGCAGTCATTGCAGACTGGGTTGGCTCGGAAGACCCACCCAAGACCATTCGAGTCCGTGGTGCCTATCGGACTGTGAAGGTAACTCTCTATCAGCCCCCTAATCGGAGGTGTTACAATTGTCAGCACTGGGGCCATGTGGCCCGATTATGCCCCTCGACTAAGCTGTGGTGTGGTCTCTGCTCAAGACAACATGCAACACAGGCTTGCAGAGATACAGTTGCTGAAGTGGGTGTCATTCATCAGAAGTGTATTAACTGCAAAACAGTTAGAGTTCCTGTATGGCACCCTGACTGTTCTAGAGCTCCTACACCCCTTCAGCGCCCGGACCCGCCACCCAGGTAGGTCTCAAGAAACATTAATGCTGCTAAGGTACTCCCTACGGCCAGCCCCTGGCTCACCCTCCCCACCAAAGCTCCAGGATCATCACCAGCAGTCATCGAAAGATCAGCATGGGGCAACACAGACGTACCGACACAACAGGTAGCTGCCAACACACCCCGTGAACACGTTAATAGTGAAAAGATCAATGATTTGAAAAAAGTAATTAAAGAACTCAAAGCTCAATTTACAGCTCAAAGTGATATGTTAAGGAGCCTCTGTGATACCAACACAGTGTAGCAGCTATGGAAAAATTACAGTCAAACTGAAGACATTCAGATGTCAGCACCAGATGTGGAAACTCAAGACCCACCAGGAACTAGTGTCCACGCAGATGAAAATAGTGATACTGGTAACAGTTCTACTGATGCATTCTGTGGACATGGTCAGTGAAGATGAACAGACACAAACAGAAAATGGTGGTGATGTCGAGTGTAACCAAAGTGTGTCTTTGGCTACCACTGACTTACAACAATTGTTGAGACGTACATGCTCCAGAAATGATTCAAAAACGTTATGTGGCCTACTGCCTGCCGAAGGGACAAGCAGCGCAGAAGAGAGCAGTATCATACAGTGCCTTTTGCTTCTTTCCAAATACATTTCATAATGGCCGGTGTTAATACCAGACAAAGATACAGAGCGGTGAAGGTGATGAGTTGGAACATCTTATCCCTTAGAAAACGATACCCTGACCTACACCACAAAGTTGTGACTGAGGACATCGATATCGTGTGTCTGCAGGAGTGTCTCACACCTAATGGTAAGCCCCCACCCAGACTGCCCAATTATGTGCATTATGACCCTAGTTCTACTCACACATGTTTGATGTATGTTAAGAAGTCACTCCCGCATGTACCTCTAGTATCCAAAAAGACTACCAACCCTCAGTACCATGGGATCACTATCCACCTGGGCAACTCCACACTCAACGTGCTAAACGCCCATGCTTCCTCAGATCAGCTTCAGTACACAGATCTCCCAGACTTTTTACACACTGAGCCCACTGTCCTGATGGGTGGCCTGAATACTAGACACAAGAAATTAGGTGACTCCACCACTACCACCAATGGTAGGAGACTTATCTCACTTCTCAGCGCATATGAAGATGTTCAAATTATAGGTAATAATGAACCAACACACATCTATGGCGGGTGTCTAGACAAGTGTATTGGTTTTAATCTTTCATACACAACTCATAGCTCTGATGTTGTCACTGATCTTATGTCTGACCACAGCCCAATTCAAGCTAGTATACATGTAGCCAATGACACCCCCACTGGTGGTAAACTCAACAGACGTAGAATCAATCAAGCAAGAACATGAAAGCCAGTTCATAGACTTCATCCATGACTGGTACAAGGACTACAAGCCGGACAACTACCAAAGTTTCCATGACGATCTGATAGCTAGGGCTTATGCATACTTCACCAACAATGCCTCCACCAACAAAAGGAGAAAACGTGGTCAGCATAATGGGAACAGGCAACATCAGTGCTATAATGACGCTGAGCTAAAACAAACTCAGGGCTAGGGTCAGAAGGGTGGGTAAGGGTTACAAACAAATTAGAACACCTCAAATGTTACAATTGTATCAAGCTTCCCTTGCTGCTGTCAGGGAACGTGTAAACGAACTCAGACACAATGCATGGGAGACATATGTCAACAGCCTGAACCAACACACATCCCTCAGCAATACCTGGAAAGACATAAACACAATCAGAGGTAAAAACAGTAGACACGTCTCCCATCCACACCCTCTGCAAAAGTCGAATGAGCTAATAACAAAGTGGGCTCATGTCTCTAACTATGACATGTTACCAGCTAGGCTCGGGGACTCCTTGATGCGAAGTATGTAGAGAGAAGTAATCTTATTAACTTTATGCTGGGCAAACAGCACGATTAGTGTGATGTTCCATATACTGAGTGGGAGCTTGACGCCGCCCTCGCCAGGGGTAGGTCTACTTCCCCTGGAGAGGACGGAGTCACCTACAACATCGTTAGAGTACTAAGGCGTGTGCCAGGCAATCCATTGTTGATATTGTACAATACAGTATGAGTCATGTCCGGGGGCCAACTACCCACATCATGGACCAGCAGTATTGGTGCATCAATACCGAAACCAGGACAGCCTGATGCCTTTCGTCCCATATCACTAACCAGCTGCCTGTGTAAAACCTTTGAGAGGATGGTTCTTGGCAGAATCTTATATAGAATCAGAGAACACATGTCTCCTAACATAAATGGCTTCACCCATGGTAAAGGTGTACATAATTGCATCACCACATTCCTAACCGTGCATGGCGATGAAAGGCACAGATACACCACATTTCTTGACCTAAAAGCTGCATTTGATATTGCCAATAGACAACTGATATTGCAAGAACTAGCCAAAGTGGATATAGGAGGTAGGCTGTTACACTGGATAAGTGGTTACCTAACCAACAGAAGGGCTGCTGCACTGTTTCAGGGTTACAAAAGTGAAGTTAAAGTTATGCAACTTGGTACCCCTCAAGGTGGAGTACTTAGCCCCACTTTGTTCAATGTTCTTATGAATGCATTATTAAATTTAATACCAGACAACCCCAGCAATATCTCAATCAGCTATGCTGATATACTTGTCCACAGCTTCTGCAAAAGAGCCCATACCCTTCAGTCAAGCTGAGTTGAATGATTTAACAAGAGACTTGTGCTTGTCTAAGGAGTCAGCTCAACTACTAGGATCACGGCTTTGTGAACACAATGTCTTAGCACCAGGAACAACATTTGCCTGGTACCGTAACCGTGACAAGGAATTTCGCAAGTTCTTCAGTTTTGACAAGGAAACTTCATTGGTGTATTGCAACAATATAAGTGGACTCATTGCAGCTATGGGAATATCATACAATATATCAGAGTGGCGGCTCTTCATTGACTCATCAAAAAGAAGCTTGAAAGCTGTGTTGTTGTTCAATGGAAACCAGGTCGCGTCTGTTCCGGTGGGGCATTCAGTGCAGATGGATGAGAACTGCAACAACATGGAGTATCTGTTAACTGCTCTGAAGTATAAGACCACAATTGGAAGATTTGTGGAAACTTGAAGGTAATTTAATACACCAAAAACAGTTGCTTTCAAAAACTGATATTTTGTTGACAGTTTTTCTAATAGGTAATTATGTCTGCCGACATACTGTCATATTATGAAGTGTTAATATTTTTTAATAATGAAACTATTCAGCTAAACATATTTTTAATCTGTTTTTTCCACAGGTTGTGTCCATGGTGCTGGGCCTACAAGGTGGTTACACCAAGTTTCCATGTTTCCTCTGTCTGTGGGATAGTCGAGCAGACAAGCAGCGCTACATGCAACGTGACTGGACTGCAAGAAGTGGACTTACTCCAGGTTCTCACAATGTTGTTGCCCATGCTCTGGTGAATCCGCAGAACATTCTTCTTCCGCCACTGCACATCAAGCTCGGTCTGTTCAAAAACTTTGTAAAGGCACTGGACAAAAAAAGCCAGGCTTTCAATTTTCTGAAAGAAAAATTTCCAAAAGTCAGTGAGGCAAAGCTGAATGCAGGAATTTTTGATGGCCCTCAGATCAGAGAGCTTTTCAAAGATCCCAAGTTTGATTGCAGCATGGATGTAAATGAGAAGAAAGCCTGGCATGCCTTTAAGTCTATTGTCTCCAATTTTCTTGGCAACTACAGAAGTCCAGAGTATGGAAGAGTTGTTGAGGACCTATTTCTGAGCTACAAAGTTCTTGGTGCACGCATGTCCATCAAGATGCACTGCCTCAGCTCCCACTTGGACTACTTTCCAGAGAACTGTGGTGATGTGAGTGAGGAACAAGGAGAACGCTTCCATCAAGATATCCGTGTAATGGAGGAGCGGTACCAGGGTCGCTGAGATATCAACATGCTCGCCGACTACTGTTGGTGTCTGAAACGGGACGCCCCAGACACCAACCACCAAAGAAATTCTCTGCGACAGCCATTTATGCATGTCTAACTGTAAAGGCATCTATGTAGTTGACATATTTTGGTCCTATGTGTTGTGGTTACATTTCTTATGATATATTTTGCATAAAAATTTTGACATCATATTTAAGAATTTCGATTTTTTCCTAATTCCCATAGCATAAAAATCTGACCTGATTGGGCAAAATGAATGGCATTTTTGGAATCAGCTCGCAAAATACATAAAGAATCAGATAAGAAACCCCGCACCTCATGATTTTTTTTTCAAATGCAGCCCAGTGTAATAAACGGTTTATTGAAAAAATTTGCAGCAGGAAGGCTGAAAATATACATTGGACATAAATGACTTATTACATACATTGGTGGTTTAACAAAAGCCTTCATTAGAGAAAGGTGAAGGAACATACAGTGAACATACAGATTAATGTTTACACACTTAGATCATGTGAGCTGAGGTGTTGAACAGCAGACACGTAATGTAGTAACTCCCTCACAGATGGCGTTATGAGGGGCATCACGTGGAGTACTAGTTCCCTCACAGGTGGTGTTATGAGGGGCTTGACGTGGTGTAGTAATTCCCTCACAGGTGGTGTTACGAGGGGCCTGATGTGGTGTAGTAATTCCCTCACAGATGGTGTTATGAGGGGGCATCACATGGCGTAGTAATTCCCTCACAGATGGTGTTATGAGGGGCATCACGTGGTGTAGTAATTCCCTCACGGATGGTGCTATGAGGAACTTCACATGATGCTGTAGCAACTCATTCACTACGTGGTGTCGTAGCATCATAGGGACACGGAGTGGTCTGTTGTCACAGGACTTCACTCACTCAAGTGGGTAAGGTGTGGTCCTAGGCCTCTCTATCGTGGAGTCTCAGGGGAATTATCACTGGGTACCTGGGACCTCACTGTGTGAAGGTTAGCTTGGGTAAGACTGAACTGTAACTGCCGAGTTGTTTTTCACTGACTAAAGCACTGTTCACCACTATTCAACACTAGTTCCATTCCTTTCCCAAATGACATAGTAACTTGTGGCGAGAACCTGTTGATATTCCGGTGGGGAGGAGGGTTCAAGGGAGGGAGTTGGTATGGGCCAACTTAATAGTTGACGTGGCTGTTGCTGAGCAGCGCCAGGTGAGTCTGTGTGTGTGTGTGTGTGTGTGAGAAACCTTGTGTGGTGTGTTGCCAGGGGATGTTAAGGCTTTGTGCGTGTCACGATAGTCAGTGTAGTAAGAAAAAGATTTACAACTACGATTTGTGTTATTGTGTCAGCTTACACAGGGAGAAAGAGGATGAGGAAGAGGAAAAGGAGGAAAGGAGGAGGAAAATAAGAGGGAGAAGGAGGAGGAGGAGGAGGAGGAAGAAGAGGAGGAAGAGGAGAAGGATGAAAATAAGGAGGAAGATAAGAAGGAGAAGGAGAATGAGGAGATGGAGAAGTAGGAGGATGTAACCAGAATTTTTAAGTGATGTAATTCCTTAGTCTTACGTGTGTGTGTGTGTGTGGGTGGGTGTTGATCTGCATTAACTGTTATCTATTTTGCCTTGTATTTGTTTTATTATACTGTAGTAAACAAAATATATACAGTACAAGGTTTTTTTTACGAATTATACGGCATTTTTAGAAACTAGAAAATACAAGATATGTACAGAGTGACAGAAGTTTATGGACAAGTGAAAATACGAAAATATTTTCCGAGCAACATGATAGAATCATAGAACTGATGCAATATTCTAAAACAAACAAAATAGAAATATGAAAATAAATTAATCACATTTGTTCAGCTTCTGAGATGAGGGAATATTCAAGGAGTCAGTTAGGCTGGATAACCAAAGTCTATGAGTCCTGTAAATTTGTGGGGTTCTTGTTTGGTGCAAGAATTATGGCACACTGTTCATGCACCTCCAGCCCTAAATATATTAACACAACAACCATCTAAGAGCCTCAGCGTCATCCTTTGAACCTCTCAAAATTGAATTCTGGAAACGTTCAGTGCCCAGAGAACCTCCGTTTATATAACATTGAACCAAGAGTTGAGTGGGAGAACCTGGACATTGTACATCAGAAAACAAAAACCTTAGGATCTTGTGGTGATTAGAGCATCGAGTGAGAGGACAGCAGTGTAGAGGAGATTAATTCTCACACTCTGGGATTCTCGAAGTTTGATCACATGAAGATTAGGTACCCAAGCTTATTTCACCTGAAGATTAACCATCTTAAAGTTATCTTGGGGGATGAGGTTAGTTTAGGATAGGCTAGATAGGTTAGGTTAGGTTAGATTAGGTTAGGTTAGGTTAAGTAGGTAGAGTAGGTTAAGTTTGGTTAAGGTAGGTTAGGCAGGGTATATTAAGTTAGGTTAGGTTAGGTTAGCTTTGGCTAGGTTAGGTAGGGTAGGGTAGGTTGGGTTAGCATTAGGGTGGTTAATCTTTCGGTGATGTCCATAGTCTCTCATATCATTGGAATTAATGATAAACTTAAAGCTTATTATGTGACAAACTGATTATGGGGATGATGACCTCTGTCGAACTGATAGACGAGTTGGGGTAAACACAAGGAAAACCCCCAGATTCAGAAATCCAGCTCACCAATAAGCACACTGCAGTTTCCTCCATTCTTATGTTCTTATTTGTTCTGGGGAATTGTTCATTTCACTGTGAAGGTTGTGGTCATCATGATAGTTCTGGTAAGGCTCTGATGCTCTGTCTGTATCCAATATTAATCAAAGAACTCAATCAGCACACACAGGGAAGGTTACTTTGATGCTGTAGGATAATCCTTTTGTAATAAAACTGAGAAATTGTCTGTTTGTATATATATTTATCACACACACACACACACTCCCTCTCTCTGTGTAACGGGGTGGTGGACACTTAAAATTTGTATGTTAGCTTCACCACTGTCACACTTGTAACTACAGTGAAGGCTGATAACTTGTAAGTTAGTTTCACCACTGTTACGTTTGTAACTCTCGCAACTTACCTCTTAGTTTCAGCTGTCTAGTTCACTTAGTTACTTGTGCTACCTGTTTATGCTGGAACAGATTGTTTGATGTTCAGAAAAACAATAATTCCTTACGAAATGTATTAGTAAATATAATTTTATAGTATGCATTTGGACAATATGTTGGTGTAATGACAAATTAACCGTCAATGGGCAATTGTCCTTTTACGAGAGAATGTCGGAAACTATGGATAAAACTCCATTGGTCGCACGTTCACCGTATCAAAGATACCGGTACAGTCTTGGACGGACTTGAACACCGTCACAAGAGGCTTGTGTAAGCAAAATGATGGCGTGGGGAGGACGTCTGTTAGTCATTTGCTACGTGACTGTAAATGATGAGCTGTAATTCATTGTCAATGGCGGTTGTTGTCAACGACCGTCTTGACAGATATTGCAAGTCAATATCAGTCCCATTCATTGACAACTGGGACAACTACTATGGCAGAAGGGACCTTTATGCTAGGGATGGGGTGCACCTGTCTAGGGATGGAGTAGCAACCCTGGCTGGGGCTCTAGAGGGGGCAGTTCAAAAGATATCGAAGTTTTTAAACTGCTAGGAGAACATATGAGCACGGGGGTGGAGGAGACTGCAGTGGGAGCGGGTAAACAAAGTGAAAGATTACAGGGAAATAGTGTTAGGAATGATGACAAAACTGAATTAGACAGGGAGTTTAAAACTAAACGCGGTAAGGGGAGGACTCAGAACACGACTAACTTAAATGCATACTACGCAAACAGTAGAAGTATGAGAAACAAAATGGATGATATTAGGGCCTTGGTATGTACCGAAAAAATCGATATAATTGCATTCACTGAAACATGGATCAACCTAGACACACGTGAGTTACCAGTCGAATACCAAATTGCGGGTTACAAACTGTTCCATACCGAAAGGCAGACCAGGAAAGGAGGCGGAGTAGCAATCTATGTTAGGGATAATCTGAAGTGTGAAATAAATAAGGAAATAAAAACTGAGCGGAATACAGAAACAATTTGGATAGAATTAATCGACGGTAGAGAAAAATTAATCACAGGAGTAATATATAGACCTCCCAATCTTGATAGAGTCAAAGAGCGACTTATTTGGGATGAAATGCGCAGGGCTTCCATACACAACAAAGTCTGTATAGTAGGCGACTTTAACCTTGGCCAAATAGATTGGACTGACCTTACAGGTAACTCAGAATCAGAGGATTTTCTGGAGACTATCCAGGACTGTTTTCTAAGTCAACATATAACTGAACCTACACGGGGTAATAATATACTCGATTTAGTTCTGTCAAACAGAGAAAACCTCATTATCAGGGTCGAGGTAGGGAACGAATTTGCAAACAGGGATCACAAAGAAATTATATTCCAGTTAGATTTTCAGGGCAGACGTAAGGAAAATTCCACTAAAGTACCAGATTTCAGAAGGGCGAACTTTGACAGTTTGAAGAGGCAGCTGAGAGAGGGGGTGTCGCGCTTGGCAGTGAACCTGTCAGATGACACCGACCTGATAACGAGATCTTAGATTGCCGAGTTCCACGTCAATTTAAATAGTGAGTTACTTAATGCACAAAGGCAGAACATACCATACAAAAAACTCAGATCAGACAACAATGACCCTAAATGGATTAATAATTATTTAAGGAACATCATTGGCCAAAGGAAGGTTATAGGTAGAAGGATAAATCGTGGCGAAATTCACCTCCGGGACTATTATAGGGTATTGGCGAGTAGGGTTAAAACCGAGATAAGGAAAGCAAAGAGGAATAATGAGGTAAGGATAGCAAGGGAGGCGAAGACAAACCCCAAAGGATTCTACCAAATGTATCAAACTAAAACACGAGAAAAGATTGGACCAATACGGTCAGATACCGGCGAGCTCACTGATAACGACAGAGAAATGAGCAATAATTTGAATAAATATTTTTCAACAGTTTTCACCACAGAAAATTTAAACATGATACCCAAGGCACCGATCTCTATTCAGAGATAGTGAAGAAAACAAATTAAGTGAGATAGTAGTGACTTGTAATGATGTTAGTAAGCAAATAGACAAACTAAAGCCTAATAAGTCACCTGGTTCCCGATGAGATATTTGCCAGAGTATTAAAGGAATGTAAGGAAGAGCTTAGTATGCCCTTAACAAAGTTGTTTAACATGTCCTTAAAAACAGGTGTAGTACCAGAATCCTGGAGGATAGCGAATGTAATACCGATTTTCAAGAAGGGGGATAGATCACTATCCTCTAACTACCGCCCAATCAGTCTAACATTAATAGTAGGCAAATTGCTGGAAGCAATCATCTCAAACTCTATTCGAAATCACCTGGAGAAGCACAGATTGATCAATGATTCCTAGCATGGCTTCACAAGCCGACGTTCTTGCCTAACTAATCTATTAACATTCTTTTCATCAGTTTTCGAATCGGTGGACGAGGGGCACAATTACGATGTGGTATATCTCGACTTTAGCAAAGCCTTCGACAGAGTCCCCCACGAAAGACTAATTAGAAAGGTAGAAGCACATGGCATCAAAGGTGACATCCTTAAATGGATTAGGGCGTGGTTACAGGACAGGAAACAGGGAGTGAGCATTAACGGCACTAAGTCCCATTGGAGCAACGTCACAAGTGGTGTTCCCCAAGGCTGAGTACTTGGACCATTATTATTTATTATATACATACACGACATAGATATCGGCATAGACAGCAACATAGTAAATTTGCTGATGACACTAAAATAGGACGGGTTATTAAATCTGACGAGGACTCGGCAAAACTACAGGAAGATCTAAACAAATTTTTCGAATGGTCTGAAAAATGGCAGATGAAATTCAACGTAGACAAATGTAAAGTACTCAGTATAGGAGATGTAAACAGGGAAACCAGATACCAGATGAACAACGATACCATAGAGAAATCCGACTGCGAGAGAGATTTAGGAGTAATGATAAGTAGGAACCTTAAACCAAGTAAACAATATGTTTTTGCTCGTAACAAGGCTAATAAATCACTTGGGTTCGTACAAAGGAGTGTTAGTTACAAGACTAGCGAGGTCATCCTAAAACTGTATCTTGCTCTTGTGAGACCACACCTGGACTACGCAGTTCGGTTCTGGTCACCGTATTACAGAATGGATATGGAATCCTTGGAAAGAATTCAGAGGAGAATGACAAGACTAATCCCGGGAATTAGGAACGTAGAGCGAGGGGCGACCTGATAGAGGTGTATAAGTGGAAGGCAGGGCTAAACAAAGGGGACATTACAAAGGTACTCAAACTATCCAACCAGGAGCGAACTCGTAACAATGGTTTTAAATTAGATAAATTTAGATTTAGGCGTGAAATCGGTAAACACTGGTTTGAAAACAGAGTAGTGGATGAATGGAACAAGTTACCAAATATCATCATTAACTAGAATAAGCTGAATAGCTTCAAACATAGGTTGGATGCTTATATGAGCAATAGGGGTTGGGTGTAAACGGGACTGCCCAGTATGGGCCAATAGGCCCGCTGCAGTTTCCTCCATTCTTATGTTCTTATGTTCTTAAGTTAAGTCGGATAATGTATATTATACAATTATTACTTGTAATTAGCCCAATGTTATATACATGCTATTGTCTGTATGTTGACAGAGGGCTAATACATCTCTCTCTCACCCCACTTCAACACTAAATCTTTAACAACACAACCGCCAAATCTCTTCATATCTCAAATTTTACACCCACAGGCATAGAGCTGCACCCAACGAGAGCAACAGCTGCACCCCACGAGAGCAACATCTGTACCCCACGAGAGCAACAGCTGTACACCACGAGAGCAACAGCTGCCCCCCACGAGAGCAACAGCAACAGCTGTACACCACGAGAGCAACAGCTGTACATCACAGGAGCAACAGCTGTTCATCACAGGAACAACAGCTGCACCCCACGAGAGCAACAGCTGCACCCCACAAGAGCAACAGCTGCATATCAGAGGATCAACAGCTTCACCCAACGAGAACAACAGTTGCACTTCACAGGAGCAACAGCTGCACACCACGGGAGCAACAGTAGCGGTAGGTGTGGTATAAGGGCGCCTCTTGGTAAAGCTGGAAGTTCAGGTGGTTCCTCCTTTACCACTGTGACCATTGGGGCAACGAAGAGAGAGAGAGAGAGAGAGAGAGAGAGAGAGAGAGAGAGAGAGAGAGAGAGAGAGAGAGAGAGATACACCTCGACACCTCCTGACAACTTGCCCTTCGTTATGTTACCTGAAAACACACATAATAACTTTTAAGTCCCATTAAATAAGACTTAATACTTTAAACAATGATCTAGTTAAAGTAGAAAGTTCAATGAAGAAGTGAGTCAACAAGATCAGCTAAAGGCTAAGTTAATTAAATGGATGGAAATTGAACTGATTTACAAGAGCATTTGATGACTCTCTCTGTCTCACATGATCAGAGCAGTTATCACCATTCTCTCAGCCACACCCAGGTTTATTACCTACCTCCTCCTCCTCCTCCTCCTTCCTATCATGGACAAACAGACACACACACACACACACACTTTCTTCCGCTCTATAAATCGACACACTTACTCTCCTCTTCTCTACGATAAACTGACTCACACTGCTGGCTTACAACAAATTGGCTTACTTTTCTCATCTCTACGATAAACCGGCTTATTCTGCTATCTTACTTTACTCTTCTTTACACTAAAAAAGATTATTATGCTGGCTTGCTCTAGTCTTCTTTGCGATAAACTGGATTAGTCTGCTGGCTTGCTCTACTTTTCTCTTCGATAAACTGGCTTACCCTCCTGGCTTATTATTTTTTCTCTACAAACTGGTTTGTCCTCTCCTCTATAGTAAGCTGGCTTACTCTACTGGCTTATCCTCAAGGCTTACTCTAGCGCCGACAACAATATGGCGGGGGTGAGTTATAACAAGGACGATGGTTTCTCCAAAAAACATCTTTCCTCGTAATATTATAAAGCTGACAGGATTTGTGTGAGTGCTCCTAGCGTTTGCCTTCCTTAGTGAGAGAGAGAGAGAGAGAGAGAGAGAGAGAGAGAGAGAGAGAGAGAGAGAGAGAGAGAGAACAATGAAACAACAATAACACAAAAAACAACCTTAGCAAGAAAGAAAATAAACCAAACAAACAAAACGAAAATTCCAACTATAACAGTAAGGAAAAATAAAATAAAATAAAAATGTTGTTGTCTCAGTCTTGTGTCTAAACGACCTATTCTTGCCCACAGTTTGTCCTGCCTGATGACACACTACCTGTGTGGGAGTGTGTTTGTTTGTCTTCCTGGGAAGAGAGACTGGGGTGTAGGAGAGTGGGGTGGAGAGATTGTGGTGTAGGGGAGTGGGCTGGAGAGACTAGGGTGTAGGAAAGTGGGGTGGAGAGACTGTGGTGTAGGGGAGTGGGCTGGAGAGACTAGGGTGTAGGAGAGTGGGGTGGAGAGATTGTGGTGTAGGGGAGTGGGCTGGAGAGACTAGGGTGTAGGAGAGTGGGGCGGAGAGATTGTGGTGTATGGGAGTGGGGTGGAGAGACTAGGGTGTAGAAGAGTGGGGTGGAGAGACTAGGGTGTAGGAAAGTGGGGTGGAGAGATTGTGGTGTAGGGGAGTGGGGTGGAGAGATTGTGGTGTAGGGGAGTGGGGTGGAGAGACTAAGGTGTAGGAAAGTGGGGTGGAGAGATTGTGGTGTAGGGGAGTGGGGTGGAGAGACTAGGGTGTAGAAGAGTGGGGTGGAGAGACTGGTGTGTATGGGAGTAGGGAGGAGAGACTAGGGTGTAGGGGAGTAGGGGAGAGAGACTAGGGTGTAGGGGAGTGGAGAGGAGAGACTGGGGTGTAGGAGAGTGGGGTGGAGAGACTGGGGTGTAGGGGAGAGGGAGGAAAGACTGGAATTTCGGAGTGTGGGGAGGAAGGAAAAGTGGGGAGGAGGTGGGAATGAGGAGAAAGAGGGGAGAAGAGAGGTAAGGCAGGAGTTGGGATGAGGGGAATTGTGGTGAATAAGGGGAAAAAGGAGGGATATTGGACAGGAGCGAAGCTGAAGAGGAAAGAAGAGTGAGGGTGGTTAGGAATAGAGAAAGGAGGGATGATAAGAATTAGTAGGAGTAGGGAGAAGGAGAAGTGGGAAAGAGAAGAAGCATGAGGGTGAGGAATAGTGGAAAGGAAAGAGACTGAGGAGGAAGAGAAAATGAGTATAATAGGATAGGAAAGGAGTGGAAAGATGAAAACAAGGAAACATGAGCAGAAAGGGGAAGAGAGGGGAGTGGGGAGAATAAACGAAAGAGAGAGAGAGAGAGAGAGAGAGAGAGAGAGAGAGAGAGAGAGAGAGAGAGAGAGAGAGAGAGAGAGAGAGAGAACAATGAGAGAACGGACAGGAAAGATAAGAGATGTCAGGTAATTAATGGGATTGATACTGTTTCCACTTTTCCACCCAAATTCTGAGACGTATGAGAGAGAGTTTTGGCCATAGTTTGTCTCGAAAAAAACTAAAGTGCTTATGACTGCTGATGTAGAGTAACGTGTGTGTGTGTGTGTGTGTGTGTGTAATTTAAAAATAGTAATACAGATAGATTATAGACACTAGTGTGTGTATTATGAAGACATTTTGATATTATTAGAGAACACAAACACTTCTCATCTTGCTTATGGAGAAAGTAGAGGCAGATATATACATCATTCGAATCAGTTATATCACAATTAAGTATTAGTCTAATTTGCTGAAATTAGATAGAGTTACGTAATTACCTTAAGTTTGTGTTTTGTAATCATGAACCGTAGGATTTTTTAACCATTAACGATATAAGTTTGTCACCTGAATTCTATATGTTCAATTGTTAATTGTGAAACATACAGAAATACAACGAGCGCATTCAAGGGTACAAAATACAGCGAGTTCAAGGTAAGTATACTCGCTCAAGTGAAGATAAGGCACTCCAGTTTACTTCACCTATTGATTAACCTTTCGAACGTTACTTGGATTGTAAGTTAGGTTAGCATACCCTAGGTTGGTTTAACTTAGGTTAGGTTACAACTAAGTTAAGTCAGGTTAGATGAGGTAAAGTCAAGTAAATTTAGGTTAGCTTTAGGATGGATAATCTTCAGATGATCCGAATACTCATAGATGACGATGAAACACGTAATATTTCTCTCACTGAACGAATTAATTCCAGAGAGGAAGGAGAGAGAAAGACTTTTATCCAAACTGTAGGCGGAGCGTCCGTAGTCTCTTTGTTATAGGATGGCGACCTCGAATAAAATAAATTACAGTATTTCAATAGTACTAAACTCTGGTGGTAAAGGAACTAGTACTATAAGAATTAGTTGGCATTTACTTTTTTTCCCCACATAAAATCTCTTTTGAAATGGATCACCTGAAGATTAGACACTTGACCACTCTATCATTACCTTGGAGGTATGTTAGATTAGGATAGGGTAGGTTAGGTTAGGTTAGGTTAGGTTACTGTTTAGTTAGGTTAGGTTAGGTTAGGTAAAGTTAGGCTAGGTTAGGTTAGGTTAGGTTAAGTTAGGTTATGTTACTGTTTATTTAGGTTAGGTTAGGTTAGGTTAGAGTGGTTATTCATAAGGTAAAATAAGTTAGGGTGATCCGTACTCCTTCACCTAACCTAAAAGGAAAAAAAACTATGCTAAAGGTTTTCATCTCACTCACACTTAATAAAACTTTTTAGTATAAGAAAAAACAACATAATCCACGTTATCGTATAGCTGAGAAAGTAAACACTCACATCCTCGAAATATATAATGCTCGACCAAAAATTGACGTTCTATCAAGCTTTTATTTTATTTTATTTATTCATTTTTTTTCTTCTGTCTATTCCTCCTTTCTATCTAATGCTGTATTTTTTCTCTTATCCTTTACCTCTATCCTTCTATTCATCATATTGTTCCTTCCTTCTCTCCCCTCTTCCTTCAATTCCTCTCCTTGGACCCCTACTTCTACCCGCCCCTGGCTTTCTTTCTTTCCTTCCCTTATTTCATTATCTCTCCCTTCTCTCCCATTCTTCTTTAATTTGAATCTATTCCATTCTGCTTATACCTCCTCTATGCACGAGACTGAAATATCATCCTAAAATTCACTTTCATTTTCTTCTTCTTTATGCAAGTATTTTCACTGCCTGAGGATCGTCAAGATAAGGGCACAAACCTCATTAAAACTAGCATACATTACTCCACCCTCACACGTAAACATCATCACCAAGGGATATTATACTAAAAGGGAATTTTGTGGTAAAAGCACCAACATTGGCTTATATTTCCCTTGAAGCCCGTAAATGGAAAATTCCCAGATGGCCGCCACATGAATTGAAGAATTGAGTAAGTCCCATATATTCGGCAAGATATCACATATAAACATGAAAGGAGTATCATTTCTTTGTTTTTACACATAAGGTTTCCAATCTTACTGTCTTTTATTCGAAAAAAAATATCCCTCGAAATCTTCAGAGGACGATTTAATGTTTGTTTTCTAATCTTTGATTGATACATACGAAGAACAGAAGTTCGTCATTCTACTTGGTGGCTTACACATTTAGATAGATTCTTGGAGAATCCTTGGAGATTTCCCCCATGGTAGTGGCTCTGACTCAAGCAAATATTGCTACATCTGGAACGGTCAAGTCCTTTATTAAATGCTCACACGTCAGACCAAGACATGCACACCGGGTCACATGAAGCGCTTTATCAATTTTCCTTCATAAAGTCTATGATGCATACAACAGTAAAGAAAATTAACTAATTCCATTTGACGATTACTGCCTGAAAAAAGTTGAGGCACCTCCATAATTCCAGTATTGACATACTATTATGCAGCTTGAGCTCCTCGTCATGATGTACTGTATGAGTGCCGTCTCTTGTAATGGCCCTTGTCTCATCAACAGAAGTATTATATAAATGAGTTCTTACATCTGATTTATATTCAGATTTCACCCCCCTGTAACTTTCCACTGGCTATGAGGTGACATGTTCAATGCAAGTGATAAGGTGTGCCCCACGGGAAGCTGCGTCATACTATGCTGAGTAAAGGCATAAGTAGCCGGCTCTCTGGCCACCTGAAGCGAGGAGTAGTTTGATATCCTTGACTATAGGAAGACTTTATTTGAGAGCCGCAGTGGATGGCTCCGCCTTCCCTCGAGGGGGAATGGCGTACCCATACCGTTCTCCCTTGATGGGTCACTACTCATCAGTCACTCACACCAACTTTTATCGAACGGACGTTGATCCACGTTTTTATTTACATAAACGCCGTCCTCTTTCTCGTTCACTCATAAGTAGTGGAACTTACGGTTGATCTACACTCAGGAATTATAGACAATCCTTTTATAATAAAAACAGAAACTTCAATTGGGTTTCGTTACCGAAAGCCCAATTATATTATATGTGTTACCAAGCTGGTTAACTTGGAAGTAACCAATGTAACATATAGGTAACACTCTTACTGAGTCCAACTTTCCACTTTATGGTTCTACCATAACAACTCCATGGCATATTTTACTTTATTTTTCACAGGAAGATTCGCCCTTTCTCAGCATTATTTATTAATCATGCATATCAGCAAAACAACGTAGATGTGAAAAGAGATGGTTGCACACTCGGTATAATGCAAAACCCAAGAGGTCTCTTGTAGTAGATAGTAGCAGAACCAGAAGTTGCGAGAGGGATAGAAGAGTTTCAAACAGCTTACGTTGAGAACAGCACAGGCCAGACTGATCTTAAACACCACAGTCATAAGATGTCTGCACAGGCCACATTTGCTTGAGAGACCAGACGCTTCGTTTAAGTAACTGAAGACAGGGGAAATCCATTCATGGAATAGAATCATTTCCTGCTAGTACTGGACACCAGAGATGTCTTTCATATAGCAGTAGTCAACACTGTACGATGTATAGAGAAGATTGTTAGGTTCTGAATAATAAGTTCTATATACAGGAGAGAACACAAACACCTGTATAGTTTTGTAGGTTCGGTTTACTGGATAAGAGTATGTACACAAAGGAGAGCAGCGGTCTCCCTGGCTAGGCTCCTTGTCAACTGCTATAGGCGACGTATGGCAAGTGATACATTAGCAGCTTCCATACGTCGCCAGGCACATTAATTAAGCATGTGGGATATGGTAATAACATTGCCACACGCTGCTAGCTAGGCTGAATAAATAATACATAAATGGAGCACATACATAATATACATACATGATATATAATCCAGCATACATAATATACATACACCTCCCTCCCCCCTATACGCTCATAGCAAAGTCTTGAGCGGACCTTTTCTTTTGGATCCGTTCTGAGCGTCGAGGGACTTCATCACTGGGAAGGGTATGGGACTCAACACTGGTGGCGGGGCCAGCAGAAGGCATTGTTACGGGTCGGAGAAAACGGCGGTTCCTCCACCACACACGACCACTGGGTAACCGCACCTGGTAGTCCCGTGACCTGCCGAGACCCATGACTACGCCTACTTTGTCCCAACGTAGGGAGGTCGGGTCCTGAACACGGACTTGGGTGCCGACACTCAACCTGGGGAGAGAACGGGCGTGGTCATTGTAGCGGGCGACGACGTCCTGAGCACGTTCGGCGGCTCGGCGATCACAATCCTCTGTCTTGGCCTGCCACTCCTTGGAGAAGGATTGAGGGTGAGCAGGGACACAAGAACGGAGGGGGCGTCCATACAAAACCTGGGCAGGGGAGCGTCCGGTGTAGTTAGGTGTGTTGCGGAGTTCAAGAAGACCCCTGTCGAAGGCCTCGCAGTCAATGTTCCCAGAAGGGGCCACCTTAAGGATGAGGTGCTTCAGGGATTTGACAGCAGCCTCAGCGTGGCCGTTGGACTGCGGGTAATGGGGCGATGACAACACATGCCGGACTCCCCATCGGTCAAGGAACACAGCAAAGTCCCGGCTTGTGAACTGAGGCCCTCCGTCGGTTCGCAGGCGTACAGGAACGCCCACGTCACGGAAGTAGTGGCGGAACTTGCTGATGGTGGTGGCAGACGTCGTGTCATTACCGCACTTGATGACAACCGGCCAACCAGAGAGACGTCGACGATGACGAGGAAGGACTTTCCTGACACACAAAAAAAGTCGGCCGACACAGACTCAAAGGGGCGGGTGGGGTTGTCGTCACTCATAAAGGATTCCTGCTGCTGGCTGGGTTGTAATACGCGGCGGGGCTTACACACCCGGACAGCATTGGAGATGTCGGGGTCGATGCCAGGCCGGAACACAGTCTGTCTTGCACGCCGTTTGGTGGCCTCGGCTCCACAGTGACTGTCGTGGAGGCGAGCCAAGGCGTGGAGACTTGAAGCAGCAGGGACAACTACCGAAGGAGAGGTGTCACTGGCCAGAGGTAGGGGCAGGGCGGCAGCAGGGTAGTTGCTGCTCCCTTCGTGCACCCTGTTGGCGTGTTTTACCTCGAGAATCGGTGTTGGGAAGTCCTGGGAGATGATGGCCAACTCTTGGCAATGTCTGTAGGACAGCAAAGGAGTCGGGACGCCATTATGCACATCAATCCAGGCTTGACACGACCTGTTGCCAAAGGTGACGTGTGCATAGAGTGAACCTAGGGCCGGGGTCATCTGTGAACCATCTGCCATAAAGCGGAGATCCTTGGGGGGCGGTCCTAGATCACTTGGAGAGAGCCCCAAGCATTGCAAATGCTGGGGACCGATGACTGTAGCATCAGCGCCGGTGTCGGGCAACATCTGAAGACGGGATGACACACCGCCGTAGGTCACGATGACGCTGATGTACTGGGGGACTTTGGTCCTGGGACGCGGGGGGGAGCACACATTCCTAATGTGGCTCGAGCGTTGTCAGGAGTCGTCGTGCCTCTGATTGGAAGGCTGTGGGCGGCCCTCTCTGGTGGAAGGGGGCTGAAGCTTCCGCCGACGCGGTCTCTTGGGTATGTTGGAAGGGCAACACTTGTCATAGTGGCCCAGACGACCACACACATTGCACTGGACGCGTTTGGCTGGGCACCGTTCTGTGAGTGACCAGTGGCCCTTACGGTCACAACTGTTGCAGGTAGACTGAGCAGCTGGACACACCTGTGTTCCGTGCTGCTTACCACAGTTGTTGCAAAATAAACCGGGCGTGGACGTGGTGGGCGAAGGCGTAGGAACAGACTTCTTGTCCTTCTTGTACCGGGACACAGCGCGTACAGCTGTAGGGGGAGCGCGGATGGCAGAGGTGGCACACCTGGCAGCCTCATAGGAGCGACATATCGTCGACACATCCTTAAGAGAAGAGGAAGAGTCGAGGGAGGTGAGGCGTTGGACAAGTTCCTCGTCCTTAACACCCATCAGGATCACCTGCTTCAACTGGGTCTCCTCGCACTGCTGGTGGTGGCCTGGACATATATCTACCTCTTCCGAGGCTCTCTTAAGACGCACGTAAAAGGCATCAAAAGACTCACCCTCCATCTGTCTGCAGCTAAACAATTCCCTCCTGCGCAGAGCTTCATTCTGCTGTCCTTTGATGTGCCGTTGTAGGACGTCCAGTACCTCCTCTACAGACAGCAAAGAGGTTGGGGGTACCTGCAACGTATGTTCCAAGACACGCTGAATTTCCAAGGACAGGCACATACGCAGCTGGATGAGTTGTTTAGGCTGTGACAAACTCTGGAGATCCACCATTGTAGAATAATCAGTCCACCGTCGCCGCCATTCACGAAAAGTCTGGAAAGTCTCATCAGGCTTCAAGATGGGCGGCGTTTGAGCTGCTGCTTTAGGTGGGGCTGGGGGGCGTGAAGGAAGCATGGATGAGGTATCTGAACCAGTCAGTACCGAGGCAGTGTTAGAGCCAGGAGCTTGGTTAACAGTGAGGCGAGATATCAAGGCTTCAAACCGTTCACTGTCTTCCAATCTCCGTTGGTGGTCTCGTTCTGCCTCTGCTTGCCTTCTGTGCTCATCCGCCAAACGTCTGTGAGCTTCATCCTCGCGTTTCTCATCTCTCATAAACTTCAGTAAAGCAATTATCTCTGGAGACAACGCTGAATATTGAGGTGAGGGACTGCGCGATGTGGGGGCTGGAGCGTCGTGGCCGGCCTGGTCATCCATCTCTGCGGTTCTATCACCCGCCTGGCTCATCCAGACGCTGGGTCCACGGCTACGTAAGGCGTGAGACATAACTACTTCCTCTGTGTACTATGTCTTAAATCAGTGTTGACCGGTCAGCCCGTCGTATCAACAAGATTTCAGACAAAAATTAATTAAATACACAGATAAGTAGGTTATATATATAAAATATATATAAGAAGCCGCTCGGTCAGCGAGTGTTAGTGCGTGTATGTGTGGTGTCCCGGGCGGGTAGAGAGTCTCGCCCCAGCTGTGAGGGGGGGGTGGAGGCGGCGCTGTGAGGGGGTGGAGGGAGAGGCGCGGCGACTCCCAGTCAGCCCAGTACCCTCAGGACGCGGTCAGAGACGGGTGCACTGAACTCTACTCCTTACAAATGCCCAGAACGTGCCGTATACCTTGGGAATCCTTTAGAACAAGGTCACACATGAATGGCACGAAACACACAATGCGCTAAACACTTCACAGAAAATCACTGTCACTGACACTGCTCAAAGTTGCTGAAATTCTTCGAGGCGAGGTGACGCGCGGGAGTTGACCCAAGCGAGAGTCCAAGCCGGCTTTCTACAAACTTTGCACTATCACTCGTAATTATCCAGTAAGATCTGATCACTGCGCCATGTTAGGTTCTGAATAATAAGTTCTATATACAGGAGAGAACACAAACACCTGTATAGTTTTGTAGGTTCGGTTTACTGGATAAGAGTATGTACACAAAGGAGAGCAGCGGTCTCCCTGGCTAGGCTCCTTGTCAACTGCTATAGGCGACGTATGGCAAGTGATACATTAGCAGCTTCCATACGTCGCCAGGCACATTAATTAAGCATGTGGGATATGGTAATAACATTGCCACACGCTGCTAGCTAGGCTGAATAAATAATACATAAATGGAGCACATACATAATATACATACATGATATATAATCCAGCATACATAATATACATACAAAGATGATCAGAAAAAATATGAAAAGAATGTTACTGAGCGGTTAATGAAGGGAACAGAACCTGCTTGAGACCTCATCAAGAAAAACAAATATGTCTTTGCTTAGTCAACCACCGTTGAAGGTTTAGTAGACTTACTGGGGGAGTGAACACTGCATTTCATAGTGCAAAGGTCCCACTTGCCATAAATATTCCTTGGGGCAAGAGGACAAAAAAATATCCAAAGAGTCACTTTGTCTCTATGCACAGAACCTACTATTTAGTATAAATTATGCTAATTAGCACCCGGAAGACTGCAATTTCTAACTTTTAAATCATTTCACCTAGAAACATGTGTGATTAGTTGAACCTGGCTAATGTTAGAGCCAGGAATCCATTTTGGGGGTTGTTTTGACAATTGCCGGCCAATCTGACCCTCAACCTAAGATGGCCACTGACATCCATCTTGAATGTAGGCATACTTTACAACCTTTGAACCGTTTGAGGTACAAGCTTGTGTGATATATCAATTTCTACTAATTTGGGGTTGGGAAATTCATTTCTGGTATTACTTTTGTGATAGGAGGTTATTTAAAAGGATTACAGGTGAATTCCAAGATAGCTGTTATTGACCATATCAGAAAATTATCTTGGAGTACATCTTAACATTTCAATTCATTGAACACAAACTTTATAATGTATGACTTTTTTTGTGTATTTTCAGGTTACGTTATTGATTACAATGAAAAATAGTTGAATAAATGACCAGTAAGGATATACGTGACCGGACCTTATGTTTTATATGTCAGTCAGATACTAATGAAGCAGTTACAGATCCTGCATCATCTAAAAAATTACGTGAAGTATGATACCAAGAACTTCTGGACACTATCTCAGAGCTCTATGAGTAAGGTGAGTTACCCAGCTTCGTAATACTAGATGACATTGGTGGCGGGGGTGGTGATGCAAGCAGTATAGTAGAAGTTATGAAAACTAACGATGCACTATGGCACAATAATTGCAGAAGTGATGTCAACAAACAGAAGATGGAGCGGGCCAAGAGTACTGTAAGTAGAGAGGAGGAGTAAGCACCAAGGAAGCCCAATGAAAATACGGTGGATGAGCTCTGGCAGAGTTTGTGTCACACAGGAGTCCCAGGTTATATCAACTGAAGGCAAGGACTCTTCTGCAACAAAATGCTTCTTGTGTGAAAAGTCTGGAGACAAGAAGGACTTGAGAAAAAGCTTCCACTCTTGGCCTAAGCCAGAGAGTCAATGATGCTGCAAGGAAAATCGGTGATTTGAAACTTCAGGGCAAACTGTCAAAAGGAGACATGATTGCGAAAGATGCTGTGCACCACCGTGCATGCCTGAGTAGGCTTTACAGAAAGGCAGATGCAGTTGCTCGTGATTCAAATGAAAGCTATGCTGCCAAAGTAATAAAAACTTAAGCTTTCAATGAGCTTCTGGATTAAAATGAGGACCACCGTGGATCTGGTACTGTTCTGAGTATGGCTAAATTGACAGCACTTTATGATAAGCGTCTCGTATCTCTTGGTTGTCCCCATAGTCATGGTCATAAAACTCGACTTGGCCAAGATATTGTCAGAATGCTCCTTGACATTAAGGCGATAGAAAAGTCATCTGGCTGCTGAGAGCTGGTGTTTAATGAAGACCTCAGTCAAGTAGTTGAGAAGACGAAGGACACCACTTCAACAGACATGAGAATTTTGACACAGGCAGCCAAGATTCTGCTTCGAGATATCCTAGAGAAAAAGCAGGTGTTTTCAGGCTCTTTCTCAAGCACCTCAGAAGCTGACTCCGTTGTTCCCACATTGAGCTCTTTCCTACATATACTGTTAGATGGCCCTGGTATTGATGTAGATATCCCCCCCCCCCCCAGCTTCCTCAAAGAAGATCGTCCTATCACTGGCCCAGATAGATCATCATGCACAACTCTGTGGGCAAAAGGTCACTGCTTCCCCAGTGTGTGCCTCTTTATCGGCGTGAGCGAAAGACTCCACTGTCTCTGATGGAGGTGCATATAATGAAATAATGAAAATCCTTAAAGCCTTGTACTTGTTGATTACTATGATTTCGTTTATTAGATTTAAAAGATTTAAAATATGTAGCTACACCTACAGTATATATATATATATATATATATATATATATATATATATATATATATATATATATATATATATATATATATATATATATATCTTGATAAAATCACACGGGAAAATGGAAACAACGGAGTACCTTAGCTTTCATCTTTAGTCTGTTACGAGTTGGGGATTTAGAATATAGTTATACGTCTACCCAGATCCCAACGGGTAACAACAAAAAAAAAACAAAGACAATCGGACTAAAAAAAGGGTAGACAAAGGATGCGAGTTTTCGTTGTATATAATAAAGTACCATAAATTCCTTAACAAAATATTCAGCTTATACGCTATCCTTAACCAAACTTAACCTAAACACGAACAGTATATACATAGTAATAAAACATAAAACAATAGTGAAGCAATGTGGAGGGGGAAGAGGCAATACAAGATTACAAATACTTAAGTGAGGAGCTGAGATGGCTGACGAGCAAGGCTGAGTATGGTAGAAGACGGTAAATAGTCACTGTGCCGTAGGTTTCCAGGATAGGTGATCCTGTGGTCGCTTCCCAGAGTGAAGTGTTCTCTCCTCGAATTGGAGCTGACAAAGTAGACTGAGGCGGAAGTGACGCAACAACCAGGATATGGAGAAGGGAAACCCGGGAGTGGTAACTAAGACGAGCCATACTCGTGTTTCGTCCCTAGATGGCGTTGCTCGTGGTGCTGGGTAGGTAGATGAAGACAATCGGTGGAGGGGTTCGTAACACACCCCCCCTCCAAAGACCTTCGTAGCGCGGGCGCGAAGGAGGTGATCACCTGGTGCGTCTGGAGAGTAGCTGCTACATTTCCACTGGAGCTCGGGATAAGGAGTCTGCAATCAGGTTTTCCACCCCCTTTATGTGCCGGACTTGTAGATTATAGGGCTGGGTGAGGAGAGCCCAGCGGAGGATTCGCTGGTTGGAGGTCTTGTTGGTTTGGATGAACGTGAGTGGGTTATGGTCGGTGAAGACCAGGGTTGTTTGTGGGCAAGACTGGAGGTAACATTCAAACTTCTTTATTGCCAACACCAGAGCCAGGGCCTCCTTCTCTATGGTCGAGTAGTTGGTCTGATGTTTTTTCAACTTGGCAGAGTAATATGCCACAGGGTGAAGGACATCAGTGGTTGGGTCGGGTTGTAGGAGCACAGCCCCCACTCCGACACCACTAGCGTCGATTTGCAGATGGAAGGGCAAGGTGTAGTCAGGGGGGTGGACTACAGGCTTAGAGGCAAGGAAGGCTTTGAGGCGGTGGAAAGACTGGTCGCACTTCTGGTTCCAGATGTAAGGGACCGCAGAACTGGTAAGGTCTGTGAGGGGTCCGGCCACGCTGGAGAAGTTACTGCAGAACCGACGGTAGTAGCCGCACATCCCCAGGAAGCGCATGAGTTCCTTCCTCGTCCTTGGAGTGGGGAAGGACAAGATGGCTTCAACGTTTGCGTCCTTGGGTCTCACCATACCATGCCCAACGATATGTCCCAGGTAAGTCACCGAGGCCCGGCCAAAAGCAGATTTAGCCAGGTTTATGGTGAATCCAGTCTCTTGCAGTCGTGCAAACAGTATCTCCAAACGCACCAGATGTTCGTCCCAGCTGTCCGACACCACCACCAGGTCATCCAGGTAGGCGAACGTCCCACCTAGGTCTTGAATAAGGTAGTTTATGGCCCTCTGGAATGTGGCCGGAGCATTAGAAAAGCCAAACGCCATAACTAAATATTGAAAAAGACCAAATGGAGTTATAAATGCCGAGATTATTTTTGCCCTATCCGTGAGTCCTACTTGATAATATCCTTTCAACAGGTCTATAGTACTGATAAATTGGGCACAGCCTATGCTGTCTATTATATCTTCAATCAAAGGTAAAGGGTAGGAGTCAGAGACAGTGACCTGGTTCACTTTACGATAATCTGTACAGAAACGAAAGGTGCCATCGGGTTTTGGAATGAGAAGGCAAGGTGAAGCCCAGGGGGAGGTACTAGGCTCAGCTAAGTTATGTTTTAACAAAAAATCTACCTCCTTTTTCATAATCTCTTTTTTTTGTGGATTTAGTCGATATGCTGATTGTCTAATGGGTTGTACATCATCTGAGATTAGCTTAATATCATGTTTAAGTATATTGCAAAACCCTGGGAGGTCTGACGTGACTTTAGGAAATGTTGATAATAACTTAGTGAGATCTTTTGCTTGAGATGGATTCAGAACAGAAAAATACTCATCCAAATTGTTGAGTATGTGACTGTTAGCAGGGTTCTCTTTAGGTAGGGGAAGTCTAAATTCTCCAATAGGTCCATGTCATCTGTCTCCGGCCCTGACAAAACCGTATGCAATACAGGTAGGCTTACAGCCTCGGGGATGTCTTCCTCTGACTGCCTGGAATGGTAAAGTTTCATGAGATTAATGTGAACAAGTTGTGAATCTTTTCTGCGATCAGGAGTATGGACTATATAGTTGAGAGGAGATAGTTTATTAGCAACTATATAGGGACCAGTAAACTTGCTTTTAAGGGGAGAGCCTGGAATGGGTAGAAAGAGTAACACTTTGTCACCTGGAGAAAATGATCTTTTAACTAATTTAGGTTGGGACTTCACCATTTTCTCTTGGACTTTTTTTAAGTTTGACTGAGCAATGGTTCGGACTTCAGTTAATTTGTCCCGTAAAGTGTCAATGTATTGGGAAACTGTTGCGGGCTTAATAGATGGAGTGTCAAACCACTGCTCCTTTACTATTTTAAGGGGTCCCCTAATTTGTCTCCCATATAGTAACTCGAACGGGGAGAATCCCAATGACTCCTGGGGACATTCCCTGATGGCAAAGAGTAACAAGTCTATGCCTTCATCCCATTCCTTTTGGTGTTCTATACAGTATTTTTTGATCATTGATTTGAAAGTTTGATGGAACCGTTCCAAGCAACCTTGGGATTGTGGGTGGTAAGCCGAAGATGTACAATGGTCCACACTGAGGTCTTTCATCACCTGTTCGAAAAGATTGCTCGTAAAATTGGTGCCCTGATCAGATTGGATCTCTTTAGGAATGCCCACTGAAGTGAAAAGATGCAAAAGATGTTTGATTACGTTTTTTGAAGTGATGCTTTTAAGGGGAAAAGCCTCAGGATAACGTGTACTGGTATCCATAACTGTGAGCAGGAATTGATTTCCCTTCTTAGTCTTTGGTAATGGGCCCACACAATCCACAACAATCTTTTCAAATGGGGTAGAAAATACTGGGATGGGCTTAATGGGAGCTGCTGGTATACTTTCATTTGGTTTTCCTACCATTTGACAAATATGACAAGATTTTAGGTATTGTGACACATCCTTCCTAAGTCCAGGCCAGTAATAGTGTTGGAGGAGCTTTTTATATGTTTTCAGGATTCCCAAATGTCCTGAAATACCATCATGGGCAAGGGCAATTAATGCTGGTCTGACTGAAGCTGGAATTACCACTTGATGTATTTCAGACCACGTGTCTAGATGGGCAAGCTCAGGGGGCCTATAGGCCCTCATCAAAACCCCTTCATGATAATAAAAACACGGAAGGGTGTTAAAATCTTTACCCTCAACTGCTGCATGATGAAGTTTATTCAAAGATGGATCAGATTGTTGGGCTTTAATGAGCTCATCCTTACTTATCGTCTTATTGTACAGATCTTCTGTGGGTAGGAAGATATTGGAGGTGGTTTTAGATGAAGAGGGCCCATTCCGCACACTCTGTGACCGGGTGACAGCACAAGATGGGAAAAGATGAGGAATAGTTTCTTTAAGGTCAGTGGTGGAGTTGACAGGTAAGGGAGAGTCGACTGTCTTTATGTTAGGAACCACTAGATCTCCTACCAAGTCATTACCCAATAATAAATGAATGCCACACACAGGCATTGGGTCTTTCCTTATGGCTATTTGCACTTCCCCAGTAATCAAGGGACATTGGAGGTGCACTTTAGCTAAAGGATAGGAAGAATGGGACGAGAGATCTGAAATTAGAACACTCATTTGTAAATGCGGTAGATATATCAGGAATGACGTTAAACAGGAGGATAGATTGTGCTGCGCCCGTATCACGTAGTATACGAATAGGGAAAGAACGAGACCCTTCTATGATTGAAATTTTTCCCTCATAGGTGAATGAAGAGAAGAGATCCTGATGGGGCCTTTCCACATTGGCATTTGCTATTGGTTTGGATTTGGGATCCAGGGAACTACTTTTAGCAATTCGACACTTTGGGTGTTTACAATTCTGGATCGTATGGCCTGGGTTTTTACAGTAAGAACAAGTAAGCTTGGTTGCATCGGGGGGAGTAGGTGTGGGACCTTTCGACCTACCACTCACGTCCCCAAGGTTATCATCAGAGGAGGACCTAACATGTCGGGAAGTACCACGTTCTCTACTGCCCAGTGACTCCACCAACAAAGCATACGCATCAGCCAGCTCAGCAGCACGCCCTAAATTAACCTCTCCACGCTCCTCCACATGCTTCAAGATGTGAAATGGTATCTTGCTTTTCCACTCCTCCAGGACTACCAAATTTAACAAATCCTGAAATGTGGAGGTCTCTGTAGCCTCTAACCACTTCTTAAAAAACCTAAGCTTTTCTTGAGCAAACTCAACAAATGTGTGTGAAAATGGTTTGGTTAGTTTACGAAACTTCTGCCGGTATCCATCTGGCGTGATAGCATAAGAGGTGAGGATATTCTTTTTTACGTTATCATAGTCATCAGTCTGGTCTAAACAGTTATAAACTCTACGAGCCTTACCATATAATTTAGGAACTAACACTGACACCCACTGGTCCTTTGGCCACTCATTCTTCGCGGCTATTTTCTCAAAAGTCCTAAATGACCCGTCCATATCGGATTCATCAAACCCGGGAACAAGGGAAGAAGCAGTAGCAGGGTTAAAAGCAGCGAGTTTCTCTCTTAATGCCACTTCTTTTGATTTAAACTCCGATGTTAAAGTGACTTCTGTCTCTCTCACCTGTAGTTCTTTCAGTTTAACCGCCTGCACCAACTTGGCCTGTTCCATCCTTTCCTCATGCTCCAACTTGGCCTGTTCCATCCTTTCTTCATGGTCCAACTTGGCCTGTTCCATCCTTTCTTCAGGGTCCAACTTGGCCTCCTGCTCCAACTTGGCCTGTTCCAACTCGAGTTCTTTCATTTTGATTTGGAACTCGAACCTAGCTCGTTCTAGTTCTAAGGGGTCTATTCGTTGTGTTTCTTCTTGAGGGCTAGCCAGACCTGAGGCAACTTCTGAGTGAGGAGGGGTGGTGGATAGTGGTTGAAGTTTCTTGGACATGGGCGTTAATCTGTCAACAGCGGATTCTTTTAAAACTTCTTGTTGAACCAACACTTCAATCACATGATTTTTTAACATTTCCTTAGTCAGTTGCTGTGAAAATGGGATATTGTAATAGTTGGCTATTTCTTTCCATTCTTTCTTCAGGATATTAACACGTAATTTAGCTACGGAAGGATTTTCAATAAAATCCTGGAGATCAAAACCTGAGGTGGCCATTGTTAAGAAAAATAGGATAAATTAACTAATGGTCAAAAATAAGATAAGATAAGTGGATAACCCTAGAAAATATCACGGCAGTGGATAACCAGAAAGTCCCGGAAACTAACCAAGTTATACCTAGGGAAATTACACTTATGATTATTGTTCTTCCGAGAAGATCCTTAGATAAGGACAAGAGACTTGAAAGAGGTAGGGCGTATTACGGCATTAATATAAAGATCCGGATTAACAACCCTGATATACTTGAAAGAGGTAGGGCGTATTACGGCATTATATAAAGATCCGGATTAACAACCCTGATATACTTGTAAGAGGTAGGGCGTTTTACGGCATTAATATAAAGATCCGGATTAACACCCTGATATACTTGAAAGAGGTAGGGCGTATTACGGCATTATATAAAGATCCGGATTAACAACCCTGATATACTTGAAAGAGGTAGGGCGTATTACGGCATTAATATAAAGATCCGGATTAACAGCCCTGAATGAGATAATGAGAAGAACAATAATGGAGGCTTTATAATTATGGGGTCCTGGTAGAGCGGGGCGTCCCAAGATATCACTTCACTCTAAACTAGTAACTATGGAACAGCCTACTCTGGAGTGAGGGTACGGCATTAAACAGATCCGGATTCTTCCCTACACTCGATAAGACTTACCACACGACTGCCACGTGTAATAACAGGTAAGCCTTATGACACTTGGAACCTATTATCCTACGTCTGTCACTCTTACTATACGGTAATACCAATATATGCACACACATATGAAGGAAACTTTAAACCACCGTAAAGCAATTGTAAACAGAAGTGACTGGGAGGGGTAATTAACACTGAGTAACAAGGGAGGAAGGAATATGGTACTTAAGGTCGTGTCCTGTCACGGTCGCCATTTGTTACGAGTTGGGGATTTAGAATATAGTTATACGTCTACCCAGATCCCAACGGGTAACAACAAAAAAAAAACAAAGACAATCGGACTAAAAAAAGGGTAGACAAAGGATGCGAGTTTTCGTTGTATATAATAAAGTACCATAAATTCCTTAACAAAATATTCAGCTTATACGCTATCCTTAACCAAACTTAACCTAAACACGAACAGTATATACATAGTAATAAAACATAAAACAATAGTGAAGCAATGTGGAGGGGGAAGAGGCAATACAAGATTACAAATACTTAAGTGAGGAGCTGAGATGGCTGACGAGCAAGGCTGAGTATGGTAGAAGACGGTAAATAGTCACTGTGCCGTAGGTTTCCAGGATAGGTGATCCTGTGGTCGCTTCCCAGAGTGAAGTGTTCTCTCCTCGAATTGGAGCTGACAAAGTAGACTGAGGCGGAAGTGACGCAACAACCAGGATATGGAGAAGGGAAACCCGGGAGTGGTAACTAAGACGAGCCATACTCGTGTTTCGTCCCTAGATGGCGTTGCTCGTGGTGCTGGGTAGGTAGATGAAGACAATCGGTGGAGGGGTTCGTAACAAGTCCAATTAACACGGCGCCATCAGCTCGATGAACAGGCTTTGTGTGAAATATAACAGAGTCTAGAACTGATTTTAGTGTCCTTGTGGCCTAGCCGGTAAGCGTTCCCTAGTCACACCCAGTAGGTCATGGGTTCGATTCCTTGCTGGTGAGGTCGTTGATTATATATATATATATATATATATTTTGATAAAATCACACGGGAGAATGGAAACAACGGAGTACCTTAGCTTTCGTCTTTATTCAAGACATCTTCAGAGGCCTCTGAAGATGTCTTGAATAAAGACGAAAGCTAAGGTACTCCGTTGTTTCCATTCTCCCGTGTGATTTTATCAAGATTTATCTTATCCACGTTTTCATTGTGGATTTACATGATATATATATATATATATATATATGTTCTATATATATATATATTCTTTATATATATATATATATATATATGCAAGTAAATCACTGTAGGTGCGCGTGATCTAGGTATATGCTGATAACCACAAGGAGAGAAGAAAACACGAAGTTCCCAAGCGCTTTCGTGTAATTCACATCTTCAGGGGTGAGTACAGACGAAAGAGAAATACAAACCAAGGTGTATATATACAGAGGAGGGTGAGATCAGGTCCACAATGGTCAGGTATTAGGTAATGACCCTACTAATCTTTAAATAGCACCGCAACGGTTGGTGGTCAGGTCAGAGGGTAAGGTGACCCAACTTTCTCACCTGGTTACAAATCTTCTTAATTACAAAATTGTCCAGTTTGTACAGGCCTTACTCAAATTCATGTTGAATGCTTCGGTATGTTTAATAAGACTAGATTCTATGATGTTCCTACTTTCAATTGAATTACATATATATATATATATATATATGCTGATAACCACCAGGAAAGAAGAAAACACGAAGTTCCCAAGCGCTTTCGTGTAATTCACATCTTCAGGGGTGAGTACAGACTAGATAGAGTAATGCAGAACAAGATGAATATATACAGAGGAGGGTGAGACCAGGTCCACAATGGTCAGGTAATGACCCTACTAATCTTTAAATGGCACACAACGGTTGGTGGTTGGGTCAGATGGGACAGTGACCCGCCCTCTCACCTGATCACAAATCTTCTTAATTACAAAGTTGTCCAGCTTGTACATACCGTTACTCAAATTCATGTTGAATGCTTCGGTATGTTTAATAAGACTAGATTCTATGATGTTCCTACTATCAATTGAATTACATGGTAATATTGAGGAGGCATTATCCCAGTCAATGCAATGCTTGTTATCCCTCAAATGAACAAACAGAGCATTGGATTCCTGGCCTGTCCTGACACTGTATTTGTGTTGTTTAATTCTAGTTACAAGATCTTTACCTGTCTGGCCTAAGTAAAACATATTACATTCCTTGCAAGGAACTTTATAAATGCAACCAATTGTGTTGTTGGGGGAGTATATATATATATATATATATATATACTTAATTTTTAGTCCATTTAACACGCGGACTTTGAACATATAATCAGCGACCTCACCACCAAGGAATCGAACCCACGACCTACTGGGTGGCCCTAGGGAACGCTTACCGGCTAGCCCACAAGGACACTAAAAGCAGTTCTAGACTCTGTTATATTTCACACAAAGCCTGTTCATCGAGCTGATGGCGCCGTGAACCTCATTGGGAAACTGCCCGTGCCTCGTATGTGGTGTCAGTAGCATTTTACCGAATCCAGCTGGTATGAAACTGGTATAGAACTGCTTTTAGTGTCCTTGTGGGCTAGCCGGTAAGCGTTCCCTAGGGCCACCCAGTAGGTCGAGGTGTTCGATTCCTTGCTGGTGAGGTCGTTGATTATATATATATATATACATTTATATATATATATATATATATATATATATATATATATATATATATATACATATATATATATAAATAAATAAATATATATATATATATATATATATATATATAAATAATAAATATATATATATATATATATATATATATATATATATTATATATATATATATATATATCGTGTCACAAAACTTGTGTTCTGTTTCAGAGTGGACACGTGTGGGGAAATTATCTTAAGAAAGATCCTCAACCAGTACCTTCCACCGGATGGGGATGGAAACAGGAGACGCTGGACACTGCCCCAGTCCCAGTTTATATAACAATACCTACCATCTCGAGGAAGTTACCGGAGCTTGCCATCTGTGGCTGCTCCAGTGAATGTAAACCATGTACATGCTGCAATTTGCTGCATGAATGAGCAGCCCTGTCCAGCACTCTGTGGATGTAAGGGTGGCTGTTCACACACAGTGAACTTGTGAGGCCAGAACAGCAAGAACTGTATGTAATTATGACTGTTTTGAAATAAAAGATACCAATGATTCTTGTTAATGTGGTGATTTTGTCTCAGCTGTGACATCAGAAAACGCGCGTTACATGAGTTTAAATGTCTTCAGCAGATATTAAATGCATCAGGTTTTTCTTTAATATAGCTAGTGGCAGCTATCCGGGAATTCACATTTAAATGACCAACTATCACACATGCAGTGCCAGAAATGATTTTTTCAACCCCAACTTAGTAGAAATTGATATATCACACAAGTTTGTAGCTCAAACAGCTCAAAGGTTGTAAAGTACGCCTACATTCATGATGGCGGCCAGTGGCCATTTTTAGACTTAAGGGCTAAAATGGCCACCATTTGTCAAAATAACCCCTAAAATGAATTTCCTGACCCTAAAATTGGCCAGGTTAAACTAATCACACATGTTTCTAGGTGAAATGGTTTCAAAGTTAGAAATTGTCTTCTTTCGGGTGCTAATTAGCATAGTTTGTGTTAATTGGTGGGTTCTTTGCGTAGAGACAAAGTGTCTCTTTAGATAAATGTTTTCTTCTTGCCATAATGAACACCTATGCCAAGTGAGACCTTTGCACTGAAAAATGCAGTGATCACCATAGTTCCATCTAAAGTAACCCAGAAGGTATGGCACCTCTCTTAAGAGTGACTCTGCATTTTTTAAAAACTTTACATTGCATGTCAAACACGAGAAAGAGGCTTGAAAATTTTCTTCAACCACGAGAATCATGCATACTCCTTATCCTTGGGGACACTCCGGCTTAGCTCTAAGGCCGATCTCACAGAATGACTGGACAAGCTCTGTACATCCAGTGGAGATGACCAAGTGCTCGATATTATCATACCGGATGGTGCTGCAATCACCAATATGCTTTATGGACGTACAGTACAAACCTTCCAGAAATATGCCATACTGGTGTTTCTACCTTATATTTAATCCCATCTGAATGAGAGATAAGTGAGGAAAGGGTGTTCGGAGGCGTGTTGCTGCAGTTAACACCATTTCAGGAAATTAGCAAGAGTTCTTAAGACTGGATAACAAGAATGAACACTTCGACCTCTTGGCACATCAGATAAACTATTTTCATGTTTGTTAAAGTGTTGTACTATTAACATTTGATAACAAGTTCGTCACCATCTTTCTACGGAGAAAAAGAAGTGTACACAACTTGTGAACAGAATATACCATGCATCCGTGTTCCTCTGGATGTCTTATCTCTAGCACCGTGTACACATGCAGAAGCTGACACTAGGATGTTCCAACATGCACTGGATGCAACTACTAGAATAATTTGAGGCTATCGCAGAGTCATGTTGCGGACCGTAGACAGATATTGTTGTTCTCGCCATTATCTAGTGTTGTGTTGCTTGAGAACACTGAACTCTGCATGGCATTTGGCACAGGGAAAGCACTTGAAATATATCCCAGCTCATGATATTTTCAGAGCATTGGGTTTAGAAAAGGCAAGAGTACTTCCCATATTCAATGTCTTTACTGCATCCTCGATTGCAGGCAGGGGTAAGAAAACTGCTTTTGATATTTGGAAGTCATTTGATGAGATCACCCTAGTATTCACCAGACTTTTTAGAAGTTCAGCAAGCTTCTACGAAAATATCATATCTGTACTGGAGATCTATGTTGCGCTGCTGTATCTTAGAACCAGCTCGGAGACTACCTGTAGTGTGGACTCAGGATGGAAGAAGAGTGCAACACATGGATGGGAACCACAGTGGAAGTTAGTCCCCGAAGCAGCAGCATCTTGTTCGGAGTTGCTACGGTGTAGTTGTCAGAAGGAATGTAGAAGATTCTACTTGTGTGTCAAGGCAGCTCTGAAGTGTACATTATTCTTCCGTTGAAGTGGCAACTGTGACCACAGTGACAATTAATTGCCAAATAATTATTTTTTTTCTATATGAAAAGTAAATAGTACATGGATAGTGGTTTGGTATTTTTGTATATACTGTATATATACCATCAGTCGCCTCCCTTTTCCATCACTACGCTAACAGGACTTTTTAGTGGGACTTCACCTCCTGCAAGTGGAGTTTTATTAACTACTGTTAAATTCTTCCCCGCCCTATCTAAACACTGTATGCAATCGAACTAGACTTACTTGTAAACAAAGTTGAAAGCGCCTACAAGATTTTGAGGCTACGTGGACGTTCTGTCGACGAGCGAGTCGCGACCTGTCAGTTTGCCACTAGTGAAAAGCTAAGAATGACTTGTGCCCGCCTACCGCTCTAAGAGACTACTTAATTTAAAATGTTAAAGTATCCCCTGATTATCCTTTTCTTTCGTTTTAGGGAAAGATTAGCACTATACTAATATTTATTTACGTTATTTAATTCCGGACACGAACGTCCTCTACGGCATTCCGGTAATTATGTTATTTATTCGTGACCGCATGACGCCATTCACTTTCGTATTTTAATTAATTCCCAAAGGCACACGTAACTTACTTTGAAATGGAAAACTATCAAAGATAACTTTTGTGAAATTTATAGCTGGTTTTTAACTTCGTCAATAGAGTATGCATTAATTTGTTAAAGTGCATTTAATTTTCGTAGGCCTGTGAAGCGCGGCAGTTAGTTCCTCTACTTGGCTGCTTGGGGCGCTGCGCAAAGGCTTTGTCTAAACTTGCCATGCGGTATGAATGCTATGACTGCCCTACTTATGGGCAGATCAGTAATTGTCATTCTAAATTTCTGAATATATACTGTATTTATGTGCGTCTTATTTGTATTATATGTTTAATTTCCTAGTCTAATGGTAGTCTTGCATTCTTAATGTTTGAAAACATAAAAAATATACTTCAATTATGTTTACATGTGACATAATGCTGAAGATATGGGACTTATTCGATTTCTACTATTCATGTTGCGGCCATATTTGATTTTCCCATTTATGGGCTTCAGAGAAAATATTCAGCTTGGCACTATATCTGAAATAGTTTAGTACATATTACAAATGATCTACGCCACGTTTGGTGCTTTTACCACAAAACCCACAGTTCGTATAAATTTGTCACATATCTGTCCCACTATTGTTGTTTTTCTCAAGGTACAGTCACCTGCACTTACACCTGGTACATTGACAGGCACGTTTTGTGGGATGTGGCAACTCTGCGTTTGTTTACGTCGTATTAATACTCCCGGAATGTCCCTAAAGACCCTCGCAATAGCAGCAAACTTAAGGATGCTAGATAAGCATTTCACAGGGGTGTCACATGGCACAAAACGCGCCATCCACTGTGCCAAGTTTAAGCTCAGGTTACTGTACGTAGAAGGATAGGTAGTGTCATAGCGGATCATTGAAAATATTAGTTGACAAAATTTTTACTTGGCCACGCACCTTTGTACCTCTGTCTTCCTGCATACATAAGTATTATTATGAGATCGTTTACTGACCCCAATTTACAGTATCTGTTAGAAATATACAATATACTTTACGAAATATACAATACATATCATGAAACCAATCAAATTTGTGATGTTTCTCTGATAATGGAAATTCCAGATTGCTTTCTAAATAAAGAATAAAATACTCAAGAGCGTGAAGTTCAGGAATTAGCACAGATAAAAAGTCTGACAGAAATTTAAGAGCATTAATAATAATGATAATGATTATAACAATGCAATGACTGCTTTTGGCACCATTGAAATGGGTCTCTCTGGCACTATTGTAATGGATACCATTGGCACCATTATGAAGATATAGTGAGAACTATAGTAGGAAGGATTGCAAAGTGAGGAAAGTTGGTTGCGTGGCCTAATGGTTATTTAACTGTTTATATGTTCTTAGGGGGGAGTCTTTTAAGCAACACTTCTGAGTACAGCTATTTTATTAGTTAACTGAATGTCATGGACACAGTAATAGATCGTTATATTGACGTTATCAGATAATGACTCCCTGACACAAACATGAAATGGATGCACTTCCTACCAAGGTAAATAAATTCATCCTGGTACGGTTGGGGAGACAGGTCCTCCTATCGACCAGGGACTCGGCCTCAGTGTGGTTCCGACGGGTGCTGGACTCTCTCTCCTTGGGAGGCTCTGCAAACTGGGGACTCAGTTCTTGGGAGAGAGGTTCTCCTCCCGACCTCGGGACTTGAGGCTCAGTGTGACTCCGTCTGGCTCTAGGTTATGCCTGTCTCGGGGAGGGAGCTGTAGTCCCCTTTTGTCGGAGATTTCAGGTCGCTGTTGCCGTGTGCTTGTCGTGGTGGGACGAGCGGTGATGCTTCCCAATTATTACTAATATGGGTGTGTAAGGTCAGACGTATTAGGTGTGGTGTTGGTGTACTGGCTGGGATACGTCTATCAGTGGAGATAGGCCTATCGGTAGCGCTCCCCTCATATTTACTAAAATGTATATTATTCTACTGGCTTGGAAGATTTGATCTGACAAAACTCACTATGAGAACATTTATTCATCAAAATTTCCATACAGATTGAATACTAATATGAGCGATGAGGCTTTAAAAATTAAACGTATACGAGGAAAGAGGGGTAATTCCTGATTATTTTATACCAGGAAGCTTCTTCACACACGGACACTAGCGCTGCTGCACAGGTCCTTGGTATTTCACACAATGGATCATACAATGGTTCAAAGTATTGAAATCCTCATAAATCATAATATAAGAAGGCTCATTCATACTCAGTGGGCTAATTGCCAATTATAAAAATATATGTATATATATATATATATATATATATATATATATATATATATATATATATATATATATATATATACTTTTATGAAAATCCACAATGAAAACGTGGATAAGATAAATCTTGATAAAATCACACGTGTGATTTTATCAAGATCTATATATATATATATATATATATATATATATATATATATATATATATATATATATATATATATATATATATATATATGCTGATAACCACCAGTCTGTACCATCTAGTCTGTACTCACCCCTGAAGATGTGAATTACACGAAAGCGCTTGGGAACTTCGTGTTTTCTTCTTTCCTGGTGGTTATCAGCATATACCTAGATCACGCGCACCTACAGTGATTTACTTGCATATATATATATATATATATATATATATATATACATATATATATATATATATATATATATGCTGATAACCACAAGGAAAGAAGAAAACACGAAGTTCCCAAGCGCTTTCGTGTAATTCACATCTTCAGGGGTGAGTACAGACCTCTGTACTCACCCCTGAAGATGTGAATTACACGAAAGCGCTTGGGAACTTCGTGTTTTCTTGTGGTTATCACCATATACCTCTATCACGCGCACCTACACAGATTAACTTTCATATATATATATATATATATATATATATATATATATATATATATATATATATATATATATATATATATATATATCTTGATAAAATCACACGGGAAAATGGAAACAACGGAGTACCTTAGCTTTCGTCTTTATTCAAGACATCTTCAGAGGCAACTGGATTACATGGACAGAGAGAGGCTTAAATATACAGGGTGACCTAAAAACATGAGGTCAGGTCAAAATGATGACATCCACTAATCCCCACACCAACACACACGTAGAGGAGCTTAAGAGAAGGGTGGTGACGTGACTAGGTTAAAAATGCTTTAAAAACCTTTGATCTAGATGTATGATAGTTATTTTGTGGGTCCCCTTTTTTCTGACCTGACTTGACTAGTCAGCTCCTCTACGTGTGTGTTGGTGTGGGGATTAGTGGATGTCATCATTTTGACCTGACCTCATGTTTTTAGGTCACCCTGTATATTTAAGCCTCTCTCTGTCCATGTAATCCAGTTGCCTCTGAAGATGTCTTGAATAAAGACGAAAGCTAAGGTACTCCGTTGTTTCCATTTTCCCGTGTGATTTTATCAAGATTTATCTTATCCACGTTTTCATCTTCGCCCCATCTACCGCAACTACAAGAAGAGTTTGCTGAAGGCTCATAGTCTCAAAAACAAGTTGAAGTTTTTGAAAGATTGCAGAGATGATAAAATTGTTCCCAAGTCCTGTCTTCCAAGTAGACTAAGAAAGCTGGACAATCAAGCATTCTCTGAGTTGGATAAGGTGTTGCTTGATTCCCTTATCAAGAGTTCAAGTGATAGTGTGAAATTAGCCTTCAAGCACAGTGCTCAGTGTAAAATACTTATGCAAAACAGTGTTTGTGTTGATAAGTGGCACACCATTCGTAATTATGTATATCAACTTCTTATTGAAACTGACAAAGCCCATAAAAGAAGGTTAAATGCCAAATTAAATGCTCTGTTTGACGAGAGTTACTGGACCACATTGAGTGATCCAAATTTGTTCATAAACTTATCATCTTATGATCTACAGACAAATGAGAAACTTGTTCTTGGTTTTGGTAGGAAGTTTTCTATCACTCAACGGTGTGTTAATCCGCTTACTATTGCTAAAGGTTTAATCAACCTGGAAAAGAAGAAGTCGTCTGATGTTACAAATGAAGATATTTCCATAGCTAAAGGTTGTATACATAGTGTTTTAAATAAGAAATTTGCTTCAAACATTCCAAAAAGATTTGAAACAGCCTTGATAAACTTGAAAAGAAATAAGAATATCCATATTACCAAGGCTGATAAGTCTAATGCTATTGTTATCTTGGATAAAAGTGACTACAATGATAAGATGAATTCATTACTTAGTGATGAAAGCACGTATTGTGAGCTTACGAAAGATCCCCTGGAAAATATTAATAAGTTGTCTAATTCCAAAATGAAGATGTTATTGAAAAAGAACCCCGATCTCACTAAACAGCTCTCTCAAATCAATCCCACTTTACCTTATATGTATGGCTTGATCAAAACCCACAAGCTTAATAATCCATTACGTCCTATCGTGAGTTCTGTGGGGTCTGTTACTTACAAATTATCCAAGTGGCTGGTAAAGATGATATCCCCTCTTACAGGCCAAATTTCTAATTCACATATACGCAATAGCAGTGATTTAATTGATAAACTCAAGAAACACAACGAACCTTGCGAATTAATAAGTTTTGATGTAAATTCACTGTTCACTAGAGTACCTGTCAAAGACTTACTTTCATTTCTTAAAGATAAATTACAACTGCTAGATTTAACTATTGAACATGATACTTTCCTGAAATTGATAGAGTTATGCGTAACTGACAATGTGTTTAGTGCAAATGGGAAGTTCTACAAGCAAATATTTGGTATGAGCATGGGTAATTGTCTTTCTGCTCCTCTAGCCTGTATTTATATGGAGTTCTTTGAGTCTAGATTACTACCCAATATAGTGGACTTTATTCCTCCATGGTATAGATATGTTGATGATGTTCTTTGTCTTTGGCCTAAAAACAGTGACCCATTTGAATTTTTAGACAAACTTAATAATATTGTCCCTAGTATCACGTTCAAAATTGAAAGAGAAATAAATGAATCCCTTCCATTTCTTGATATGCTTATCATGAGAAATGGCCAAAACTATAAATTCAAGGTATATAGAAAGCCCACACAGGTAGACAGTTTCATTCACTTTTTATCGAATCACCTTGAGTCTACCAAAATGTCAGTTTTTTCTGTTATGTTCCTAAGATGTCTGCGTATTTGTGACTCTGAATTTATTGACGATGAATTGAAACACATTCGTTCTATTGCACATAAACTTGGGTACCCTTCTGTGTTTGTTGATCGTTGTTTTAATAGGGCTAAAAAATCCTTTCATTCCTCTCAAACCAGACAAGTTCCTACACTTAAGAATATTTTGACTCTGCCCTATCGTAATGAATTTGTCCCGTTAGTTCGGTCCCTCAAGCTTCTAAATATTAATGTTGTTTTCAAGTATGACTCAACCATTACTAATATGTTAATAAGGAATAGCCCAAGTTTGAATGTAAATGGTAGTGTTTATTGTATTCCATGTAGCAAATGTAATTGTAATTATGTAGGTCAGACAGGAAAAACACTGCAGCTCAGAATCAAACAACATAAGTATAATATTAGAACTGCATCTGAAAGCAGTGCCTTGTTCGTTCATGTTAGGAATAATAATCACCCCATTGCTTGGGAAAAAAGCTTAGAAGTTTTCAAATCATCTTGTGTCACAGAAAGACTTCTTGTTGAAGCTAGTTTGATTAAGGAATTAAAATCAATAAACCTTAGTGATGGTCAGTTCAAAACCGATAATATGTTACATAAATTTATTTGTCAGTGGCCCAAGGTTAAAAATGCTTTAAAAACCTTTGATCTAGATGTATGATAGTTATTTTGTGGGCCCCCTTTTTTCTGACCTGACTTGACTAGTCACGTCACCACCCTTCTCTTAAGCTCCTCTACGTGTGTGTTGGTGTGGGGATTAGTGGATGTCATCATTTTGACCTGACCTCATGTTTTTTAGGTCACCCTGTATATTTAAGCCTCTCTCTGTCCATGTAATCCAGTTGCCTCTGAAGATGTCTTGAATAAAGACGAAAGCTAAGGTACTCCGTTGTTTCCATTTTCCCGTGTGATTTTATCAAGATATATATATATATATATATATATATATATATATATATATATATATATATATATATATATATATATATATATATGTGACCAGGGAACGTTACCGACCATGCCACAAGGACACTAAAAGCAGTCCTAGATATGTTATATTTCATACAAAGCCTGTTCATCGAGCTGATGATGGCAAGTAGAATTTTACCGAATACATCTGGTATGAAACATGAGGTACCATATATACTTATTTTTTAGTCCATATAACACAATGATAATGCCAAGCCTTGACGGAAATTATAATCATAATAATAAAAGTCTCAATTTCTACACACAAGCTGTAGCTTTGTCTGTTATGTATTTTATATTATCCTTTTTTAAGTAGAACATTTTCGAGGCTGCTGTTTCTTTCTTCCTATGATTATTATTTCTGTAATTTACTTGTCTTCATATATTCCTTTTCTTAAGTATTTAAATCTCAGCAAATTTTTGTGTTTTATAAAACAGTTTTAAAACTAAATTATAAAAAAAAAATGGATACTTACACTTTAGTAACTCACACAATCGTTGTCTCACTCCTGGTTTTGTATGCAATATTTGTCCATGAAATAAACCAAAGATAAGTTCGAATTCGCATTGTCATTTGTGAGGTGAAAATTAAAACACGGAAATTAAAAATGTATAATACATATACAATGCCAAAGCTTTACTTGCTTGAAGCTCCAGAGATCTTTTCTTGTACACGCTTCTATACAGTTTCTTGTAAGCTTATGACATTCGCGGAAATCCATGAAAAGCCAAAGTTGACAAGAGGAGCAAAGGGGCGGAGTCAAGTATGATGACGTGACGTATCCATAGCTAGCCAATCAGTAACACTGAACGAGTCACTGATGAGTGATTAATTTTCCTACTTTAATTCATATCAGTGGCTCCAATTGCAATAACAAAATCTACACCATCTTTTATGACAATGCAGCATTTCATACCATAAGAAAACCCTTCTAAATACCTTTGTTTTTGTTTCCCGGTATCTTGTTAATATTTGTTTTCTGATTGAAAAATTTATAGTTAATAGGGAATTTAGCTAGGTGCTTACTCGATTAGTTATTTTTGATAGTTTACGACTTTCACTCCATTTGTGTCTGGTTTTAAGTATAAATAAGAGATGTAAAGTCATACAATAAATGTTTCTTTGGTATAACCATATCTCCATCACGCAACTGGTTTACAAATATCCAGACAAAATCAGGGAGATATACGTGTCCTTTCTCAACATGTGTGTGATACGTGATGCCAGACCCACTGAGGTGATGTTGTGGATTCACTCGGATAAGTGTGTGTTTCTCGCGTCTTTCCATACAAGGAAAAAATTATGAATTTTTTGGTTTCCTTTTCACAAGGAACTTTTACTAATTGTGAATTTTGTCATAATCATCAAGATTTAAAACTTCTATTGCATTTTATGATATTGTTTAGTATGCTATGAAAGGATGTAGTGGCAAAACATAGTTCTATCTCCCTGATTCACCAGTTAATGGTTAATATGTGTCAAGAAAACTATTTAGAAACCTAACCTAGGTGCCCTTCGTTCTCTCTATTCAGTGCAACAAGGGGAGAAGGTGGAGGAGGAGGAGGGGAAAGAAGAGGAGGAGGAGGACGAGGAATTACAAAAGTATCAACCACTTCCTTTGAACCTTGTGAATGTGTGGGTCAAAGAGCCTCTCGGCCTTTGGTGAGAGAGTGGACGAGTGACCAGCATGACGGTGAACGCCGTCACCATTAACCTACACCAACTAACTCTTACTCGCCGTTCCTCTCTACTAAAACTCTCCCTTTATTCTATTCTATATCCCGAGAAGAGATTTCCGACCTCACCCTAAGAACAACGCCAGCACGAGCAATTAGCATTGCCTGGAGTGTCAGTTCACTTTATAATATAGAAACCAAAACCAAATACTCGAGACGTAGTACCCGTATCCTGAGATTAAACACTCGATAAACGAGCACCGAAACCCGAGACGCAGAAACCGAAACCTGAAACCTAATATCCGATAAAGAGTACGAAACCCGAGACCCAATAACCGATAAAGAGTATCGAAAACCCGAAACGCAATACCCGATAAAGAGTATCCGAAATCCAAGACCCAATACCCGACACAGCGTACTCGAAACCCGAAACTCTTACTGTAGAGGCCCCATCACCTCGTCCTAGACCAATCCTCGCCGTTGTGATCTTACTGTCCGATGGAGACAGTTCAATTTTGGCCGCCGTCATCTCGTGGCAGTTCTCAACACGAGTTTCTGGGAGCAAGACTTTCCTCATATTCCTGGCGATGCTGTAGTCTCTCTCTCTCTCTCTCTCTCTGTTTCTTTCGTTCTCCCTCAAATTTGTTTATTTCGCCAACATCGCAATAGATATGTACTTTTGCTATCATTCATCATCATCATTTATTATTATTAATATTATTATTATTATTAATATTATTATTATTATTATTATTATTATTATTATTATTACCTCACTCTAACATTCTATACCTCATACACACTACCAACCAGCAGGTGTACGACGGCCTCCTGCCTCCATTCCGCTACGTGATTCTATTTCACAGATTCACAGAAGGTTAAACACATTACTTCTCTTCTTATTTGCTGTGTGGTTTTTCCTTGTTATTTATCTTTTTTTTTTACTTTATGTGTTTGGTTTGCTCTATATTTTTCTCTCTCTTTAGTCTCCCATCCTATCTCTTCTGTCTGTCTGTCTGTCACATACACTCTCTCATTCTCTCATAGTCTACATCCAAAAGATCGCCTCAAATCTTGCAAAAAATCATTAGATATGTCTTGAAAAACTCGTGGTCTGCTTTATGGTCGTGTTACGGCAACTCCTGGTGGTGCTGTAAAACCTTGGGTGGTGCTTGATGCATTAGTGGCAGGAGGAAAGGAGAGAGAGAGAGAGAGAGAGAGAGAGAGAGAGAGAGAGAGAGAGAGAGAGATTTTGCAATATATATATAAAGTAAAAACTGAGCATATTCTGTGTCACTCATGTGATATATTATCCAAGTATTGCACCATCCACTTCTTGTACCATCCACTTACTGTACCATCCACTTTCGGTGCCATCCACTTCCTGTACCATCCACTTCCTGTACCATCCACTTCCTGTACCACACACTTCCTGTACCATCCACTTCCTGTACCATCCACTTCATGTACCATCCACTTCATGTACCACACACTTCCTGTACCGTCCACTTCCTGTACCATCCACTGTCCATTCAATCCACTTCCTGTACCATCCACTTCCTGTACCATCCACTTCCTGTACCATCCACTTCCTGTATCATCCACTTCCTGTACCATCCTCTTCCTGTACCATCCACTTCCTGCACCACACACTTCCTGTACCATCCACTTACTGTACCATCCACTTTCGGTGCCATCCACTTCCTGTACCACACACTTCCTGTACCATCCACTTCCTGTACCACACACTTCCTGTATCATCCACTTCAAGTACCATCCACTTCATGTACCATCCACTTCATGTACCACACACTTCCTGTACCGTCCACTTCCTGTACCATCCACTGTCCATTCAATCCACTTCCTGTACCATCCATTTCCTGTACCACACACTTCCTGTACCATCCACTTCCTGTACCATCCATTTCCTGTACCACACACTTCCTGTACCATCCACTTCCTGTACCATCCACTTCCTGTACCATCCACTTCATGTACCACACACTTCCGGTACCGTCCACTTTCTGTACCATCCACTGCCCATACAATCCACTTCCTGTACCATCCACTTCCTGTACCATCCACTTCGTGTACCATCCACTTCCTGTACCGCCCACTTCATGTACCACACACTTCCTGTATCATCCACTTCCTGCACCACACACTTCCTGTACCATCCACTTCCTGTACCGTACACTTCCTGTACCATCCACTTCCTGTACCACATACTTCCTGTATCTTAGACTTCCTGTACCATCCACTTCATTTGCCATCCACTCCCTGTACCATCCACTTCTTGTACCACACACTTCTTGTACAATCCACTTCCTGTACCATCCACTTCCTGTACCATTCACTTCCTGTACCATCCACTTCCTGTACCATCCACTTACTGTACCACACACTTCTTGTACAATCCACTTCCTGTACCATCCACTTTCTGTACCATCCACTTCCCGTACCACACACTTCCTGCACCATCCACTTCCTGTACCACAGATTTCCTCTTCCACAAACTTCCTGTACCACACACTTCATGTAGCATCCACTTCCTGTACACACACTTCCTATGACATCCACTTCCTGTACCATCCACTTCCTGAACCACACATTTCCTGCACAATCCACTTCCAATACCATCCACTTCCTGTACCGTACACTACCTGTACCATCCACTTCCTGTACCACATACTTCCTGTACCGTACACTTTCTGTACTGTACCGTACACTTTCTGTACTGTATCATCCACTTCCTGTACCATCCACTTCCTGCACCACACACTTCCTGTACCATCCACTTCCAGTACCATCCACTTCCTGTACCATCCACTTCCTGTACCACACACTTCCTGTACCATTCACTTTATGTGCCATCCACTTCCTGTACCATCCACTTCCTGTACACACACTTCCTGTTCCACACACTTCCTGTACCACACACTTCATGTATCATCCACTTCCTGTACACACTCTTCCTATACCATCCACTTCCTGTACCACACACTTCCTGTACCACACACTTCCAGTTCCATCCACTTCCTGTACCATCCACTTCCTGTACCATCCACTTCCTGTACCACACATTTCCTGTACCATTCACTTCATGTACCACACAATTTCTGTACCACACACTTCCTGTACCATCCACCTCCTGTACTATCCACTTTCTGTACGATCCACTTCCTGTACCACACACTTCCTGTACCATACACTTCCCACTTCCTGTACTATCCACTTCCTGTACCACCCACTTCCTGTACCACACACTTCTTGAACCACACACTTCTTGCACCACCCACATCTTGCACCACCCCATCCAGGTCTTACAATAAACAATTCACACACCTGCTATTTGCGTCTTATCATTTATCGGTTCTTGGATGTAGAGAACCCGAGTTTCAATACGTATTCAATATCTGCATCAAAGTCACTATTCAAGGAAGTATTGTATTAGGTATTGAACTGTCAAGGATACCGAGAGATAAATTTGCAGGGAAAGCATTTTTGCGATTAACATTTAGGCCGACAACATGTGAGAGGACAGGAATGGCGAGGGAAGGAAAAATGTCGAGGAGTGAGAACAGAGATGGAGTGCTTGACATTTTCCCGATTTGGAAAATGTTCCGACTATAGAAGCAATGTTACGGTTAGTTGAGAAATTTTACGGTTATTAAAGTAATTTTCTTGGAATGTGGTTACGTGGGAAATTTAACAGATATATGGGAAATTTTTCGGTTGTATGAATATTTAAGGTTAACTGACGAAAAAGAGATTATTTTAGACAGGGAGGTGAGGCTAGAGGGGAAGGGCGGCTCAGAGATAAAAGTTTTAGCGCCAAAATGTCAGAAATTTCGAAAATATCAGCAAAAATACTGACACATTCTAAGACTTCTCGCAGACCTGCAGGCGGGGGTGGGGGGGGGGGCAGATATGAGAGACAGGTAAGAATATCACCTGCCGTTGGAACCTTCCTGTTGGTGATCTTAAAGAGAACCATAAAAGAACATGCATGAAGAGTAATTTAATTTTTTTGTAAAGTGGATGTGAATGACTCAGACATATATATGCACTATATACCTGTATATTGGTAAGGTTATATTTGGGGTGATAAGCCTCGTTAGCTCTCCTCATGGCCCATTTAACTGCTTTTATACTTTCAAGAAGAAAAAAAAGGTAAGAATTAAATTTTACATGAAACGGATCACTTGAAGATTAGGCAACCAACATATTTCACCTGATGATGAAACACACTAATGCTTCCTGGGGGGGGGTTAGGTTAGGTTAGGTTAGGTTATATAATTCAAGGTAGATTAGGTTAGGTTAGGTTAAATTAGATTTAGTTAGGTTAGGTTATGGTAGGTTAAGTTAGGTTAGAGTTGGTTAAGTTTGGTTAGGTGAGGTTAGCTAATTATCAGGTGATATGAACTGGGGGGGGGGGGGGGGTCTAATCTTCACGTAATATGACAAACCTCTAGGCCTAAGTAAAAAAATAAAAAATAAATTCTGCGACATGGAGATTATTTTGGTCAATAAAATAAGAAAAAAAAACAATAATAATACAAAATTTACACAAGGGAACAATGGAAACACTGAAGGTCTAAAACAGTGGTTCTGAATATCGAGACAAATTGTGGACCTTTACTAATTAGAATACTGACTTAGAGAACTATCGGAACGGCACAGGAATAAAACAAAAAATCAGAAAGATAAACTGATATTTTAATATACGTCCTTTATGATCAACTATTCTTACGACTTGGGAAAGATTGCTGGAAAAGGTTTCATAGTCACTCTTTTTCAGAATTGTTTGGGAGTTTAAGAAAAGATTAAAAAATATCTGTTGCATTTTATGGATGAGGTGAATATTAGACACCTCTATTTATTTCACCTTGAGGTTAAACACCCTAACACTACTTGGGAAATTAGGTTAGGTTAGGTTACGTTACGTTAATGATAGATCGGGTTAAAGATAGGTTAGATTGGGTTAAGTTAGATTAAGTAAGGTTAGGTTTCGTTAGGTTGATAGGTTTGATTGACGATAAGTTACTTAATGTTAAGTTAGTGTTAGAAAGGTTAAGCTTAAGGTGCATTATGTTAGGGTGCCTAATCTTCACGTGATCCGTATCTATGATGTATGAGTAACTCTGACATATAGAAAAAACATTAACCAATATATATTGTTTCTTCAGGGATGTAAGAGCTACTCCTGACACATCATACTAACTTAACACCAAACTATGACCTCTGTGTCTTCACCAACTGAGAAACACAGACAGAGACTGCATGTGTACGGTATATTTATTCATGCATATCATTAAGTACCTCGATAATCATTGAAAACACCTTCGAGAAAATGTCCACGGTCGTCAAATATGAACTTGGAGCACAGTTCATTACTATTTGTCACAAAGGATATTCAGGTACCGTCAAAACACCCACACTACAGTCCTCGAAGAGAGTGACCGTCATATAAACACCGATATCACATCCCTCAGTCAGGCTGAGAGAACTATGCTCTTGTGTATAATGAAAGACAAAAATCGTGTCGTGAAATTTGGTGAAAACATATGCCTAAGGGCTAATCTTTTGGTGCGCTCTGCCCTGTGGTAGGGGCTCTCACAATGTTTCACGAGTTATGTTTAATATTCGGACAAAACCACAACACGACTTTGGTCTTTGATTGTATATATATGAAGTCTCAAGTCTTTATTTGATCACGAGTGCATCTCTCTGTGTCCTGCGTCTACTGTATTGATTTTCAAATTCCTTAAACTTTACTGAAATCTTCACCTTTTTACCCTCTCTGTCGTGCAATACACGAAAGGATCTCTTAGTTCATCATACAGTAAGAGTTAGTCTTCTTTAACATACACTCGTCAACTTGAGATCACGTTTCATCTTTCTTCATCACTGACGTTTCTTATGTCATGTCAAGTTCCAGTCAGTTTCTTGGTCCTTCAAATTGAAAATAAAATTCTTTTTTCTTCTCTTTGAATTCGGTACTTTTGACAACACCTCATAAACCTATAATAATTTTCCTCTTGTTAAACTAAACTAACTCAATTTCCTCCACTTATATTAACTTTCCTCCACTTACACGAACCATCCTCCACTTATACTAACACACACGCACACACTCTAATATACATACTACTATTACTTTGCTGTCACTCGGAATCGAGTATAACGATCATCCAGCTAAGATACAATGATATGGGTTATTAAGGATGTCACCCTCGTTGGTGAGCTCTGGGTGACTAAAGAGGCCGATACGGAAACCCAGTGCCGTTCACAGATGTTGCACGTGTGGAGGGCTACGTCTAGTGCGGGAGGAGCAGCAGCAACGTCTTTCCGGCGCTGGCGCCTGTCTGCCTCGGTATGCTGTCGGCCAACTCGAAAGTATTGACATCTTCTTGTGTGGTGCTCCTCCAAGCGTTACGGTGTGGAGTAATGATCTCCCAGGTGAGGGGGTCGATTGGGTACTTTACAGGTTTGCCTTAAGACTATCCTTAAACCTCTTCTGTTGCCCGCCAGCGTTTCCTTTACCATTCGTGAGGTGACTATAAAGAAGCTGCTTTGGCAGTCTACTGTCGTCCAGGAAGGTAACATGGCCAGTCCAATGTAGTTGTTCATGGATAGTGGTAGCCTCCATGCGCCTACAGTTGGTGTCAGCGAGAGTTTTTTTTTTTATGGGGATTAGCCCACCCTGGCACAGGTCATTGACCCACATCAGGGCCTGGGGGGGGAGGGGGGACGAAAATGTAATAATAATAGTAATAATAATAATAATAATAATAATAATAATAATAATAATAATAATAATAATAATAATAATAATAATAATAATAATAATAATAATAATAATAATAATAATAATAATAATAATAATAATAATAGTAATAATAAAGAACCATAAATAAATACAAAAATGAAAAAAAGATCAAAACTGAGAAACATTATATGTACAGTATGTTGTGTTGGCAATAATAGTAAGTGAAACAATTGAGACCCTGCGATTGTGTGTAAATGGGCCAGACAGTCATATCAGCAACCTGAGACTTGGTCACAAGTTTTGTGACGCCATATGGCAGCCTGGGTCTACCATAGACAACACATTATGCTTCCAATATCTTCCCAGGCGGTAGTACCTCCCTGTTTGGTAGCTGCCTAATACCTCGGTGGATGTAACGTAGACTACGTTGGTGAAAGTTTTCATATGCCTTGAGATGCCTCCTGTATGTAACCCATGTCTAACTGCCATATAACTACAGACACGGGTACGGAGTCTGCCAAAGTCTTGAGTTGCACATCTGATCCGATGTTGTCGCTTTTCATCGTTGTCTGTGGTAGTGGACAGGTTGGAGTAGAGATACTGAAAGTGGTGTTATATGTGAGAGGGTAGAACCTTTAACACACACACACACACACACACACACTATGACACACACACACACACACACACACACACACACATACACACTATGACACACACACACACACTATGACACACACACACACACACACACACACACACACACACACACACTATGACACACACACACACACACACACACACACACACACACACACACACTGTTATAAAGGGCTCTGTATTTACATACAGTTATTATACTAAGATGTGTGCCATATGTTCTTTTATATCAGTCACTGTAGTAGGAGCGGTTTTGTTTTCTATGAAAGTTGTATAAGAATGTATGTCCTATCAAATTATTTTATTATTTGTATTAAATGTGAATTATGTTGGTTCAATGTAATTTCTAATATTTTGTAATCATATATTATTATGTACTTATACAAAGAAGTTTTTAGTTAATATGCTAATTGTAAGAGATGTATTGTTTGCTTGTGTTGGAAATGTTCTCTTCCTCCAGGGCTGAATACAGGATGTGGCTGAGAGATCAAGAAAGTGTTTGTAATCTTCTTTCATCCATCTTATATCCATCATTTTGGTAATAATTTACTCACTCGCATTTAGGGTGAATACTAAGTGATACTTCTGTGAATGGAGGAAGAGCCTTTGGGGGGGGATTAAGATTGATAATTTACTAAACAGTAAGGTCATAAGGCCATGCAGTGTCATTGTCTGTGCTCTTTGTTTTATTGTAAATATAATGATTATTAATCGTTATAAATTAGTATTTCTCAGTCCTAACCTAATTTGCACAGTATAAAGAATAGTTTTCCTTGGATGTTTTCTCACTGTGTTTTTATTAAATGTCACCTTCAACTGTCAGCCAGAGGTAGAAAGGAGTGTCTACATATTCTGGTCTGTTAACCAACGCCGTTATTTCAGAACGTGAGTCTGATTAATGTGCCTAGGAGTTGGAGCAATGCTGAAAGAGAAAGGATATTCAGTCGTGGCCGTGACAACACACACACACACACACACACACACACACACACACACGCAGCTTATCCTCACACTCAATCCTAGAAGTAAATATTTACACGTATGGGCAATCCTGACTGATCCGTAGATTGTCGCTGAAAGAGGGACGATCAGGCTCTTAAGGCGGCCAGTGTAGAAAACAGACAGAGAGACAAACAGACAGGGAGGGACACTCACACCCATTGGGCGGCTACTGAAAAAAGACAGACAGGTAGGTGATGGCGGGTGGTGACTGTGAGGACAGCTGGTGGAGGCAGGTGGTGACTGTGAGGACACCTGGTGGAGGTAGGTGGTGACTGTGAGGACAGCTGGTGGAGGCAGGTGGTGACTGTGAGGACACCTGGTGGAGGTAGGTGGTGACTGTGAGGAAAGCTGGTGGAGGCAGGTGGAGGCAGGTGGTGACTGTGAGGACACCTGGTGGAGGTAGGTGGTGACTGTGAGGACAGTTGGTGGAGGCAGGTGGTGACTGTGAGGACAGCTGGTGGAGGCAGGTGGAGGCAGGTGGTGACTGTGAGGACAGCTGGTGGAGGCATGTGGTGACCGTGAGAACAGTTGGTGGAGGCAGGTGGTGACTGTGAGGACAGCTGGTGGAGGCAGGTGGTGACTGTGAGGACAGCTGGTGGAGGCAGGTGGAGGCAGGTGGTGACTGTGAGGACAGCTGGAGGAGGCTGGTGGTGATCGTGAGAACAGTTGGTGGAGGCAGGTGGTGACCGTGAGAACACTTGGTGGAGGCAGGTGGTGACCGTGAGGACATCTGATGAAGGCAGGTGGTGACTGTAAAGACAGTTGGTGGAGGCAGGTGATGATCGTGAGAACAGTTGGTGGAGGCAAGTGGTGACCGTGAGAACAGTTGGTGGAGGCAGGTGGTGACCGTGACACAGTTGGTGCAGGCAGGTGGTGACTGTGAGACAGTTGGAGGAGGCAGGTGGTGACCGTGAGAACAGTTGGTAGATGCAGGTGGTGACCGTGAGAACAGTTGGTGGAGGCAGGTGGTGACTGTGAGAACAGTTGGTGGAGGCAGGTGGAGACCGTGAGACAGTTGGTGCAGGCAGGTGGTGACTGTGAGACAGTTGGTGGAGGCAGGTGGTGACCGTGAGAACAGTTGGTAGATGCAGGTGGTGACAGTGAGAACAGTTGGTGAAGGCAGGTGGTGACAGTGAGAACAGTTGGTGGAGGCAGGTGGAGACCGTGAGACAGTTGGTGCAGGCAGGTGGTGACTGTGAGACAGTTGGTGGAGGCAGGTGGTGACCGTGAGAACAGTTGGTAGATGCAGGTGGTGACCGTGAGAACAGTTGGTGAAGGCAGGTGGTGACAGTGAGAACAGTTGGTGGAGGCAGGTGGTGACCGTGAGAACAGTTGGTGGAGGCAGGTGGTGACCGTGAGAAAAGTTGGTGGAGGCAGGTGGTGACCGTGACAACAGTTGGTGGAGGCAGGTGGTGACTGTGAGACAGTTGGTGGAGGCAGGTGGTGACTGTGAGACAGTTGAAAGAGGCAGGTGGTAACAGTGAGAACAGTTGGTGGAGGCAGGTGGTGACTGTGAGACAGTTGAAAGAGGCAGGTGGTGACAGTGAGAACAGTTGGTGGAGGCAGGTGGTGACTGTGAGACAGTTGGTGGAGGCAGGTGGTGTCTGTCAGGACACCTGGCGGAGGTAGGTGGTGACTGTGAGGACACCTGGTGGAGGCAGGTGGTGACTGTGAGACAGTTGGTGGAGGAAGTTGGTGACTGTGAGACAGCTGGTGAAGGCAGATGGTGACTGTGAGGAAACCTGGTGGAGGCAGGTGGTGACCGTGAGTACAGTTGGTGGAGGCATGTGGTGACTGTGAGAAAGTTGGTCGAGGCATGTGGTGAAAGTGAGGACACCTGGTGGAGGCAGGTGGTGACTGTGAGGATAGCTGTTGAAGGCAGGTGGTGACTGTGAGACAGTTGGTGGAGGCAGGTGGTGATCGTGAGAACAGTTGGTGGACGCAGGTGGTGTCTGTGAGGACAGCTGTTAAAGGCAGGTGGTGACTGTGAGACAGTTGGTGGTGGCAGGTGGTGACTGTGAGGACACCTTGTGGAGGCAGGTGGTGACCGTGAAAACAGTTGGTGGAGGAAGATGGTGACTGTGAGACAGCTGGTGAAGACATGTGGTGACCGTGAGAATAGTTGGTGGAGACAGGTGGCGACCGTGAGAACAGTTTGTGGCGGCAGGTGGTGACAGTGAGAACAGTTGGTGGAGGCAGGTGGTGACCGTGAGACAGTTGGTGGAGGCAGATGGTGACCGTGAGAACAATTGGAGGAGGAAGGTGGTGACTGTGAGACAGCTGGTGAAGGCAGGTGGTGACCGTGAGAACAGTTGGTGGAGGAAGGTGGTGACTGTGAGACAGTTGGTGGAGGCAGGTGGTGACCGTGAGAACAGTTGGTGGAGGCAGGTGGTGACTGTGAGACAGTTGGTGGAGGCAGGTGGTGACTGTGAGGACACCTGGTGGAGGTAGGTGGTGACCGTGAGAACAGTTGGTGGAGGAAGGTGGTGACTGTGAGACAGTTGGTGGAGGAAGTTGGTGACTGTGAGACAGCTGGTGGAGGCAGGTGGGGACTGTGAGGACAGCTGTTAAAGTCAGGCGGTGACTGTGAGACAGTTGGTGGTGGCAGGTGGTGACTGTGAGGACACCTGGTGGAGGCAGGAGGTGACCGTGAAAACAGTTGGTGGAGGAAGATGGTGACTGTGAGACAGCTGGTGAAGATATGTGGTGAAAGTGAGAATAGTTGGTGGAGGCAGGTGGTGATCGTGAGAACAGTTGGTGGAGGCAGGTGGTGATCGTGAGAACAGTTGGTGGAGGCAAGTGGTGACCGTGAGACAGTTGGTGGAGGCAGGTGTTGACTGTGAGAACAGTTGGTGGAAGCAGGTGGTGACTGTGAGACAGTTGACAGAGGCAGGTGGTGACAGTGAGAACAGTTGGTGGAGGCAGGTGGTGACTGTGAGACAGTTGGTGGAGGCAGGTGGTGACTGTGAGACAGTTGAAAGAGGCAGGTGGTAACAGTGAGAACAGTTGGTGGAGGCAGGTGGTGACTGTGAGACAGTTGAAAGAGGCAGGTGGTGACAGTGAGAACAGTTGGTGGAGGCAGGTGGTGACTGTGAGACAGTTGGTGGAGGCAGGTGGTGTCTGTCAGGACACCTGGCGGAGGTAGGTGGTGACTGTGAGGACACCTGGTGGAGGCAGGTGGTGACTGTGAGACAGTTGGTGGAGGAAGGTGGTGACTGTGAGACAGCTGGTGAAGGCAGATGGTGACTGTGAGGAAACCTGGTGGAGGCAGGTGGTGACCGTGAGTACAGTTGGTGGAGGCATGTGGTGACTGTGAGAAAGTTGGTCGAGGCATGTGGTGAAAGTGAGGACACCTGGTGGAGGCAGGTGGTGACTGTGAGGATAGCTGTTGAAGGCAGGTGGTGACTGTGAGACAGTTGGTGGAGGCAGGTGGTGATCGTGAGAACAGTTGGTGGACGCAGGTGGTGTCTGTGAGGACAGCTGTTAAAGGCAGGTGGTGACTGTGAGACAGTTGGTGGTGGCAGGTGGTGACTGTGAGGACACCTTGTGGAGGCAGGTGGTGACCGTGAAAACAGTTGGTGGAGGAAGATGGTGACTGTGAGACAGCTGGTGAAGACATGTGGTGACCGTGAGAATAGTTGGTGGAGACAGGTGGCGACCGTGAGAACAGTTTGTGGCGGCAGGTGGTGACAGTGAGAACAGTTGGTGGAGGCAGGTGGTGACCGTGAGAACAGTTGGTGGAGGCAGGTGGTGACTGTGAGACAGTTGGTGGAGGCAGATGGTGACCGTGAGAACAATTGGAGGAGGAAGGTGGTGACTGTGAGACAGCTGGTGAAGGCAGGTGGTGACCGTGAGAACAGTTGGTGGAGGAAGGTGGTGACTGTGAGACAGTTGGTGGAGGCAGGTGGTGACCGTGAGAACAGTTGGTGGAGGCAGGTGGTGAATGTGAGACAGTTGGTGGAGGCAGGTGGTGACTGTGAGGACACCTGGTGGAGGTAGGTGGTGACCGTGAGAACAGTTGGTGGAGGAAGGTGGTGACTGTGAGACAGTTGGTGGAGGCAGGTGGTGACCGTGATAACAGTTGGTGGAGGCAGGTGGGGACTGTGAGGACAGCTGTTAAAGTCAGGCGGTGACTGTGAGACAGTTGGTGGTGGCAGGTGGTGACTGTGAGGACACCTGGTGGAGGCAGGAGGTGACCGTGAAAACAGTTGGTGGAGGAAGATGGTGACTGTGAGACAGCTGGTGAAGATATGTGGTGAAAGTGAGAATAGTTGGTGGAGGCAGGTGGTGATCGTGAGAACAGTTGGTGGAGGCAGGTGGTGATCGTGAGAACAGTTGGTGGAGGCAAGTGGTGACCGTGAGACAGTTGGTGGAGGCAGGTGTTGACTGTGAGAACAGTTGGTGGAAGCAGGTGGTGACTGTGAGACAGTTGACAGAGGCAGGTGGTGACAGTGAGAACAGTTGGTGGAGGCAGGTGGTGACTGTGAGACAGTTGGTGGAGGCAGGTGGTGACTGTGAGACAGTTGAAAGAGGCAGGTGGTAACAGTGAGAACAGTTGGTGGAGGCAGGTGGTGACTGTGAGACAGTTGAAAGAGGCAGGTGGTGACAGTGAGAACAGTTGGTGGAGGCAGGTGGTGACTGTGAGACAGTTGGTGGAGGCAGGTGGTGTCTGTCAGGACACCTGGCGGAGGTAGGTGGTGACTGTGAGGACACCTGGTGGAGGCAGGTGGTGACTGTGAGACAGTTGGTGGAGGAAGTTGGTGACTGTGAGACAGCTGGTGAAGGCAGATGGTGACTGTGAGGAAACCTGGTGGAGGCAGGTGGTGACCGTGAGTACAGTTGGTGGAGGCATGTGGTGACTGTGAGAAAGTTGGTCGAGGCATGTGGTGAAAGTGAGGACACCTGGTGGAGGCAGGTGGTGACTGTGAGGATAGCTGTTGAAGGCAGGTGGTGACTGTGAGACAGTTGGTGGAGGCAGGTGGTGATCGTGAGAACAGTTGGTGGACGCAGGTGGTGTCTGTGAGGACAGCTGTTAAAGGCAGGTGGTGACTGTGAGACAGTTGGTGGTGGCAGGTGGTGACTGTGAGGACACCTTGTGGAGGCAGGTGGTGACCGTGAAAACAGTTGGTGGAGGAAGATGGTGACTGTGAGACAGCTGGTGAAGACATGTGGTGACCGTGAGAATAGTTGGTGGAGACAGGTGGCGACCGTGAGAACAGTTTGTGGCGGCAGGTGGTGACAGTGAGAACAGTTGGTGGAGGCAGGTGGTGACCGTGAGAACAGTTGTTGGAGGCAGGTGGTGACTGTGAGACAGTTGGTGGAGGCAGATGGTGACCGTGAGAACAATTGGAGGAGGATGGTGGTGACTGTGAGACAGCTGGTGAAGGCAGGTGGTGACCGTGAGAACAGTTGGTGGAGGAAGGTGGTGACTGTGAGACAGTTGGTGGAGGCAGGTGGTGACTGTGAGGAAACCTGGTGGAGGCAGGAGGTGACCGTGAGAACAGTTGGTGGAGGCATGTGGTGACTGTGAGACAGTTGGTGGAGGCAGGTGGTGACTGTGAGGACAGTTGGTGGAGGCAGGTGGTGACTGTGAGGACAGCTGGTGGAGGCAGGTGGGGACTGTGAGAACAGTTGGTGGAGGCAGGTGGTGACTGTGAGACAGTTGGTGGAGGCAGGTGGTGACTGTGAGGAAACTTGGTGGAGGCAGGTGGTGACTGTGAGAACAGTTGGTGGAGGCAGGTGGTGACTGTGAGGACAGTTGGTGGAGGCAGGTGGTGACTGTGAGGACAGTTGGTGGAGGCAGGTGGTGACTGTGAGACAGTTGGTGGAGGCAGGTGGTGACTGTGAGAACAGTTGGTGGAGGCAGGTGGTGACTGTGAGACAGTTGGTGGAGGCAGGTGGTGACTGTGAGGACACCTGGTGGAGGCAGGTGGTGACTGTGAGAACAGTTGGTGGAGGCAGGTGGTGACTGTGAGGACAGCTGGTGGAGGCAGGTGGTGACTGTGAGAACAGTTGGTGGAGGCAGTGGTGACTGTGAGACAGTTGGTGGAGGCAGGTGGTGACTGTGAGGACACGTGGTGGAGGCAGGTGGTGACTGTGAGACAGTTGGTGGAGGCAGGTGGTGACTGTGAGGACACCTGGTGGAGGCAGGTGGTGACCGTGAGAACAGTTGGTGGAGGAAGGTGGTGACTGTGAGACAGTTGGTGAGGCAGGTGGTGACCGTGAGAACAGTTGGTGGAGGCAGGTGGTGACTGTGAGACAGTTGGTGGAGGCAGGTGGTGACTGTGAGAACAGTTGGTGGAGGCAGGTGGTGACCGTGAGACAGTTGGTGGAGGCAGGTGGTGACTGTGAGACAGTTGGTGGAGGCAGGTGGTGACTGTGAGAACAGTTGGTGGAGGCAGGTGGTGACTGTGAGACAGTTGTGGAGGCAGGTGGTGACTGTGAGACAGTTGGTGGAGGCAGGTGGTGACTGTGAGAACAGTTGGTGGAGGCAGGTGGTGACTGTGAGAACAGTTGGTGGAGGCAGGTGGTGACTGTGAGAACAGTTGGTGGAGGCAGGTGGTGACTGTGAGGACAGCTGGTGGAGGCAGGTGGTGACTGTGAGACAGCTGGTGGAGGCAGGTGGTGACTGTGAGAACAGTTGGTGGAGGAAGGTGGTGACTGTGAGACAGTTGGTGGAGGCAGGTGGTGACTGTGAGGACAGCTGGTGGAGGCAGGTGGTGACCGTGAGAACAGTTGGTGGAGGCAGGTGGTGACTGTGAGACAGTTGGTGGAGGCAGGTGGTGACTGTGAGGACACCTGGTGGAGGCAGGTGGTGACTGTGAGACAGTTGGTGGAGGCAGGTGGTGACTGTGAGGACAGCTGGTGGAGGCAGGTGGTGACTGTGAGAACAGTTGGTGGAGGCAGGTGGTGACTGTGAGACAGTTGGTGGAGGCAGGTGGTGACTGTGAGACAGTTGGTGGAGGCAGGTGGTGACTGTGAGAACACTTGGTGGAGACAGGTGGTGATTGTGAGACAATTGGTGGAGGCAGGTGGTGACTGTGAGACACTGGTGGAGGCAGTGTGACGTGAGAACGTTGGTGGAGGCAGTGGTGACTGTGAGGACACTTGGTGGAGGCAGGTGGTGACCGTGAGAACACTTGGTGGAGGCAGGTGGTGACTGTGAGACAGTTGGTGGAGGCAGGTGGTGACTGTGAGGACACCTGGTGGAGGCAGGTGGTGACTGTGAGAACAGTTGGTGGAGGCAGGTGGTGACTGTGAGGACAGTTGGTGGAGGCAGGTGGTGACTGTGAGACAGTTGGTGGAGGCAGGTGGTGACTGTGAGGACACCTGGTGGAGGCAGGTGGTGACTGTGAGACAGCTGGTGGAGGCAGGTGGTGACTGTGAGGACACCTGGTGGAGGCAGGTGGTGACCGTGAGAACAGTTGGTGGTGGCAGGTGGTGTACGTGAGAACAGTTGGTGGAGGCAGGTGGTGACTGTGAGACAGTTGGTGGAGGCAGGTGGTGACTGTGAGACAGTTGGTGGAGGCAGGTGGTGACCGTGAGAACAGTTGGTGGAGGCAGGTGGTGACTGTGAGACAGTTGGTGGAGGCAGTGTGACTGTGAGACAGTGTGGAGGCAGGTGACTGTGAGACAGTTGGTGGAGGCAGGTGGTGACTGTGAGAACAGTTGGTGGAGGCAGGTGGTGACTGTGAGACAGTTGGTGGAGGCAGGTGGTGACTGTGAGACAGTGGTGGAGGCAGGTGGTGACTGTGAGGACACCTGGTGGAGGCAGGTGGTGACTGTGAGGACAGCTGGTGGAGGCAGGTGGTGACTGTGAGAACAGTTGGTGGAGGCAGGTGGTGACTGTGAGGACACCTGGTGGAGGCAGGTGGTGACTGTGAGACAGTTGGTGGAGGCAGGTGGTGACCGTGAGAACAGTTGGTGGAGGCAGGTGGTGACTGTGAGAACAGTTGGTGGAGGCAGGTGGTGACTGTGAGACAGTTGGTGGAGGCAGGTGGTGACTGTGAGGACAACTGGTGGAGGCAGGTGGTGACCGTGAGACAGTTGGTGGAGGCAGGTGGTGACCGTGAGAACAGTTGGTGGAGGCAGGTGGTGATCGTGAGAACAGTTGTGGAGGCAGGTGGTGACTGTGAGACAGCTGGTGGAGGCAGGTGGTGACTGTGAGGACACCTGGTGGAGGCAGGTGGTGACCGTGAGAACAGTTGGTGGAGGCAGGTGGTGACTGTGAGACAGTTGGTGGAGGCAGGTGGTGATCGTGAGAACAGTTGGTGGAGGCAGGTGGTGACTGTGAGACAGTTGGTGGAGGCAGGTGGTGACTGTGAGGACACCTGGTGGAGGCAGGTGGTGACCGTGAGAACAGTTGGTGGAGGCAGGTGGTGACTGTGAGAACAGTTGGTGGAGGCAGGTGGTGACTGTGAGAACAGTTGGTGGAGGCAGGTGGTGACTGTGAGACAGTTGGTGGAGGCAGGTGGTGTTCTGTGAGAACACCTGGTGGAGGCAGGTGGTGACTGTGAGAACAGTTGGTGGAGGCAGGTGGTGACTGTGAGGACAGCTGGTGGAGGCAGGTGGTGACTGTGAGACAGTTGGTGGAGGCAGGTGGTGACTGTGAGGACACCTGGCAGAGGCAGGTGGTGACTGTGAGAACAGTTGGTGGAGGAAGGTGGTGACTTTGAGACAGCTGGTGAAGGCTGGTGGTGACCGTTAGAACAGTTGGTGGAGCAGGTGGTGACTGTGAGACAGTTGGTGGAGGCAGGTGGTGACTGTGAGACAGTTGGTGGAGGCAGGTGGTGACCGTGAGGACACCTGGTGGAGGCAGATGGTGACCGTGAGACAGTTGGTGGAGGCAGGTGGTGATGTGAGACAGTTGGTGGAGGCAGGTGGTGACTGTGAGAACAGTTGGTAGAGGCAGGTGGTGACTGTGAGAACAGTTGGTGGAGGCAGGTGGTGACTGTGAGGACACCTGGTGGAGGCAGGTGGTGACCGTGAGAACAGTTGGTGGAGGCAGGTGGTGACTGTGAGACAGTTGGCGGAGGCAGGTGGTGACTGTGAGGACACCTGGTGGAGGCAGGTGGTGACCGTGAGAACAGTTGGTGGAGGCAGGTGGTGACGTGAGAACAGTTGGTGGAGGCAGGTGGTGACCGTGAGAACAGTTGGTGGAGGCAGGTGGTGACCGTGAGAACAGTTGGTGGAGGCAGGTGGTGACTGTGAGACAATTGGTGGAGGGAGGTGGTGTCTGTGAGGACACCTGGTGGAGGCAGGTGGTGACCGTGAGAACAGTTGGTGGAGGCAGGTGGTGACCGTGAGAACAGTTGGTGGAGGCAGGTGGTGATCGTGAGAACAGTTGGTGGAGGCAGGTGGTGACTGTGAGACAGTTGGTGGAGGCAGGTGGTGACTGTGAGACAGTTGGTGGAGCAGGTGGTGACTGTGAGACAGTTGGTGGAGGCAGGTGGTGACTGTGAGAACACTTGGTGGAGACAGGTGGTGACTGTGAGACCAGTTGGTGGAGGCAGTGGTGACTGTGAGGACACTGGTGGAGGCTGGTGGTGATTGTTAGACAGTTGTTGGAGGCAGGTGGTGACTGTGAGACAGTTGGTGGACATGTGGTGACTGTGAGGACACCTGGTGGAGGCAGGTGGTGACTGTGAGACAGTTGGTGGAGGCAGGTGGTGACTGTGAGGACACCTGGTGGAGGCAGGTGGTGACTGTGAGACAGTTGGTGGAGGCAGGTGGTGACTGTGAGACAGTTGGTGGAGGCAGGTGGTGACTGTGAGGACACCTGGTGGAGGCAGGTGGTGATCGTGAGAACAGTTGGTGGAGGCAGGTGGTGACTGTGAGACAGCTGGTGGAGGCAGGTGGTGACTGTGAGGAAACTGGTGGAGGCAGGTGGTGACTGTGAGACAGTTGGTGGAGGCAGGTGGTGACCGTGAGAACAGTTGGTGGAGGCAGTGGTGACTGTGAGAAAGTTGGTGAGCAGTGTGAATGTGAGACACATGGTGGAGGCAGGTGGTGACTGTGAGACAGTTGGTGGAGGCAGGTGGTGACTGTGAGGACAGTTGGTGGAGGCAGGTGGTGACTGTGAGAACAGTGGTGGAGGCAGGTGGTGACTGTGAGACAGTTGGTGGAGGCAGGTGGTGACTGTGAGGACACCTGGTGGAGGCAGGTGGTGACTGTGAGAACAGTTGGTGGAGGCAGGTGGTGACTGTGAAGAAACGTGGTGGAGGCAGGTGGTGACTGTGAGACAGTTGGTGGAGGCAGGTGGTGACTGTGAGACAGTTGGTGGAGGGAGGTGGTGACTGTGAGGACACCTGGCAGAGGCAGGTGGTGACTGTGAGAACAGTTGGTGGAGGCTGGTGGTGACTGTGAGGACAGCTGGTGGAGGCAGGTGGTGACTGTGAGACAATGGTGGAGGCAGGTGGTGACTGTGAGGACACTTGGTGGAGGCAGGTGGTGACTGTGAGACAGTTGGTGGAGGCAGGTGGTGACCGTGAGAACAGTTGGTGGAGGCAGGTGGTGACTGTGAGACAGTTGGTGGAGGCAGGTGGTGACTGTGAGGACACCTGGTGGAGGCAGGTGGTGACCGTGAGAACAGTTGGTGGAGGAAGGTGGTGACTGTGAGACAGTTGGTGGAGGCAGGTGGTGACCGTGAGAACAGTTGGTGGAGGCAGGTGGTGACCGTGAGAACAGTTGGTGGAGGCAGGTGGTGACCGTGAGAACAGTTGGTGGAGGCAGGTGGTGACTGTGAGAACAGTTGGTGGAGGAGGTGGTGACTGTGAGGACACCTGGTGGAGGCAGGTGGTGACCGTGAGAACAGTTGGTGGTGGCAGGTGGTGACTGTGAGACAGTTGGTGGAGGCAGGTGGTGATCGTGAGAACAGTTGGTGGAGGCAGGTGGTGTTTGTGAGGACAGCTGTTCAAGGCAGGTGGTGACTGTGAGACAGTTGGTGGAGGCAGGTGGTGACTGTGAGGACACCTGGTGGAGGCAGGTGGTGACCGTGAAAACAGTTGGTGGAGGAAGGTGGTGACTGTGAGACAGCTGGTGAAGGCTGGTGGTGACCGTTAGAACAGTTGGTGGAGGCAGGTGGTGATCGTGAGAACAGTTGGTGGAGGCAGGTGGTGATCGTGAGAACAGTTGGTGGAGGCAAGTGGTGACCGTGAGACAGTTGGTGGAGGCAGGTGGTGACTGTGAGACAGTTGGTGGAGGCAGGTGGTGACCGTGAGAACAGTTGGTGGAGGCAGGTGGTGACCGTGAGAACAGTTGTGGAGGCAGGTGGTGACAGTGAGAACAGTTGGTGGAGGCAGGTGGTGGCCGTGAGAACAGTTGGTGGAGGCAGGTGGTGACCGTGAGAAAAGTTGTGGAGGCAGGTGGTGACCGTGAGAACAGTTGGTGGAGGCAGGTGGTGACTGTGAGGACACCTGGTGGAGGCAGGTGGTGACTGTGAGACAGTTGGTGGAGGCAGTTGGTGACCGTGAGAACAGTTGGTGGAGGAAGGTGGTGACTGTGAGACAGTTGGTGGAGGCAGGTGGTGACTGTGAGGAAACCTGGTGGAGGCAGGTGGTGACCGTAAGAACAGTTGGTGGAGGCAGGTGGTGATCGTGAGAACAGTTGGTGGAGGCAGGTGGTGAATGTGAGGACACCTGGTGGAGGCAGGTGGTGACTGTGAGGACAGTTGGTGGAGGCAGGTGGTGACTGTGAGACAGCTGGTGGAGGCAGGTGGTGACTGTGAGAACAGTTGGTGGAGGCAGGTGGTGACTGTGAGACAGTTGGTGGAGGCAGGTGGTGACTGTGAGACACCTGTTGGAGGCAGGTTGTGACCGTGAGAACAGTTGGTGGAGGCAGGTGGTGACTGTGAGACAGTTGGTGGAGGCAGGTGGTGACTGTGAGGACACCTGGTGGTGGCAGGTGGTGACCGTGAGAACAGGTGGTGGAGGCAGGTTGACTGTGAGACACCTGGTGGAGGCAGGTGGTGACCGTGAGAACACTTGGTGGAGGCAGGTGGTGACTGTGAGACAGTTGGTGGAGGCAGTGGTGACTGTGAGACAGCTGGTGGAGGCAGGTGGTGACCGTGAGAACAGTTGGTGGAGGCAGGTGGTGACCGTGAGAACAGTTGGTGAGGAAGGTGGTGACTGTGAGACAGATGGTGGAGGCAGGTGGTGACTGTGAGGACTCCTGGTGGAGGCAGGTGGTGACTGTGAGGACAGCTGGTGGAGGCAGGTGGTGACTTAGAGGGCAGCTGGTGAAGGCAGGTGGTGCCTGTGAGGACACCTGGTGGAGGCAGGTGGTGACTGTGAGGACAGCTGGTGGAGGCAGGTGGTGACTGTGGGGACACCTGCTTGAGGCAGGTGGTGACCGTGAGAACAGTTGGTGGAGGCAGGTGTGATCGTGAGAACAGTTGGTGGAGGCAGGTGGTGACTGTGAGACAGTTGGTGGAGGCAGGTGGTGATCGTGGAACAGTTGGTGGACGCAGGTGGTGACCGTGAGAACAGTTGGTGGAGGCAGGTGGTGACTGTGAGACAGTTGGTGGAGGCAGGTGAACGTGAGAACAGCTAGTGGAGGCAGCGGTGACTGTGAGACAGTTGGTGGAGGCAATTGGTGACCGTGAGAACAGTTGGTGGAGGCAGGTGGTGACCGTGAGACAGTTGGTGGAGGCAGGTGGTGACTGTGAGACAGTTGGTGGAGGCAGGTGGTGACTGTGAGGACACCTGGTGGAGGCAGGTGGTGACCGTGAGAACAGTTGGTGGAGAAGTTGGTGACCGTGAGACACTTGGTGGAGGCAGGTGGTGACTGTGAGGACATCTGGTGGAGGCAGGTGGTGACTGTGAGAACAGTTGGTGGAGGCAGGTGGTGACCGTGAGAACAGTTGGTGGAGGCAGGTGGTGACCGTGAGAACAGTTGGTGGAGGCAGGTGGTGACTGTGAGACAGTTGGTGGAGGCAGGTGGTGACTGTGAGGACACCTGGTGGAGGCAGGTGGTGACCGTGAGAACAGTTGGTGGAGGCAGGTGGTGACCGTGAGAACAGTTGGTGGAGGCAGGTGGTGATCGTGAGAACAGTTATGGAGGCAGGTGGTGACTGTGAGACAGTTGGTGGAGGCAGGTGGTGTCTGTGAGGACACCTGGTGGAGGCAGGTGGTGACCGTGAGAACAGTTGGTGGAGGCAGGTGGTGACCGTGAGAACAGTTGGTGGAGGCAAGGTGGTGATCGTGAGAACAGTGTGGAGGCAGGTGGTGACTGTGAGACAATTGGTGGAGGAAGGTGGTGACTGTGAGGACACCTGGTGGAGGCAGGTGGTGACCGTGAGAACAGTTGGTGGAGGCAGGTGGTGACCGTGAGACAGTTGGTGGAGGCAGGTGGTGACCGTGAGAACAGTTGGTGGAGGCAGGTGGTGACTGTGAGAACAGTTGGTGGAGGCAGGTGGTGACCGTGAGAACAGCTGGTGGAGGCAGGTGGTGGCTGTGAGAACAGTTGGTGGAGGCAGGTGGTGACTGTGAGACAGCTGGTGGAGGCAGGTGGTGACTGTGAGGACAGCTGGTGGAGGCAGGTGGTGACTGTGAGGACACCTGGTGGAGGCAGGTGGTGACAGTGAGAACAGTTGGTGGAGGCAGGTGGTGATCGTGAGAACAGTGTGTGGAGGCAGGTGGTGATCCTGAGAACAACTGGTGGAAGCAGGTGGTGACTGTGAGACAGTTGGTGGAGGCAGGTGGTGACTGTGAGACAGTTGGTGGAGGCAGGTGGTGACTGTGAGGACACCTGGTGGAGGCAGGTGGTGACCGTGAGAACATTGGTGGAGGCAGGTGGTGACTGTGAGACAGTTGGTGGAGGCAGGTGGTGACCGTGAGAACAGTTGGTGGAGGCAGGTGGTGACTGTGAGAACAGTTGGTGGAGGCAGGTGGTGACTGTGAGGACACCTGGTGGAGGCAGGTGGTGACCGTGAGAACAGTTGGTGGAGGCAGGTGGTGACTGTGAGACAGTTGGTGGAGGCAGGTGGTGACTGTGAGGACACCTGGTGGAGGCAGGTGGTGACCGTGAGAACAGTTGGTGGAGGCAGGTGGTGACCGTGAGAACAGTTGGTGGAGGCAGGTGGTGATCGTGAGATCAGTTGATGGAGCAGGTGGTGACTTGAGACATTGGTGGAGGCAGGTGGTGAGCGTGAGAATAGTTGGTGGAGGCAGGTGGTGACTGTGAGACAGATGGTTGAGGCAGGTTGTGATCGTGAGAACAGTTGGTGGAGGCAGGTGGTGACCGTGAGAACAGTTGGTGGAGGCAGGTGGTGACTGTGAGACAGCTGGTGGAGGCAGGTGGTGACCGTGAGAACAGTTGGTGGAGGCAGGTGGTGACTGTGAGAACAGTTGGTGGAGGCAGGTGGTGACTGTGAGGACAGTTGGTGGAGGCAGGTGGTGACCGTGAGAACAGTTGGTGGAGGCAGGTGGTGTCTGTGAGGACAGTTGGTGGAGGCAGGTGGTGACTGTGAGGACACCTGGTGGAGGCAGGTGGTGACTGTGAGACAGCTGGTGAAGGCAGTTGGTGACCGTGAGAACAGTTGGTGGAGGAAGGTGGTGCGTGAGACAGTGGTGAGGCAGGTGGTACTGTGAGGACACATTGGTGGAGGCAGGTGGTAACTCTGAGGACACCTGTGGAGGCAGGTGGTGACCGTGAGAACAGTTGGTGGAGGCAGGTGGTGACCGTGAGAACAGTTGGTGGAGGCAGGTGGTGACTGTGAGACAATTGGTGGAGGCAGGTGGTGACTGTGAGGACACTTGGTGGAGGCAGGTGGTGACCGTGAGAACAGTTGGTGGAGGCAGGTGGTGACCGTGAGAACAGTTGGTGGAGGCAGGTGGTGACTGTGAGAACAGTTGGTGGAGGCAGGTGGTGATCGTGAGAACAGCTGGTGGAGGCAGGTGGTGACTGTGAGAACAGTTGGTGGAGGCAGGTGGTGACTGTGAGACAGTTGGTGGAGGCAGGTGGTGACTGTGAGGACAGTTGGTGGAGGCAGGTGGTGACTGTGAGGACAGCTGGTGGAGGCAGGTGGTGACCGTGAGAACAGTTGGTGGAGGCAGGTGGTGATCGTGAGAACAGTGTGTGGAGGCAGGTGGTGATCGTGAGAACAGCTGGTGGAGGCAGTGGTGACTGTGAGAAAGTTGGTCGAGGCAGCTGGTGAAAGTGAGGACACCCGCTGGAGGCAGGTGGTGACTGTGAGACAGTTGGTGGAGGCAGGTGGTGACTGTGAGGACACCTGGTGGAGGCAGGTGGTGACCGTGAGAACAGTTGGTGGAGGCAGGTGGTGACCGTGAGAACAGTTGGTGGAGGCAGGTGGTGACTGTGAGACATGTTGTGGAGGCAGGTGGTGACTGTGAGACAGTTGGTGGACGCAGGTGGTGACCGTGAGAAGAGTTGGTGGAGGCAGGTGGTGACTGTGAGACAGTTAGTGGAGGCAGGTAGTGATCGTGAGAACAGCTGGTGGAGGCAGGTGGTGACCGTGAGAACAGTTGGTGGAGGCAGGTGGTGACTGTGAGACACTTGGTGGAGGCAGGTGGTGACTGTGAGGACACCTGGTGGAGGCAGGTGGTGACCGTGAGAACAGTTGGTGGAGGCAGGTGGTGCCTGTGAGGACACTTGGTGGAGGCAGGTGGTGACTGTGAGGACAGCTGGTGGAGGCAGGTGGTTACTGTGAGGACACCTGGTTGGAGGCACGTGGTGACCGTGAGAACAGTTGGTGGAGGCAGGTGGTGATCGTGAGAACAGTTGGTGGAGGCAGGTGGTTCCTGTGAGGACACATTGGTGGAGGCAGATGGTAACTCTGAGGACACCTGTGGAGGCAGGTGATGACCGTGAGAACAGTTGGTGGAGGCAGGTGGTGACCGTGAGAACAGTTGGTGGAGGCAGGTGGTGACTGTGAGACAAATGGTGGAGGCAGGTGGTGACTGTGAGGACACTGGTGGAGGCAGGTGGGGACCGTGAGACAGTTGGTGGAGGCAGGTGGTGACGTGAGAACAGTTGGTGGAGGCAGGTGGTGATCGTGAGAACAGTTGGTGGAGGCAGGTGGTGACTGTGAGACATTTGGTGGAGGGAGGTGGTGTCTGTGAGGACACCTGGTGGAGGGAGGTGGTGACCGTGAGAACAGTTGGTGGAGGCAGGTGGTGACCGTGAGAACAGTTGGTGGAGGCAAGTGGTGACCGTGAGAACAGTTGGTGGAGGCAGGTGGTGACTGTGAAACAGTTGGTGGAGGCAGGTGGTGATCGTGAGAACAGCTGGTGGAGGCAGGTGGTGGCCGTGAGAACAGTTGGTGGAGGCAGGTGGTGACTGTGAGGACACCTGGAGGAGGCAGGTCGTGACCGTGAGAACAGTTGGTGAAGGCAGGTGGTTCCAGTGAGGACACCTGGTGGAGGCAGGTGGTGACTGTGAGGACAGCTGGTGGAGGCAGGTGGTGACTGTGAGGACACCTGGTTGAGGCAGGTGGTGACCGTGAGAACAGTTGGTGGAGGCAGGTGGTGATCGTGAGAACAGCTGGTGGAGGCAGGTGGTGGCCGTGAGAACAGTTGGTGGAGGCAGGTGGTGACTGTGAGGACACTGAGGAGGCAGGTGGTGACCGTGAGAACAGTTGGTGGAGGCAGGTGGTGACAGTGAGGACACCTGGTGGAGGCAGGTGGTGACTGTGAGACAGTTGGTGGAGGCAGGTGGTGACTGTGAGGACACCTGGTTGAGGCAGGTGGTGACCGTGAGAACAGTTGGTGGAGGCAGATGGTGATCGTGAGAACAGTGTGTGGAGGCAGGTGGTGATCGTGAAAACAGCTGGTGGAAGCAGGTGGTGACTGTGAGACTGTTGGTGGAGGCAGGTGGTGACTCTGAGGACACCTGGTGGAGGCAGGTGGTGACCGTGAGAACATTTGGTGGAGGCAGGAGGTGATTGTGAGACAGTTGGTGGAGGCAGGTGGTGACCGTGAGAAAAGTTGGTAGAGGCAGGTGGTGACTGTGAGAACAGTTGGTGGAGGCAGGTGGTAACTGTCAGGACACCTGGTGGAGGCAGGTGGTGACCGTGAGAACAGTTGGTGGAGGCAGGTGGTGACTGTGAGACAGTTGGCGGAGGCAGGTGGTGACTGTGAGGACACCTGGTGGAGGCAGGTGGTGACCGTGAGAATAGTTGGTGGAGGCAGGTGGTGACCGTGAGAACAGTTGGTGGAGGCAGGTGGTGATCGTGAGATCAGTTGATGGAGGCATGTGGTGAATTTGAGACAGTTGGTGGACGCAGGTGGTGACCGTGAGAATTGTTGGTGGAGGCAGCTGGTGACTGTGACACAGATGGTTGAGGCAGGTTTTGATCGTGAGAACAGCTGGAGGAGGCAGGTGGTGACCGTGAGAACAGTTGGTGGAGGCAGGTGGTGACTGTGAGACAGTTGGTGGAGGCAGGAGGTGACCGTGAGAACAGATGGTGAAGGCAGGTGGTTCCTGTGAGGACACATTGGTGGAGGCAGTTGGTAACTCTGAGGACACCTGTGGAGCAGGTGGTGACCGTGAGAACAGTTGGTGGAGGCAGGTGGTGACCGTGAGAACAGTTGGTGGAGGCAGGTGGTGACCGTGAGAACAGTTGGTTTAGGCAGGTTGGTGACTGTGAGACAATTGGTGGAGGGAGGTGGTGTCTGTAAGGACACCTGGTGGAGGGAGGTGGTGACCGTGAGAACAGTTGGTGGAGGCAGGTGGTGACCGTGAGAACAGTTGGTGGAGGCAGGTGGTGACCGTGAGAACAGTTGGTGGAGGCAGGTGGTGACTGTGAAACAGTTGGTTGAGGCAGGTGGTGATCGTGAGGGCATCTGGTGGAGGCAGGTGGTGACTGTGAGAACAGTTGGTGGAGGCAGGTGGTGACCGTGAGAACAGTTGGTGGAGGCAGGTGGTGACCGTGAGAACAGTTGGTTTAGGCAGGTTGGTGACTGTGAGACAATTGGTGGAGGGAGGTGGTGTCTGTGAGGACACCTGGTGGAGGCATGTGGTGACCGTGAGAACAGTTGGTGGAGGCAGGTGGTGACCGTGAGAACAGTTGGTGGAGGTAGGTGGTGATCGTGAGAACAGTTGATGGAGGCAGGTGGTGCCTGTGAGACAATTGGTGGAGGGAGGTGGTGTCTGTAAGGACACCTGGTGGAGGGAGGTGGTGACCGTGAGAACAGTTGGTGGAGGCAGGTGGTGACCGTGAGAACAGTTGGTGGAGGCAGGTGGTGACCGTGAGAAGAGTTGGTGGAGGCACGTGGTGACTGTGAAACAGTTGGTGGAGGCAGGTGGTGATCGTGAGAACAGCTGGTGGAGGCAGGTTGTGGCCGTCAGAACAGTTGGTGGAGGCAGGTGGTGGCCGTGAGAACAGTTGGTGGAGGCAGGTGGTGACTGTGAGGACACCTGGAGGAGGCAGGTCGTGACCGTGAGAACAGTTGGTGAAGGCAGGTGGTTCCTGTGAGGACACCTGGTGGAGGCAGGTGGTGACTGTGAGGACAGCAGGTGGAGGCAGGTGGTGACTGTGAGGACACCTGGTTGAGGCAGGTGGTGACCGTGAGAACAGTTGGTGGAGGCAGGTGGTGATCGTGAGAACAGTGTGTGGAGGCAGGTGGTGATCGTGAGAACAGCTGGTGGAAGCAGGTGGTGACTGTGAGACAGTTGGTGGAGGCAGGTGGTGACTGTGAGACTGTTGGTGGAGGCAGGTGGTGACTCTGAGGACACCTGGCGGAGGCAGGTGGTGACCGTGAGAAAATTTGGTGGAGGCAGGAGGTGATTGTGAGACAGTTGGTGGAGGCAGGTGGTGACCGTGAGAAAAGTTGGTGGAGGCAGTTGGTGACTGTGAGAACAGTTGGTGGAGGCAGGTGGTAACTGTCAAAGCACCTGGTGGAGGCAGGTGGTGACCATGAGAACAGTTGGTGGAGGCAGGTGGTGACTGTGAGACAGTTGGTGGAGGCAGGAGGTGACCGTGAGAACAGTTGGTTGAGGCAGGTGGTGACTGTGAGAACAGTGGGTGGAGGCAGGTGGTAACTGTGAGGACACCTGGTGGAGGCAGGTGGTAACTGTGAGAACACCTGGTTGAGGCACGTGGTAACCGTGAGAACAGTTGGTGGAGGCAGGTGGTGATCGTGAGAACAGTTGGTGAAGGCATGTGGTTCCTGTGAGGACACATTGGTGGAGGCAGGTGGTAACTCTGAGGACACCTGTGGAGGCAGGTGGTGACCGTGAGAACAGTTGGTGGAGGCAGGTGGTGACTGTGAGGGCATCTGGTGGAGGCAGGTGGTGACTGTGAGAACAGTTGGTGGAGGCAGGTGGTGACCGTGAGAACAGTTGGTGGAGGTAGGTGGTGATCGTGAGAACAGTTGATGGAGGCAGGTGGTGACTGTCAGACAATTGGTGGAGGGAGGTGGTGTCTGTGAGGACACCTGGTGGAGGGAGGTGGTGACCGTGAGAACAGTTGGTGGAGGCAGGTGGTGACCGTGAGAACAGTTGGTGGAGGCAGGTGGTGAATGTGAAACAGTTGGTGGAGGCAGGTGGTGATCGTGAGAACAGCTGGTGGAGGCAGGTTGTGGCCGTGAGAACAGTTGGTGGAGGCAGGTGGTGGCCGTGAGAACAGTTGGTGGAGGCAGGTGGTGACTGTGGGGACACCTGGAGGAGGCAGGTCGTGACCGTGAGAACAGTTGGTGAAGGCAGGTGGTTCCTGTGAGGACACCTGGTGGAGGCAGGTGGTGACTGTGAGGACAGCTGGTGGAGGCAGGTGGTGACTGTGAAGACACCTGGTTGAGGCAGGTGGTGAGCGTGAGAACAGTTGGTGGAGGCAGGTGGTGATCGTGAGAACAGTGTGTGGAGGCAGGTGGTGTTCGTGAGAACAGCTGGTGGAAGCAGGTGGTGACTGTGAGACAGTTGGTGGAGGCAGGTGGTGACTGTGAGACTGTTGGTGGAGGCAGGTGGTGACTCTGAGGACACCTGGTGGAGGCAGGTGGTGACCGTGAGAACAGTTGGTAGAGGCAGGTGGTGATCGTGAGATCAGTTGATGGAGGCATGTGGTGACTTCGAGACAGTTGGTTGGACGCAAGTGGTGACCGTGAGAATAGTTGGTGGAGGCAGCTGGTGACTGTGAGACAGATGGTTGAGGCAGGTTTTGATCGTGACAACAGCTGGAGGAGGCAGGTGGTGACCGTGAGAACAGTTGGTGGAGGCAGGTGGTGACTGTGAGACAGCTGGTGGAGGCAGGAGGTGACCGTGAGAACAGTTGGTAGAGGCAGGTGGTGACTGTGAGATCAGTGGGTGGAGGCAGGTGGTAACTGTGAGGACACCTGGTGGAGGCAGGTGGTGACCGTGAGAACAGTTGGTGAAGGCAGGTGGTTCCTGTGAGGACACATTGGTGGAGGCAGGTGATGACTGTGAGGACACCTGGTGGAGGCAGGTGGTAACTGTGAGTACACCTGGTTGAGGCACGTGGATACCGTGACAACAGTTGGTGGAGGCAGGTGGTGATCGAGAGAACAGTTGGTGAAGGCAGGTGGTTCCTGTGAGAATACATTGGTGGAGGCAGGTGGTAACTCTGAGGACACCTGTGGAGGCAGGTGGTGATCGTGAGAACAGTTGGTGGGGGCAGGTGGTGACTGTGAGGGCATCTGGTGGAGGCAGGTGGTGACTGTAAGAACAGTTGGTGGAGGCAGGTGGTGACAGTGAGAACAGTTGGTGGAGGAAGGTGGTGACCGTGAGAACAGTTGGTGGAGGCAGGTTGGTGACTGTGAGACAATTGGTGGAGGGAGGTGGTGTCTGTGAGGACACCTGGTAGAGGCAGGTGGTGACCGTGAGAACAGTTGGTGGAGGCAGGATGGTGACCGCGAGAACAGTTGGTGGAGGTAGGTGGTGATCATGAGAACAGTTGATGGAGGCAGGTGGTGACTGTCAGACAATTGGTGGAGGGAGGTGGTGTCTGTGAGGACACCTGGTGGAGGGAGGTGGTGACCGTGAGAACAGATGGTGGAGGCAGGTGGTGACCGTGAGCACAGTTGGTGGAGGCAGGTGGTGACCGTGAGAACAGTTGGTGGAGGCAGGTGGTGAATGTGAAACAGTTGGTGGAGGCAGGTGGTGATCGTGAGAACAGCTGGTGGAGGCAGATTGTGGCCGTGAGAACAGTTGGTGGAGGCAGGTGGTGGCCGTGAGAACAGTTGGTGGAGGCAGGTGGTGACTGTGAGGACACCTGGAGGAGGCAGGTCGTGACCGTGAGAACAGTTAGTGAAGGCAGATGGTTCCTGTGAGGACACCTGGTGGAGGCAGGTGGTGACTGTGAGGACAGCTGGTGGAGGCAGGTGGTGACTGTGAGGACACCTGGTTGAGGCAGGTGGTGACCGTAAGAACACTTGGTGGAGGCAGGTGGTGATCGTGAGAACAGTGTGTGGAGGCAGGTGGTGATCGTGAGAACAGCTGGTGGAAGAAGGTGGTGAATGTGAGACAGTTGGTGGAGGCAGGTGGTGACTGTGAGACTGTTGTGTGGAGGCAGGTGGTGACTCTGAGGACACCTGGTGGAGGAAGGTGGTGACCGCGAGAACATTTGGTGGAGGCAGGAGGTGATTGTGAGACAGTTGGTGGAGGCAGGTGCTGACCGTGAGAAAAGTTGGTCGAGGCAGGTGGTGACCGTGAGAACAGTTGGTGGAGGCAGGTGGTGATCGTGAGATCAGTTGATGGAGGCATGTGGTGACTTTGAGACAGTTCGTGGACGCAGGTGGTTACCGTGAGAATAGTTGGTGGAGGCAGCTGGTGACTGTGAGACAGATGGTTGAGGCAGGTTTTGATCGTGAGAACAGCTGGAGGAGGCAGGTGGTGACCGTGAGAACAGTTGGTGGAGGCAGGTGGTGACTGTGAGACAGTTGGTGGAGGCAGGAGGTGACCGTGAGAACAGTTGGTAGAGGCAGGTGGTGACTGTGAGAACAGTGGGTGGAGGCAGGTGGTAACTGTTAGGACACCTGGTGGAGGCAGGTAGTGACCGTGAGAACAGTTGGTGAAGGCAGGTGGTTCCTGTGAGGACACATTGATGGAGGCAGGTGGTGACTGTGAGGACACCTGGTGGAGGCAGGTGGTAACTGTGAGTGCACCTCGTTGAGGCACGTGGTGACCGTGAGAACAGTTGGTGGAGGCAGGTGGTGATCGTGAGAACATTTGGTGAAGGCAGAAGGTTCCTGTGAGGACACATTGGTGGAGGCAGGTGGTAACTCTGAGGACACCTGTGGAGGCAGGTGGTGATCGTGAGAACAGTTGGTCGAGGCAGATGGTGACTGTGAGACAGTTGGGGGAGGCAGGTGGTGACTGTGAGGACAGCTGGTGGAGGCAGGTGGTGACTGTGAGGACACCTGGTTGAGGCAGCTGGTGACCGTGAGAACAGTTGGTGGGGGCAGGTGGTGATCGTGAGAACAGTTGGAGGAGTCAGGTGGTGACTCTTGAGACAGTTGGTGGAGGCAGGTGGTGATCGTGAGAACAGTTGGTGGAGGCAGGTGGTGACCGTGAGAACAGTTGGTGGAGGCAGGTGGTGACCCTTGAGAACAGTTGGTGGAGGCAGGTGGTGACTGTGAGAGAGTTGGTGGAGGCAGGTGGTGACTGTGAGGACACCTGGTAGAGGCAGGTGGTGACCGTGAGAGCAGTTGGTGAAGGCAGGTGGTTCCTGTGAGGACACATTGGTGGAGGCAGTTGGTGACTGTGAGGACACCTGGTGGAGGCAGGTGGTGTCTGTGAGGACACCTGGTGGAGGCAGGTGTTGACCGTGAGAACAGTTGGTGGAGGCAGGTGGTGACCGTGAGAACAGTTGATGGAGGCAGGTGGTGATCGTGAGAACAGTTGGTGGAGGCAGGTGGTTTCCGTGAGAACAGCTGGTGGAGGCAGAGAGTGACTGTGACACAGTTGTTGGAGGCAGTTGGTGACCGTGAAAACAGTTGGTGGAGGCAGGTGGTGACTGTGAGACAGTTGGTGGAGGCAGGTGGTGACTGTGAGACAGTTGGTGGAGGCAGGTGGTGACTGTGAGGACTCCTGGTGGTGGCAGGTGGTGACCGTGAGAACAGCTGGTGGAGGCAGTTGGTGACCGTGAGAACAGTTGGTGGAGGCAGGTGGTGACTGTGAGGACATTTGATGGAGGCAGGTGGTGACTGTGAGAACAGTTAGTGGAGGCAGGTGGTGACCGTGAGGACAGTTGGTGGAGGCATGTGGTGACCCTTGAGAACAGTTGGTGGAGGAAGGTGGTGACTGTGAGAGAGTTGGTGGAGGCAGGAGGTGACTGTGAGGACACCTGGTGGAGGCAGGTGGTGACCGTGAGAACAGTTGGTGAAGGCAGGTGGTTCCTGTGAGGACACATTGGTGGAGGCAGGTGGTGACTGTGAGGACACCTGTTGGAGGCAGGTGGTGACTGTGAGGACACCTGGTGGAGGCAGGTGGTGACCGTGAGAACAGTTGGTGGAGGCAGGTGGTGACCGTGAGAACAGTTGGTGGAGGCAGGTGGTGATCGTGAGAACAGTTGATGGAGGCAGATGGTGACTGTGGTAACAGTTGGTGGAGGCAGGTGGAACTGTGAGGACACCTGGTTGAGGCAGGTGGTGACCGTGAGAACAGTTGGTGGAGGCAGGTGGTGACTGTGAGACAGTTGGTGGAGGCAGGTGGTGAATGTGAGGACACTTGGTGGAGGCAGGTGGTGACCGTGAGAACAGTTGGTGGAGGCACGTGGTGACCGTGAGAACAGTTGGTGGAGGCAGGTGGTGATCGTGAGAACAGTGATGGAGGCATGTGGTGATTTTTGAGACAGTTGGTGGACACAGGTGATGACCGTGAGAACAGTTGGTGGAGGCAGGTGGTGACTGTGAGACAGTTGGTGGAGGCAGGTTTTGATCGTGAGAACAGCTGGTGGAGGCAGGTGGTGATCGTGAGAACAGTTGGTGGAGGCAGGTGGTGACTGTGAGACCGTTGGTGGAGGCAGGTGGTGACTGTGAGGACATCTGTTGGAGGCAGGTGTTGACCGTGAGTCCAGTTGGTGGAGGCAGGTGGTGACTGTGAGACAGTTGATGGAGGTAGGTGGTGACTGTGAGAAAGTTGGTGGAGGCAGGTGGTGACCAAGAGAACAGTTGGTGGAGGCAGGTGGTGACTGTGAGACAGTTGGTGGAGGCAGGTGGTGACCCTGAGAACAGTTGTTAGAGGCAGGTGGTGACTGTGAGACAATGGTGGAGGCAGGTGGTG